>MU182544.1:0-30705 GCA_016904865.1 Pissodes strobi | reverse complement strand
ATTACGATTAATCTTCATACAGGTAAGTAGGTATTCGATTAATCTTTAAATTTTTATTCTATTCAATTCATAAACGTGATAATTTCCTGTTATATAATTCGTTATGTCAATTGGCGTACGAGAAATTAGATGTCTATGTACAATTTTTTTTTGATCGAGTATGCAGTTTTCGATTTAAACTCGCTAAAATTTAATTCTGCACATTATTTCCAGCGTTTTGCATCATTTAAAAAAATATATATATTTATTTCTGAATGCGCCTACGTTTTGTCGAATCTTTTTATGCTTACAATATTTTACAGTCTACATGGTGTAAAAGGAAATGTGTTTTCTTAACCAACATTTTTAAGTACCGATCATGCTTTTGAAAAAAAAATACATGGTATTCCTTTAGTTTCTTTTTATAAATTGTAGTTCTTTTTGTTTTTGAAATATCGATTTTTGGTGTGTTGGCGGTCCTTACTGTACTTTTTTTAAGAACAAATAGATCGATCTCTTTTGCAATTAGTACATTTTCGTTTAGTGGTGACTACTGGCCTACTAATTTACAAGTTGCTGATTTCTTTTTAAATTTGGTTTGTGGTGTTATTGTATTACTAAACAAAGAAAAAATGTTTTACATAAGATATAAGGTACTGCTAGATCATTCTTGAATTCATGTTCATTTGTTGAATTCTTTACATTAGAAACGCGCCCTGTATACCTACATATTAAGTGAGCATGCGTGATCAAAATAATAAATGTTGCATGGCAGAGCAGAATAATGCACTTCTTAGTTAGCGAAAAATCTCGCAAACTTGTCTAATGGAAAGCCACCCAAATGTACTCTCACCAAAAGAGATTTAGAGCTTCTTGCTGAAAAAAAACTGCTTACATACGCAATTTTTTATTTGTATTGCATTGATATTCTAGGCGATCGAGGACAATCGCGTTGCAGGATGGCCGTGTTAGAGCCACTATACAATGTTGGGATGCTGAACCACTGTAAAGTCAGGTTGCCGAGCGACGCCGACGCATCGAATGACGAATCCAAAACATGACGAAGCTATATAATAGAAGACAGATAGAAAAACAGTAAGGGATCGGCTGTCTTGACCGAAAGCACGAATTTATTGTATTACGATTCCTATTTTGATATTCCGTTAATAGAGTGTTTTGAATTAGAAGTACAGCGAATTATCTAGTCCATCCTTCCCCTTACACTTAGTGTCTCATTTTTGTTTGATTTAGTGTTCTGAAATGCTGGTTCGAAGGTGAAATACCTTATAAGAGAATCTCCTCACTAGTTCAACTTCAAATTAATTGGAGATAAAATTTAATTGTCCTGAAATGATTTGTGTAAGGTTTTCATGTTTTAATAAATAGTTATTTGGAATCCCGATATTTATTTTGGTAAGTTAGTATCAACCATATCGTTCCTTAATAAATACCTTTAATTTCTTAATTTCTCGATAGTAATATACAGGATATTTCTAAATTTCAATATTCACTGATAAATTTCTTGTAAAAAAATTTTCGTGGCGCCCTTCCCTAACTGCCAAAACAAACCCACGCCTTTTAAAAAAATTAAATCCGCTGAGTAAGTTTGGCATATGGTCCGCCTAATAAGCAACTAACAAGTAAGGGGTACATATTTGACATCCAACGCTTAAGGCTCAAATCCTGTCTATTATGTAATCCAAGCAAATAAGTTCTAGTACAGAAGGAAATCCAACCTAAACTTTAAAATTTGCGAATTTAAATATCCTGAAGCGAAATCTAAACCAAGCGACGTTTTAGAATCTCAAAAGTTCATCAAAATCCATCAATTCGTTTTCAAGCTACTGCAATTTAAAAATAAAATTGTGTTTTTCATTTTTTTTTTGGCTATAATATCTGATAGAAAAAAAAATATGAATAATTGAGTAGGTTACACAACTAAGATTACTTGAAGATTTTGTAAAGGGCCATATGCTTTGGATTTTGGGCAATTTTACCTAAAAATTAATACTCTGCACATAAAATACACAATAATAAATTAGGATATAGACATTCCTTCTAAATTAAATATATTTCTCTTAAGAGGATACTGATATGACAGGGATTTACACGGTTTAATGTAGAAAATAATTTCCTTCTAGGCAGGACCAGCTGTTCTTACTAAAGCTTTGCTTCACGAACATGGAGGGTGCTCGAGAAAGTGATGCAAAAATTGTGATTCCTTGATTAAATCAAATCAATTATATTGCATACTTTGGTTGCATTGACAATTTACATAATAATTAAGGGACGATTGTGATACA
Organism: Pissodes strobi; assembly: GCA_016904865.1. Classification (NCBI taxonomy): domain Eukaryota; kingdom Metazoa; phylum Arthropoda; class Insecta; order Coleoptera; family Curculionidae; genus Pissodes; species Pissodes strobi. Next base: position 28,423 of record MU182544.1, on the reverse strand, counting down.
TAAGCAATAATGTTTGAACTGCGCCTAGAGGACTAAGAATTCGTATGCGCAAAAAAAACAAATTCCAGGAGATTTTGACCTTTTTGATACTGCGTTTCGAATTTCGGTGTGTCATTCCTTTTTTAGGATTAGTTGATAAGGTTTAACTTCAAATTTATTTTTAAATAACCAATTTTATTGCCATAATTTTAGACACCAGCAGTAGGTGAATACCGATTACTGATAATTTCTTACATAAAACATAAAATATATTTATGACACTACTAAGACTAAATTGAGATTTTACCATCAAGTTGCAAGCTCAGAAAAATAAGAATTCCGACGGAAAAAATATAGAAAAAACAAAAAAAATAAGCATGACTAATAGTCTGAATTATTTATAATTTTTTCATTGACAGGTTTCTTAAGCTACCAAAAGAGAAAAAAAAAACTAGTTTATCCTAATAAAATCTCTAAAAAAAACCAAACGGATACAAATTTATTAAAATAAAAAGCAAAAAGATCAGCTTATGCATAATTAGCAACTAAGCAATAACATATCAATATATGTATCTATATGTATGTAAATTATAGCTTTATGCACTAAGGGTTATAGGCCCCATTATTTCCGTTTTGCTAGGTGAATGAAATGAGTGAAATACTAACTTTTGCAAAAAATTTGAAAATTTAGTTATAGATATTAGTAGTTTCCTAAAATATCTTACCAATTAAAATTAAACATAGGCTAGAAAAAAAAAATGATTTTTCTTAAAACGTACACATGGTTTTCACTGAACATTGAAATTCAGAGAAATTTTGCAAAACATTCCTTAGTCACGAGCTGTTGTTTCCATAATATAAATAAGTTTTAATAAAAGGATTACATGCTTATATAGCACAAAAATTATTACATGTATTAATTTATATGTACGCCAATAATCGAAACAGGCGCCTAAGAAGCCTTTTGACTCTTTTCTTCAGTTTCTGATCAAAATGTTAAATTGGAGAACTTATTAAAAAACCGTTCACTATTAAACCTTGCAAAACTCTTCAAGTCATCAGTTTAAGAAAATAAACATCCTTTAAAAACTACAAAACTCTATTATTGAATTTTTCAGTGGTTGATTAATATAAAATGAAATCACAATGATAATAAACAATGAAATATTGTTCAATAACCCAAACTAACCCAAGCTAATCCAAATATTTAAAGTGATAGGCAATTTAAGAGAGATGCCACAACTCCCTATATATATTTTTCCAGTTTAATATAGCTTTTATCTACATTGAATCGATAGGTAAATATTATACATAGATATGGTAAAGGAATTGAATTTTTGATTTATAAAAACCCAAACATTCAAATACTTCCTGCAGCGATACAAATATTTTCATTTTATTGAGGAAATATTCATAAAATATCCAATAAACATGTCATAGACATGATTTTAGTGAAAAACTCTCCAGTTCAGTCACTTTAAAAGATTTATATTGTTATTACCTGTCATAAAAATACTATGTATTGTTTGCATAAGGGCTCGAAACGAGCATTGTGACTTTTACAATCATTATGCATATATTTGCGATTTTATGTGGCCTATATTTCCATTTTTTTTTTGGTTTTTCCAATTTTTCGCCTAACGTTAGAGACATTAAATTTCTAGATCCATGACATATGAAATAAATTAGAGTATTTGCAAGTTGGTTAGACGTAAGATATTTACTAGTATGACGTGACTTTATTGTTTGTAATAGAAAAATTCATAATTTTCCTAGAAGAGATCAAATATAGCATATCCAGGGATGACAAAGAAATCCTTCAGCATTCTACAAATATTAGGCATAAGATATTGGTAACAAACTTTATCCAGGGTGAGATATGTATATAATTTTGAATCACATTTGTGGTAAACTTTTACAGTCCCCAAAATTATTTCCATGTTTCCAAAAGATACAATACAACATTGAGTTTATATAGATAAAGTAAAATTTTAAGCGATTAGTTTTTTTTTCCACTCTGTATTATATCCAAATATCTTGGAGAGAATTTGAAATCATGCAATGTTTTAGATCTGAAAAGCTCATGCTTTCAAACCACAGCGATTTATAAACAAATATGTATTTTTTCGTTTTTCTTTTACTAGTAGTTGATGTAGGCAAATAAATAAAATTTTAATTCCGTTTTCATGATGATCATCAGGAATTAATATAAAACTTTTTGTAAAATGTAAATTTATCTAAAAGTGCTAAAAGTTACTATTGACCACATACATAATATTACCATGTTTGATATTGGTGATACAAGGCAGTAAAATCCCATATACATACAAAGCTTTCGTAATAAATACACGATAAACTCTTTCAACAAATTCAGGGCTTGCACCTTAACACAAACATTAAATCATATGGTGATCAGTGGGATATCAATGCAAACTGTATCGAAGACTTTCGCTATTACTGCTAAATATTTTTGATTAATTTCCTTAATATTTAGATGTTATTCCGTAATTGCTATAAAGCATACCCTAATACAAATCAATTAGTTGCTTCATAAATATACGTGTGATAAAGAATATGCTTATAAGTAAAGATCAGGAATTCATATAACAATCTCATTAAAATGTTGGCTTTGCTATTACAATGCTTTTTTAAGTCAATTAGGACGTGTTTTCTTTTAATTTTTGCTCCTATTTGACTGCAGATTTTTATTTCAATAATAAAAGTAAAATCAGAATTGATCAAAAAATGGTGAAGCTTTTTAAGCAACAGCATCCATTCCTTTACAGGGTGTTGGTAAATTGGTTCCCAGTAGGTAGGAAATAAGAGGGTAGTTTCAAACATCTGTTAATAATATGTAAATCGGTTCCTAAACCAGAAAGATCGTTGGTAATTTGGTTCACCAAATAAATTTGGGGCAGGTCTCTAATAAATTAGAAATATATGGGGGATGTGAAGGTATTGACATTTTAGTTTGCATTTTTGCTCTATGGCTATCACTTACTTGTGTATGTGTATATTTTGGGTTAGTTCGGGTTAGTTTTTTTTCACTTTGCTGGTGCTGGTACCTATTAAAGATTGAAATTATAAATGTTATTTTTAATGTAAAACACTATGTTGTACTTTGTAAAATAAAGAGAATTATAAAAACGCGGGAACCAAATTACAGCTAAAGATCAGATAAACTTAAAATGTTGGGAACCAATTTACATATTTCTTTTGACCCTTCTTAATTTGGGAACCAATTTACGTGTACCCCTTTACAGGTGGTCGCAATCTTGAACTCATTAGAGCAGGAATATTTTAGCGCGCTTCTCAACCATATAGTCGTAAGCTTTGTAACTTCCACTTGAAATTTTGTAAACTTTTTGTATTCACCTTTTCATGAACATATCCGTTATTTCGAAAAGACACGAAAATACTTGCTTCCTTTTAGATGCATTTTGCATAGAATGACATCCATATTTCATGAATGAAACTATAAGCATCGATTGGAAATATTTGTACATGCCCTGATTTCATTAAAAAGGATTTGTCTATCTATTCCTTCAAAAAATTTCTCTCTATTGTGTTCTCTAAAACCTCGCTTTAAAATTTTCTTTCATGCTATAGCTCTTATTTCGTTTTGATCTCGATCGTGAAGCTGCCGAAATAGATTCCATGTTTACTCCATGACAGAATTTTCATAAAAAAATAAGTGATATCAAAAATCATTGTTGAATAATGCAGATATTTAAAACGATAATGTATATAGACTCACTGTAAAAAAGTACTGCAGGAATCGGTTGGCCATAATACATGTTGTCCCAGATTTTTCTATACAACAAGTAGTTTGTCTGAAGGGATATAATTTAAGATGGAAATTTAATATTGTTAGATAATAATAATTTTTAATGCCTCTTATGACATCACTGTGTCAGTAACTAAATTATTTTTAAAATAGATACTTTGCGTAATTAAATATCTTGTTTCTCCTCTTCATTTTATAACTCAACTAATTAATATGCGGCGTTGTAAACTTCCGATTACAGTCATATTACTACGGAATTTCTCTTAAAGAAACTATTAGAATAAGTTTATGTTTAATTTTTGCCCCCAATCGATACTTATTATTTATATCCAAATCGTAGCATTATAAATCTTGTAGAATGATAACTTCATAGACTTTCGACCTACAAGCTACTTACAGTCCCGTAGCATTAAATAAATTCATATCTATTAAAAAATACTAATTTATGCATTCATGTAAAGCTATCAGAACATCAAACACCATCACCAAATTCGAACCAACAACTCTTTGAAACATATTGGATTTTTTTGTATATAGATCACTCGGACAGTTTATATGTCCGGCAATAGCAAATATTCGATGAAATACTATCCGGCGGAATAGGATATTCGGCGGACATCATACAGCAAAGCCGCGTTTTTGTAATTAAGAGGACTTAGAATAGGTTGAAATCAAAGCAGCTCTTGTTTTTAAATCCACCAATCTAAGTAGGATATTTCATTGTCCAAAACATATCCCCGTAGTGCAACCAATTAAATGACATTAAGTTTTAAAGGTTGAGTATAGATATTTAAGGGCTAACATGAACTTATCAGTATGAGCTTTCATGTTGCAAATATTTATTAAAACAAATAATGTTAAAGGATTATCATATCAAAATTACAGGTTTTTCTCATTTATTAGTAAATAAGTGTATTAGTTTTTTCTTATATTTTTATAAGATCTGGACATATAAGCTTTACATTAAGTTTAAGATTACCTGTAAGAAAAAATCTGTATTATTTAAATGATTAAAAATGTCAACCCATATATCTGCTTATTTAGTCCCTTAAGTGTCTCTTAAAAGTCTTTTACCCATTGAATTAATTTAAAATATTATTCGTCAAGGAACTTTAGCTATTCGAGTAACTATAACATATAATTGCTGGGCATCTACCTTTAATCTTAATAGGAAAATCTGGAGCTTCGCTATCAATTAATGATTTAAATATTTTGATTGTAGGACAAATTCTCCTTCTTATCTTAGAATTTGCATTCGCCATAATTCATTCCTATGTATTTTCTATCGTCATATTCTATGTAATCCCTTCTATTTGGTAGACGAAAGGCCATGACCTTTGTTAAACTCATTAAGATTATTTTCATTCATAAAAGGTTTAATTAAATCATTTCATTTTAATGAATATAACTTACTATATTTAAGCATAATTAAAGAATGAAAGTGTCAAAGGGGGCAAGTGCAATTTTTTTATATGCCTGCGAAACGTCGCATGTGTTCGGCTGCATGTCCCGAAAAAGGGATTATGTGCCTATCGTAATGTTAAAGCTTACGAATTACGCCGAAAGTTGTCGCTGCTGATATGTCTATAGGTTATTTCACAAGGGTCTGTGTACATCGGATTTGACCGAGATGATAGGCTGCAATATTGCAAAGCTGTAATATTGCGAAGCTGCAATATTGCGAAGCTTCATGTGTATCATATGATTCCTATGAGACTTCGACTATTATTTCAGTTCACGCATCAATTCTCGCTTCGCTCGCTCCGGGATGCAACCACACAAAACCAACCAAAACCAACCCAAATTTAAAAAAAGAAATAAACATATCCTTAAAAAAAACATCTGTCGACCCTGACGGGAATCGAACCCGGGCCGTCGTATCACAAGCACACATCTAACCATAACTACTAGACCACCAGGGTCGCTGAAAACAATTAACCGAAACTTGAAAGCATTTTGCCAAATGCGTGTCAAAAACTGAGCATGCGCGATGACTCGCAATGTCGCAATATGTAGCCTCGCAATATTGCAGCTTCGCAATATTGCAGCCTGTCATTCCTGTCAAATCAGCTTTTGTTTTTTTTCGCGTGAAAGATTGTAGTAAGTGCCACCCGTCGGCGTCTGTCAGCGAGTCGACGTTAGCTTACGTTTTCAACTTTTATTTATGAGTGAAAACTGTCTGCGCCTACAGAAGACGAGTCATTCAATGTAGGGTGTCTGAAAAAGCGTATAAAATGCGAAAAGCTGTTTTGAAACCGGAAAAGCAGGAACCAATAAGAGAGGTTAATACATACATGAAGCCATTTTGAAAGTAAGTATCTAATGTAAGTTTCTCTTTGTAGCTTTCCTACAAATACAAGTTGCAGGGTAAAATTATAAACTACGAAAAACAACGAGTCCTATTTAAAAAGTGTTATGTTGAGAATTCAAAAATACATGGTTTATATCTAATGGAACTTATCCGCTTGACCAGAATTAAAAGTCTCCGTCACGGCTCCTACGAGGATCCAAAGGAAAGTCAAAAGCAAACCACAGTCAGCTATATATAACCTGATGTTAATAATGAATTTGTTCTCGTGTGTAGGAACACTTTTAGCAGAAACAGTTTGTGTGTGCTGGACTTATCTATTTCCAAGAAGAAAGTAGGAGAAACTTATTACAATGAATTTGCTTCTTGTTTGCTCTATCTTCTGGACAAAGGTGTTCTGACTTCCAAGTCAAATTTGATAATATGGTCCGATAACTGTGCAGGTCAAAACAAAAATAGGGTCGTTCTGTTTGTTTTGATATTTTTTGGTTGCCAACGGCTTATTTCAGTCCATTGAATAAAGATTCCTTGTTAATGGGCATCAGTGGCGTAGCTACCGGGTGGGCCAGGGGGGGCAAGGCCCCACGGCGCCAGGGAGCTGAAATCGGTTAGGTTTTGTAAGCGTTTGTAGCGCTACGAAAGCTCACTGATTTGGGCACCTGGAGCACGCTGTTATAAAATATTTCACTTTTCGCATGGCCCTCTGCTCGCTTCGCTCGCTACGGGGGCTCAAGAAAAGGAAACTGACCAGGTGCTAACCCAAGACATACCCAAAATCAAGGAAAAAACTGTTTAGAAACCTAACCTAAAAAAAAATAAAAAAAAAGCAACGGGGTTTGAACCCGGGCCGCCGATAGCTAAAGTTCACTGATTTGGGCACCTGGAATACGCTGTTATATATTCCACTTTTCGGATGGCCCTCCGCTCGCTTCGCTCGCTACGGGGGCTCAAGGAAAGAGAACTAACCAGGTGCTAACCCAAACTAACCCAAGACATACCCAAAATCAAGAAAAAACTGTTTAGAAACTTAACCTAAAAAAAATAAAAAAAACAACGGGGTTTGAACCCAGGCCGCAGATAGCCGCCGAATTGAGACCTAACCATCTAGATCTTTTGACCACGAGGACTCTTGCCGCAAATTGATTGCATCGCGAAGACATGGCGCGATTAGGTGCCCAAATCAGTGAGCTTTTGTAGCGTTACAAACGCTTACAAGCGATTTCAGCACCCTGGTACCGTCGTATGTTAGGATGTGTAAATATGCATCCCCGCGCGGCGGCATTTGGTACAGGGTTATCCAACGAGGACTAGACAAGGCGATTGTTTTACTTTCCCTGTACTTTTATAAAAAAAAACTGAAATAGCCATCTTATGAAATTTTCTCCCGCGAATTCGGATATGTTGGTTGCAAAAAACAATTGAACATCAAATTATGAAAACCCAAGATAGGAATGTGCAAACCGTTTTCTTTGATCTCGTGCGGTTTAGATTTTAGAGCCTGTCAAAGTGTCAAAATGACCGACTTTCAACTGTCAATATTTGGTAAACAGGTAAAGATAGGTATAGGATATTATACACAAAATGTGTTTAAATTTTTCTAGAGAGTCCAAAAATTTAGTAATATACAGGGTGTTCCATTTAAAAAAAATATCAAAGTGACCCCTAGCACTTTTATTTGATGTTCAAATGTTTTTCGCTGAACATATCCGAATTAGCGGGAGAAAATTACATAAGATGGCTATTTCAGTTTTTTTTTTATAAAAGTACAGGGAAAGTCAAAAAATTGCCTTGTCTAGTCTTCGTTGGATAACCCTGTACAGGGTCATTTTTTATATTTTCACACCCCCCTTAACTTTTTTGTGCCACTGTTTAGAAAAAAGATGTAAATATAAAAGTTGTAGTGCTGGAGAAGTAGTTCTCAGGAAACATATTTTTGTCTATATAGGGTGTTGCAAAAAGTGCGAAGAACAAAAAAATATATTTTTTAAATGGGACACCCTGTATATTTCTCCTCAGGACGAAAGATATTTATTCTCCGATTACAAAAATATATAATTTGTCTACATTTGCTTAAACCATTTCCGAGCTATTTGCCTTTAAAAGTTGACAAAACATGAATTCAAACCAATCGAAGTAGCCTTGCTCGCCATTAATAAAAATATGAAATGTGTCAAAATAGCCGTGAATGACAGTGACAAAAACAGCTATTATGTCAAATTATTGGCTCTATTTTTTATGAAGGTTCCCTAACTGGCGAAAGATATTTACAATTTTTAAATCAGGAAACAGAGAATACAGAGATTCTCTTGGTATGCTTCCAATTCGCCAATCTGCTCAAATAATAGGCTTCCGAGATTGTATCAATAGTGGGCATATTCAACAATAATTGAAATACTGATGTTTTTATTATCAAACATGTTAAGATACGAACAGTGGCGTAACTAAAATTTTTTGGCCCCAACGCAAAATACATAAGGAGGCCCCCCTTTCAGTGACAAATCACAAATACTAAATAAAAATTAAACAACCAGCTTTAATTTTTTTATTTATTTTACATATAACATCAAAATATTTCTTTTCATCAAAAAAGCAAAACTCTAAAATAACTTAAATTTTAACCAAGTAGTAGTTATTAACGAAGTTGGAAATATTAATGAAATTTCCCTAGTTTAAAGCAACACTCGACTTAAACTTATTAAAATCTAAAACGATTTTTTTCTCGTTTTACACACTGCAAATTCATATGCATATTTAAGATCTAATTTGTTGGGAGCTTCAATTTCGACGGAAATTAAAGATAAATATTGAAATCGATATTGCATGCCCTATTTGATTCCTTAAATAGTTTACTAAAAGATTCTTCAGCTGACACATATATAATCGGCATGGTAAAAAATAATAATAGGTCAATGTAAATTCGTTTAAAATTTTTTTGCAGTCATTTCTTGATTTAACTCTGTTTTTATAAATTGTAAGAGAAATTTTGCAATATGATTTGAGAATGTTTTTGTTGATTGTAGCTCTTAAGGATTTTAGACTTTGTTGAATTTATGAGATTTTTAGGTTGCAAAAACAAAAAGATACCACTTATCTTATTTAAATATAAAACCTGTAAATCTAGTTGTTAACTGAGACTTTATAATGTCAATAGCTGATAAAAAAACACCAATGTCAAAAATAAAAAATTTTGTGAGTGCTTAAACCACACGATAGAAGTGAAAACTTCAACTAGCGGGGTCATCGTTTGTCAGAATTTCGATCCAAGCCTTCGTTGTAGAGATACCCCAAAATCCCCTCTTAAATTAGAGCACCGGTCCCCCCCGTATGGTCTAAGCTGCCCCCCCATGTGGCGCACTAACCATAGAAATTTCGAACCCGTACCTCTTCCCGTTCTCCCGAAATTAATGATTTAAGTTTTTCCTTCTCCCCCTTCCTTGGCCAAACGGGGTGGGGTACGGAGTCCCGTTTTCGTCCAGCATCTTCTTTTTACCCGGCTACATCCCCTGAAAGTTGCTGATTTCAGCCCTCTACCTATACGGGAACATGCAGCGTTCCGTTACGTTACGTGACGGCTCGGTCTCATTCAACCTCCACAAAAAAAAGTGCACAGAGAAGTTTTCACTTCAAAAATGCTCCCTGGAATCAAAACGATGATCTAAAGTTCCTTCATCAAATACTTTTTTTAATAACTTGTCGTTTACTCTTAAAATTAGTTGGAATGTGCCATTTCAGAGCAGTTGTTTGTGCTTCTTTTAGAACATCATTATAGCGTTGACGGTAGTTTTACCACATTGATTTTTGTCCTTAGTAAAACAGAACTAGCTTCGTCCAAAGCAATTGTTTCTTTTTGTAAAGCTTTTGAAGTAAAATTCACTTCTAATAACACATAATATAACCTAATAGATAAGAACACCAACTCAACTCAAAATCTAGCATATTTTTCTTTATACGCCCAGCTCCTTTCATCCCTAATTTTACTTGAAAGCTCAATTTTTTTAAGTTTTTTTTTTCACATTTACATCTTAATGGTTTATTAACAAAATGACCTAAATCACTTTCGAGTATTGTGTCTTCACTTGATATTACGGTGTCTGACGATATTTCAGCTTCATCGAACTTTTTAGTTTTAGCACACAGAAAAATTAGGTCGCTTGTGCTGATGCCTGTGGCTTAGCCACCAGAAGTTGTGTTATACCGATCAAATATTCTGAGTGATCTTGAGAAATATAATTGTTGTCCCCAATGTCATCGCGTTTGGACGTAAATGGTTGCAAATTTGGCTCAGACTGCGATTTCGTCGAACAAAAAACATTTTCTCATTCTTTTTTAGTTTTCTTTTAATTGCGGGCGCTTTTATATTTTTTTGTGATCACTCATTTTTAAAACGTAGAAGCAATTAGCGTATCAAATACTAAAACGAGTGTCGCGACGCTGATGTTGCCAAACTTTTCATTAGGTATTAAATTATGCAGAACTTAGTAAAAAATAATCCTTGCTTGACAGAAAGGTGTTCCTAGGTTCAGTTGACAGAAATCTTCAATATTAGGCAGTGCACGAGTGGGCCCCCCAAGCCTGGGGGGCCCCAACGCATTGCGCTTACTTGTCTTATGGTAGTTACGCCACTGGATACGAATTTGTATATAATAATAAAAAATGATTAAAACAAAGATTTATTTTATTTAAATCAACTTTTAAAGTTAAATAGCTCAGAAATGGCTTAAGCAAATGTAGACAAATTATATATTTTTGTAATCGGAGAACAAAGATCTTTCGTCCTGAGGAGAAATATACAGGGTGTTCCATTTAAAAAAATATATATATTTTTTTTCTCACACTTTTTGCAACACCCTGTATAGACAAAGAAAAATTTCTGAGAAGTACTTCTTAAGCACTACAACTTTCCTATTTACATATTTTTTCTACACAGTGGCACAAAAAAGTTAAAGGGGGTGGGAAAATATAAAAAATGACCCTGTTCATGCAAATTTGTAAAAACGCTGCGTAAGGCGGCATGCGACTTCAAAGACAAAAATTCCGAAAATTTCGGTCGTAAAAAGTATGTGTTTTTTAGAGTTTCGTATTTAGGAGGTACCATTAGCCAGACAAGTCTAAATAGCCTAGCAATACTAAGCATACAAAATGAATTTGTCCAAAAATTAATTTTGATCAAATAATCGATCAATTTATGTCGATTTAAAACCGGAGAAAGACTCCAATGTTTAATTAATTAATTAAGGTTACAGATGTTTAGTTTACGTTTATATTTAAATATGTATGTACCTGTTGGTTGGTTGCCGTTTATATATTTTATATTCATATTCCTGTAAACAAAAAAAAAAGCGTGTGCACTATGTGCGCATATCAGAAGTGAAACTTCTTAAACTTAAACGCCCTAGCCTGGGATTTGGTTAAAAAGTAGTTTTTTTTTAAATATATCACTCAATTAACAAAAAGGGAAGGCCTAAATGAAAAAAAAAGTATTCTCCATAAAAGTTTCGCTTATGTCTTGACAAGGTAATAGAGCAAACCCCATATTTTTATCTTGTAAACTAACAAAGATATCACAATAATTATACGCCCTAGCCTTATACATATCTTAACGGATTTTGGTTAAAAAGTTTTTTTTAATATATCACTCAATTAACAAAAAGGGAAAGCCTAAATGAAAAAGCTATTCTTCATAAAAGTTTCGCTTATGTCTTGACAAGGTAATAGTGCAAACCCCATATTTTTATCATGTAAACTAACAAAGATATCACAATAATTAAACGCCCTAGCCTTATACATGTCTTAACGGATTTGGTTGAAAACAAGTTTTTTTTTAAATATAGGTATCACTCAATTAACAAAAAGGGAAGGCCTAAATGAAAAAAAAACTATTCTTCATAAAAATTTCGCTTATGTCTTGACAAGGTAATAGAGCAAATCCCCTATTTTTATCTTGTAAACTAACAAAGATATCACAATAAACGTCCGTGACCGTTTTCCGTTCCCGGCCAGCTCGCCCGCCGTGTGTCGGGATCGCGACCTTCAAATTTTACTCCCGGCGCGCGTTAAGAAGTTTCACTTCAAAAATATACGTTTAATATTATGATGTATTATTTTGGATTAATTTGCGTATATATACAAAATATAGGTTTGTTTTAGGCGCCAGCGGATAGGCTTGCCCCCCGGCGCCCACTGATGGGCATAGTTTCATGCCATGCGATTTTGCCCTAATAGAGAAAAGAAAAAGAGTAATGAATGCTTTAGTAGCTGCTAACCTCTTTGAGGTTGTCCGCTAAATATACGCCACTCTTTAAAGTTATCTCTAATATGTCTAATACTGGATTCTGTGATATTAAGGAAGCAACCAAAATACTACTAGTCTTAAAATAAGCAAAGTTGTTCTTAGAATTGAGAAAACAAATCCCTGTATCATACATTAAAAAGACCCTTATTGTGAAGTACAGCCATAGACAGAAACTAATAGATTGAAAAAGGGACAGTCTTTTGAAAACTTGAGAAGAATCGAACTTAACAAGTCAAATACCACAAATAAAATATCCCATAATAAGATGAAAAAGTGCCTTAATATCATGATTGATTTTTTGTTCGAAGAAGAACAGAAAGTTTTCTTTATGATATTGGTTAAAAAGTAGATAAGCATAAAACAGACCGCTGAAGGACGTTCGGCCTCAATGAAGGAAACTCTCTCCCCCAAGGTCCCTAGTTAAATTATAAATAATTTTAACTATTCAATATAGACACACTAACATGTAACAAACTTTTTTTCTATAGGAAGGGTAACTACACTATCAGTAAACTACCGTTATTAGACAATACGGCCGATAATTCGAGAAAATACAAAGGTTAGCACATTTGCCAATTTATGTCACGACATAAGCAGGCGGTAATTAGACCTGATGGCCGAAGATGTCAACGATAATTTTACATTTCAAAACTGGTCGTTTTTATCCTGTCTGTACGCTTCGAGCGTCCAGACCAGAGTGCCAAGGAACCCGTCTTTTCAAAAAAAGAATATCTACGACATCTGTCAAGAGGGCGGTCCAAACGGAGTCATCGCTTCGAGCAACTGCGAACAACATTCATCGATACTGGTGGGTTGCGCTCGGAACGAAAATACCAGCTTTATACCTGAGGGCATAACTACAGTCGAAAATTAAAATACGTATGTTGAAGTACACAACATCAGCAATGAAGATACATACATTACTCTACACCGACAACTTGAACTATACCCGATTAATGAATTTGAGATTTACGAAACAGAAATAAACAACGACTCTACACCACCAGACTTTTACACAATAGAATCATCCTTAAGACCAGACCATCTTAACGAAGAATAAAAATCAAAATTAGTAAAATTATGCAGACAATTTAGTTCGATTTTCTACAACCCCAATCAACCTTCCACACAACATAAACAACCCATAAAATCGTTACAACTGACAAAGAATCAGTCTATACCAAATCATACCGATTACTAGAGGTACAAAAACAAGAAGTAAAAAAGCAGATTGAAATAATGATTGAAGATGGCATTATAAGAAATAGCAGCACCCCTTGGTTAAGTCCTATATGGATCGTACCTAAGAAAATAGACGCAAGTGGTATTCAAAAATGGCGCTTGGTAATAGATTACAGAAAACTAAATGCGAAAACGGTACAAGATCGATTTCCTATTCCCAATATTGACGACCTTTTGCAAAAACTCGGAAAAGCCCAATATTTCTCAACGTTAGATCTTGCCGGTGAATTTTACCAAATCAGAATGCACAAAGACAGCATTGACAAAACTGCCTTTTCTACAGATTTCAGACATTATTAATACATAAGAATACCATTTAGGCTAAAAACGCACCATCAACTTTTCAAAGGATGATAAACGAGATATTAAAACATTATATTAACAGAATATATTATGTATTTATGGATGGCGTAATTGTCTTTTCATCAACTTTAGAAGAACATATTTTAAATCTTAGGAAAATATTCATAAAGTTTGAATAATATAACTTAAAGGTGCAGTTGTGTGAATTTTTAAAACATGAAACAGAATTTTTAGGACATGTTGTTACCAGAGAAGGTATTCGTCCAAACCCAAAAAAGGTACAAGCCATTCTTGACATGCCCTTACCCAAAACACACCGAGATGAAAAAAGTTTTCTGGGAATGATGGGTTCTATAGAAAATTTGTCAACAATCTTGCAAAAATTACGAAACCAATGACGCTCTGTTTACGAAAAGGTAAGAGTTGAGCATACCAAAGATTTTGTTGAATCTGTTCAACTATGCAAGGAAATTTTATGTAATGAACCAATATTGATCCACCCTGATTTTTTCTAAGTTTTCACCTTAACAACTGATGCAAGTAAATTTGCTGTCGGTGTAGTTTTAGGCCAAGATGAAAAACCTATCTGTTTTGCTAGTAGAACCCTTAATCCCCACGAAGTAAATTACTCAGTCATTGAGAAAGAATTACTAGCTATAGTGTGGTGTATAAAATATTTCAGACCTTATATTTATGGACGACACAAACAAAAAAAAACAGAGCAAAATTCCAATTTGGTAAGATGGAAACTCTTATTATCAGAATATTACTACGAAATAGATTACATTAGAGGGAGAGATAATTACGTAGCAGATAGTCTATCAAGAAATATAATTACGGAAGAAAAATATTCCAGCAGATCAATGAACAATGGACTAGGAGATATCGACATAGCTCTCCAAGATCAACTCCAACAAATTGAAAATCATGTTACTTCAGTACACTCAGCGGACGAACCACCAGTTTTTGCTTTTGCTTACTGCAGCAAACCACTGCAAAATTACAAACACCAAATGATAATTAAAATAACTGAATCATCACCATTCTCATCTATGATTAAAGAAAAGGTATGCGAAAATCAACGATATTACATTAATTTAATTCATTAATTCATAATGACATTCAGGAGTTTGTAAATAACTTGAATAATAATAATTCTTACCATTTATATTTCCGCAATAAAGAAGGTGAACACATTTTTCTAAAAGATGTTCAACAAAAAATTTAACATATTAACTCAAGACTAATGATTTGCTCTTCTAAACTTTCTGACGTTACACTACCAAATGAACAACAAGATAAAAGTAATTATGACATTTTTAAAACCGGTCACCGTGGAATTAACACTACTCTTGACTCCTTAAAAATAATTATTTTTGACCAACAATGATAAAAGATGTTACTAATTATATAAACAATAGTGTAATTTGTCAAAAATCTAAATATGAACTAAAATTTCAACCAATACCTATTGACACTTTATCCATCTAAAAAAAAAAGTTTAACTATAATACAGATTTTCGAAATTTGCGCAGGCATACAATATTCAAGTAGTAAATGCGATTAATATTCTGGACGGACTTTTAACTCTCATTTCTCATTTCGGTCTACCACAACTTATCGTTTGCGACAATAACAACAACTTTACAGACTTTTGCAAATTACATAGAATACACGAAATAAAAAACGGGTAAAAATGATTCAATTTTTTTTTTCAAATTCGAACCAGATGAAACCCTAACCAAAATATTAGGTTATTATACTTACGGAGCGGGCAGTTACGACTTATTTTAGCGGTATCGAGTTTTGTAAAATCAAAAAATCTTCAAAAAATGCCGAAATTCAAAAAAACTACTTTAACATTAAACTTCCAATAGCTCCGAAGCTAGTTAACATATCCGAATGACCTTTTTTTTTGCTTAAAGGGTATACATAAGCGCTGCTAACTGTGATAAAATTATTTTTGAAAACGAGAAGGAGAAAAAATTCTATTTTTACTTGTTATAAGACATTTACCATAAAATTGTATGCTGTTTTTTTTGCCGTTTTGAACTAAGTAAACTCTCAGACTACATGTCACCCATTATGTCCCAAACTTGACACGTTTCCGGTTAAGAGTTAATACACACTATTTTTCTCCTAAAAAAAATCTGAAGTTTTTAGAAAATTAACTACAAGAAGGAATAAACTACATTATGAGATGAAATAGTTAAAAAAATATTTTAAAACTTATGCTTAGGATTTAAGGTAAGTAGTGTAGGCCATTTTACATTGAGTTCTATTTCGCAAACAATTTTGCATTAAAATACTTCGCAAGTTCATTAAATATTTTAACTCGGCTAAAACTTCCTATCTAAAGTCGATATTTGTTGACATATCTAATAGAAGATAGCGAGCAAACTTTTTTATTGGACTGCCGAGTACTATGAACGAATTTTTAGCGAACACGTCAGCATTATAAGGATAGCGCACACATCGATCATTCTTTTGTAAGGGAACGTTGTCATTGAATAGGCCGCGATAAAAATTGATGACATAATAACAGCATTAATTCTGGTGCTCTTATATTCTATAATACAGCTTACTAATACATATCAAAATGTTATACAGAATCATTTCGATATAAATAATATCTAAGTAATTAATATGAGTTAGATATTTATTTTCATATTTTAAATGAAATTCATAATGCTTTTGACCTAACTCTGTTATAAGTTGGAACTGCCTCTAGGCAACGCTGGACCACATTCCAGCTAAGCCTTTACGTAATATATTTAAATTTTGTTACCTTCAAGAAAAAAAATACGGGAAGCAGCGGACCTGGGGGAGACGAGTAACTTTAGTAATAAGTGCTAGTGATTAACAACGGGTAATTAGTGAGTTAATGAGGCTGGGTTTATTAAAAGTTGTGCGTTTTTTGCTACGCAGGTGGCTTCCTGTTGAGGAGCGGTAATTGTTTTTTTTTTCGTGAAAGGCAGAACATCAACTAATTTAATTACGATCGCTGTTAGTAACTTATGAGGCTTAGTAAATGTGAGAATGGTGAAAATATTCCGATCGAAAAATTATATTTGCCTTTTACTTGAGAGCTTCCAATCCTGGATTCTCTGGTCCGCCAATTTCTTTGTGTAACTGCTTTGTGACAAATTGCGTTCAGTATAGCAAGATCCTCTAAATATATTTTAAATTTCCGGTGCTCTGCAAGTGTCTGAATTGGAATGCTCTATTTTCAACTTTTTCATAAATCGTGTGAGCTCATAATTTGGAACATTATAACCTTATGCCTTTTACTACCTACTAAAAATTCACCCACATATTAAATGACAATTTTCTTTCTAGTGATGGTGGTGTAATTGTTGGCTCAAAACCCATTTTTACTAATAAGAAAGAAGGTAATATTTGAAGTATCAAAGATGCTTGAAGTTATAAGCAGCGGTAAGCATCTGGCTATAATATTCAGATCAATAATCTGGAGCGAGTTCAATGTACATTTTTGAAATATTTGCCTTTTTAAAAGTGAAGATATTTTTCTTGTCGTGGTTCTATATCCAAGGATAAGAAATATGGGCTTTTTCACTGATGAAATGACATTGCACTTAACAGTTTAGATTATCAAAAACGCAAAATTTAACGTGCATCCGTATAGTAAACAATAATTAGGCTAGGGGTAATTATTTAATAAACTACCATGGTCTAGAATGCTCTGTATTATGTAGATATTGGTTAATACGGGTTTTCACCATCAAGAATTGATTTAAAATGCACATAATTATCGATCTTGACAGTTTAAAGTACATTAATCGCAAAATTTTGCGTGCTCTTGTTAACCCTTTACCGGGCCACAATACATCAAACTATGTGCCAATTTTTGGACTATGTAACCATATGGTAACAAAGTATTCTAAAGCGTTTTCCTTGGATTCCCCGTAGTTTGTTGATGCTCGGGCGACAATACCGTATGGTTACAAGCATGCTTAGGTGGGGAAAATACGAACCGAGTCGATACTGCGCCGTCGACAATTTTTGTCTCTACTTGTTGATACTCGTTCGCGCCAATTTTAGAGGTTATGTGATGTGCCGGTACAATTACTCATAGTTTGCATAGTAAAGATACTTTGATTTGGCTGGAATTTTGTCGCTGGCTGCTTGGTTATATCAGGTATGATGTTTTGTTTTTATTCTACGTGAATATTTATATATGTACCATAATTTTTCGAGTTTGAATGTGCGTAGCCATATGGTTCCTTTGTCCGTTGCAATATATTTGTTTTTTTTCTCAGTGAATAGTGGAGACTTACTATAAATATGGATGAATTGGAGCTATTTGATACAATAACTCCTAGTTTATTCTATGGCAAGAAAAAAGGTAGACTACCACCTCCGCCTCAGGTCTCAGATGGATCAGACGATTCCGATGATGAGGAAAATTTTGCCTTGACTCAAAATAAAACAAGAAACCAAACTTTAGGTAAATATTAGAAAAATCTCAAGTAAAACAAGCTTTATATATTTTTTGACAATTTCAGATTACGACGAATCGGATGACGATGATGACGAAGACAACATGATGTTGCAACAGTTACAGAGTAAAATATTACATACCAGAGGTGAATCTTCAGGTAATACCTACTATTATATTTTTAATATTTTTTATAATAATTACTGTTCTTTTTAGTTTCAAATAATATGAACACTAGTCGGGATGAACCCCCTACAAAGAAAAAAAAGAAGGTTGCAGATATTCAATTTAGTTGGAGAAAAGAAGATATTACTAAGCCCAATAGAGACATAAACTTTGATCCCACCCACAATCAAGAAATTCTTACGCCCTTACAGTATTTTTCCAACCTGCTTTCCATTGATATAATGACGAACATAATTGAGCAGACAAATTTATACAGTACGCAACAAACCGGTACTTGCATAAATACTAATGCTAAAGAAATGACAGATTTTATTGCCATTATGCTGTTGATGGGTATAATAAATCTTCCCTCTTATGAGGATTATTGGGCCAGTGGAACCCGGATTGAGCAGATAGCCTCTCTTATCACCGTCAAACGATTCAAAGCTTTGAGACGTAATGTTCATTTCAACAACAATTATGACGTAAACGAAGACACCAAGGATAGGTACTTCAAAATTCGACCCTTGATTGACAACCTAAGACAAAATTTTCGAAAATATCACACTGAGAATGATTATTCTATAGATGAAACTATGGTCGCTTACAAAGGTACACGTGCGGGAACACAGCCAGTACATAAAGAATAAACCCCATAAATGGGGGTATCAATTTTTTGTAATTGCTGGTGTGTCAGGCTATATTTTAGATTTTATACCCTACCAAGGAGCAACTACGTTTGAAACGCTTCAAGGAAGTATAAATGAACTGACACAGGCAGAAATTGACATGGGTTTTGGCGCCGGGATTGTCATAGCATTGTCAAAATCTGGTCACGAACCTAAGAAGGCAACTCTTTTTTTGATAACTATTTTTCGGGTCTCTCACTTTTGACTTATCTCAAGGAAAAGTTCGGTATATACAGCTTGGGAACCATGCGCAGTAATAGAATTGCAGGTTGTCCACTCGAAACTGATAAGGTCCTACAAAAACAAGGCAGGGGAACTTTTGATTATAAATCGGATATAGACAAAGGCCTTATAATTGTCAAATGGGTTGACAATAAAGTTGTGCACTTAGGCAGTACCCTCTTTGGAATAGAACCTGTCGATACTGTCAAAAGGTACAATAAGGCTTCAAAGGCAAAAGTTGATGTACCGTGTCCGGCTATAATAAAGCAGTACAATAAACATATGGGTGGGATTGATACTGCCAATGCGTTGATGGGATATTATAAAACCCCTCATAAATCAAAAAGATGGTATTTTACAATATTTGCATATCTTTTGGATGTATGCGTTGTAAATGCTTGGCTCTTATATAGAATGGATTGTAACGCCAGAAAGACTAAATATATACCTCTAAAAATTTTAGATTGGAAATTGTAGCAGGTTTGACTAAATGTTGTAAAGAATCCAGAAAGGGGCGCCCCAGTTCTAGTAACATAGAAACACCTACCATCCAGCGCCCAATTGTCGAGCGGCCAGATTTGGCATCACGAACAGATTGTTATGGCCATTGGCCAGTACATACCACCAAAGTAAGGTGCAGGCACTGTGCAAAAGGTACAAGTCGCCTCAAGTGCGAGAAATGTGATTGCAGACTATGCCTTACGGATTCAAAAAACTGTTTTATAGCCTTTCATAAATAATTAATTATATCATATATAATAATTAAGGCTTAACTAAAAGTTGTTAAAAGTGTATTTTACGTTTTTTGAAATAAATAAAAATTATTATGATTTCAAGATGGAGATTGTTTTAATGGGCTATGTGGCCATATGGTTACGACTTCTAACTTTGTTTCTTATACAGCTATAAAGATGAAATTACTAAAAGTATTATCAGAAATAGATTTTATATACCCCGTGATTGTATAATATTTTTTATTAGTATTTTTAATGTGTTGCCCGATAAGGGGTAAAAAAAAGTATGGTACCATATGGCAACTTAAACTTACCTAGCTAGAAGCACATAAAATATAGTTAATATTTTCTGTGCAAGAAGGAATCTTGTCTACTTAAGAAATACCAAGAGTAAATGTCTCTTAAAAGTCTGAATACCCGGACCGCAATACTCTTTGTAGTTCCTAACGATGCCGCCGTTACTCCCGATCTTATTTTACGTGGCCAGTCCCAAAAAAAGACCTAAAATTTATGTCGAATTGGGATTTTCGACTTTTCGAAGAAAAATCCAACCAACACCGAATACTGCTGTTGGTATAACTTACAATAAAAAAAATATGGAACGTTTGCGTGCATTGACGTCTGCAGCGCGGATTTTTGCACCTTAAATTGTTCCTTAATAATACCTTATCTACTAAAAACTGATTCATCACTATAATTTAAAATTATTTCAAATAACTGTAAAGATATTTGGATTTCCACTTTTATATTATACAGTGTGTCCAAAAAAGTATGCAACATATGGGAAACTTCTTTATTATTGGTTCCTCAGAAAATTTTATTCTTGATAAAAGTTGGTGCTTGCCCTAAAACAATAATGAGTATTTCAAATTTTATGTACTGCTTTTAGTACGGGAGCAAATGCCATTTTGCGAAATCGTGTCAAGAGCTAACTTATAGATAGAGAAAAATCTTATAAGAATAAGTTCTTCCAAATTAAAAAATAATCCAAATGTGAAATTTGAGTTAGTTTAACTTTTAATTTTTCTTTTCTGTTCCCGATTTTTTCTTAAATGTTACGCCACTGGTGAATATTTTGTTATTTTGTCATTAGATACTTGCCAACTAACTTCAAAATTTATTTAAGAGAGAAATTAGTTACATAGTTGCATAATGTTGCAGTTTATCAGAGATAATAGACAGTTTAAATATCAGTGTGTTATTACGCTCTTTTTGTCCTTCTAATGGGCGCAAACCTTCACTCCAGCTTAGAAGGAACTGGAAGTGAATAATCTCAAATCGAAAGAAAAATTTAAATTTTGACAATTTAAAATTAGATATTGAATGAAATAAAGAAATAAAGTATGTCAATGCGTAGGCTAAAACGAGCTGTCGCCGAGCGTATAAATTAGGCCCTAGCTCAAATGCCGGAGAGTAGGGAGCGGGTTAATTTATTTACGGCGCCACGGGCTTTTAGACAGCAAAAGCGAGAACTACCCCAAAGTTGAAATATGGAACTCGTTTTAGCTTAAGCTTCGCGACAAAATAAATGAATACCAAAAATTCGTTATTTATTTCTATCAGGAAAATCGATCAATAAAACAGCAAAAATAAGTTAGAAAATTAGCTTAAATATATATTCCGACAATTAATCAGTAACAATAACGGAAAAATAATTACCCAGAACTTAATCAAAATTCAAAGTCGGTATAAAGCAAGTACCCCAAATTAACCGAAAACTAAAGTCGATGAGAATAATACTCAAAAATGAATCAAAGATAACTGAAGCAAACGTTGAACAAATACTCGAATGTTAATCAAAGGTAAGTCGGAACGATTCAATTATTGAGCGCAAAATAGTAAAAGGAAGAGATACTTACTGCAATGGGCCTCTCCTTTAAAGTCACGATCAAAAAAAATCAATTAAATAAAACAGGTAAATAAACAAACAAAGGATTGGTTTTATTACCTAATAATAAAATATCACAGCTTGACAGGAGGAAGAAAAGAAAATTGAGTTGAAGAAAATTTCAGTAGTCAATTCTTATAGTTACTGTACTCTTAAAGGTAGGCTTTTCTCGGTGAAAATAATTCACACGCTTACTCTAAACAAATTTCGAAATATTTAATTGTAATTTTTGACGATCGCGTAAAGCATTAATAAAAGAACGTCAGTAATATGTGTTGAAAGTCAGACACTGCGAATAACTTCTCGTTATAGGTAAGTTCAATTAGCCCGAGTAATCACCTAACTAAAGACTAATTCACGGTTATCGAATCATGATCCGTTACATATACCGTATAACTAACTAACTATGGCTATTCAGTTCAGTTAAGTTTCGTTGATAACTGCCGCAAAGACAATATATAAATAAACTAGATAGACCTGGCGTTATTATAGCCACTAATTAATTACAGACCTTAACATATGGCAATTTACTCCACGGTCAAGTTACCAGTAGGACAGAGATAATAAACAATCTGTTCGAGTAAAGAAAATATCAAAGGCCGCAATAAAAACAATTAAAAATAACGCAAAGTCTACTAGGCTGTATCAAAACTAGTAGCTATCTGATATACGGTTATCTAGCGTAAGCCAGAAATCGTGAAAATTGAGAATAATAAACTAGCTCGACCTACAACGTTATTGCGCCAGTCAATTAATAGTTCAAAAAGAAAGAACTATTCGATCCAAAATCTGATTTACTATAGATCAGCGGATCTAACTGAATCTTAGAATTCGATTAAATAAAAGGCAGCATTTTAGGCTCGTCAAAATTTCCCAAAAATAATAAAGAAAAATCAAAGTTTGCTTGAGAGAAAATATGAGAATTTAATTTAAATAAAATCAAGTATTTTAGACTTGACAAGACTGTCCAAAAATTCAAAGTTCATTTAAAAGAGAATTTGAATGACTAAAGATTGCCTTAATTAAGGAGAAACCAGTTAAAAAAAAGTTATTCTTTGTTTAAAAACAAAGCCAAAAAAAAATTATAATTAGAGATCGTAATTAATTACACAAATTTGCGGCAAGATCGATAGATAGGAAAGAAAATAAAATAGAAATTGCTCACTTGGTCGATGAGTAACTTCTCAGGCAGCTTCCAGAAAGAACTGCTCACAGTAGGAAGTTGAATACCTTGACAGGCGTAGCCAAGGAATACTCTGTCGCTAACGATGCTCGTAGATAACGAAGAGCAACTCGACGGTGGCAATGGGCCTCACAGTAGAAATGAACCCAACGGTAGTCGTTAACTCTAGGGTGGTAGTAAGCCCAACGGTAGTCATTGACCCAAACGGTAGTAGTAACCCCAACGGTAGTTCCTTGTGTAGGGGGGTAGCCAGCCGCTTAACGCTAGATGGCTTTTAGTTGGGCAAGTGGTTTTCTTGCAAAGCAGAACTCAAATCCCACAAAGGACAGTTTCAGACACCAACACTTACGAAAAGATAAGGGACAACTAAAGACTGAAACTGTTAAATTGACCCGGTCAGAAAAATCCCTTTAACAGATGAAAATCAAAATTGACTCCGACCGGCGTCTAAAATGACTGCTTGACTCGGTTCCTCGTATAAGAGTCCCAAGAGACCGAAAACCCAAGAGCAGTACCGCACGGGGATTCTTACCCCGGAAGAAACTCGCTCAACCAATGAACTTCTAGTATGTCGATCACATGTTCCTCTCAATAATTCATCCGAGGGAATTAAACGATAAAAACCTGGGATTTCGATGCACAGGCATCCCAAAAAAACTATTTAGAATAGCCAAAAGGACATCGTCATCAAGCCACTCCAACCAATAGAATTTCCCAGTTTTACAGGGATAATTAATAATTAACTGCGCGCGAGATGAAACTTGGTAGCCAATCCTAGCTAAACCAGTACGTACTACGAAAATATTGAAGGCCATCGATTCTAATTTCACGCGCTAAATTCTCGATCGACGAAACCAAGCCGGACGGCACAACTACGAGGGTCTCCCCGTTATTACCTACGAATGCGTTCGGAACCGTGTGAAGGGTGACAATTCTAGGGTGATTTACGCATCGATATACGCCGGACAAAACGGCCTGTGACAGTGCAAACATATTTAAACACTTTTGGTCCAAAATGTATTCCAATCAAAATCACAAATGGACCCAACTCTTTTCATTTCATGTAAAACAAATAATAATTTATTTATCGTTTGCACCCAATGAGTGAAATATGTCCAAGTATCCTAAAAAGCCATATAAAATATTTGGCCTTGAAGAGTAGGCCGTGCATTTGGAATAAAACAAATAGCAGTTACTTTATTCTTGACGCGATTCCGGGAAATGGCATTTGCTCCCGCACTAAAAGCAGTACATAAAATCTGAAATACTCCTTTATTATTTTAGAGCAAGCACCAACTTTTATCAAAAATAAAATTTTCTGAGAAACCAATAAAAAAGAAGTTTTCCATATTATGTTGCATACTTTTTTGGATACACCGTATATTCAACAAAATGACATTGTTGGTTTTAATTTTGGTGTTTGTTAAATTCGACATTTGGAAAAGGTTACTTAATGCGCTAAAATTGTTCTAAAAATTTCATTTCTGGAATAAAAATATGGCCTATTGCACCGCGACGTTAGAAACATTTAATATAATTTTTTGTCAAAAAATCCTTATGATAATTTAATGATTTTCACATTTTGGAAAGAATATAAAAAAATCATCAATAAGAAAATAAAAAAAAATTGAGGGATTACCTTATCTCAACTAAACCCACTGTAAGGATTATAATGTGAATAAATAAGGCAAGAGGTTTAGACAGGTTTTAACATTGAAAATGTTTCTGTTTATTAGGGCCTCAAATCGTGAAAAAGTGCATGCTACATTTGCCACACATGACATACGCGTGAGAAATCGTGTTAGTTTATTTATTTAAACTTAAATTTGATTATAACGTATCGGAATCGGTTCAAGTGACTAAAATAAATTGGAACTAACTGAAACTAACCGAAAGTTTATTGAACGACTATCCAAAAGCACCAAAACGAGCAATCGAAATAGATTAAAAATAATGAAGTAAGTTAAAAGTAACCCAAATTAACCGAATTTTGGTGACTAACCAAAACTAACCAAAAACATTAACATTGCTTATAACGTATCGAAACCGATTCAAATGACTAAAGTAAATTGAAACTAACTGAAAGTAACCGAAAGGTGATTAAATAACTAACCAAAAGTAACTAAAACCACCAAAACGGGCTAAAACGTATCGAAATGGATTAAAAATATTAAAGTAAGTCAAAACTAATCCAAATTAACCGAATTTTGGTGACTAACCAAAAACATTAAAATTGCATATAACGTATCGGAACCGGTTCATATGAATAAAATAAATTGGAACTAACTGAAAGTAACCGAAAGATGATTAAATGACTAACCAAAAGTAACTAAAAGCACCAAAACGGGCAAAACGTAGATATGTATTTATAATGTTATAATTATAAGAAAATTTTAATAGTTAAAACTAACCCAAATTAACCGAATTTTGGCGAGTAACCAAAACTAACCAAAAACATTAAAATTGCTTATAACGTACCAGAACCGGTTCAAAGATATATTAAAACTAACTGAACTTTACCGAAAGTTGATTGAACAACTAACGATAACTAACCAATAGTGTAACTAAAAGCATCAGAACGGACTAAAACGCATCGAAATAGATTTAAAATATTAAAGTTAGTTAAAACTAACCTAAATTAACCGAATTTTGGTGACTAATCAAAAATATTCAAAAACACTAAATTTGGTTATAACGTATCGAAACCAGTTCAAATGATTAAAACAAATTAAAATTAACTGAAATTAACCGAATGTTGATTGAACGACTAACCAAAAGTAACCAAACGCACCTGAAAGGGCTAAATCATATCGAAACAGATTAAAAAAAATTAAGTTGAAACTAACTTAAATTAACCGAATTTTCGCGACTAACTAAAGTTAACCAAAAACATTAAAATTGATTATAACGTATCGGATCCGGATCAAATGACTAAAATAAATTAAAACTAACTAAACCTAACCAAAGAATGTTTAACCAAAACTAATCAAAAGTAGCCAAAAGTACCAAAAAGGGCTAAAACTTATCGACACAGATTAAGAATATTAAAATAAGTAACTAATCCAAACTAACCGAATTTTGGCAACTAACTAAAGCTAGCCAAAAACGTTTAAATTGGTTATAACGTATCGGAACCGGTTCAAATGACCAAAATAAATTATTATAACTAACTGAAAGTAACCGAAAATTGATTGAAGTGACCAAACTAAAGTAACTAAAAGCACCAAAACGGGCTAAAACGTATCGAAATAGATTAAAAATATTGAAGTATGTTAAAACTGGTTCAAATTAACCTTATTTTGGTGACTAACCAAAAATAACGAAAAACACTAAAGGTGGTTATAACACAATATCGGAACCGGTTGAAATGAATAAAAAAAATTAAAACTAACTGAAATTAGTAGAAAGTTGAGTGAACGACTAACCAAAAGTAACCAAACGTACCAAAATGGGTTAAAACATATCAGAACAGATGAAAAATATTAAGGTAAGTTGAAACGAACTTAAATTAACCGAATTTTGCCGACTTAGTAAAATTTAACAAAAACATTAACATTGGCTATAACGTATCGGAACCGGTTTAAATTACTAAAATAATTTAAAACTAAGTAAAGCTAACCGAAAGCTGATTGAATGGCTAACCAAAACTAACCACAAGTAACCAAAAGCACCAATACGGGCTAAAACGTATCGGAATAGGTTACAAAAATTAAAGTAAGTTAAAACTAATGAAAACAAACCGAATTTTTGCGACTAACCAAAAAATATTAAATTTGATTATAACGTATTGGAGTCGGTTCAAATGACTAAAATAAATTGGACCTAACTGAAACTAACGGAAAGTTGATTGAACGATTAACCAAAAATAACTAAAATTAACCAAAACGGGCTAAAACGAATCCGAAGAGGTTAACAATATTACAGTAACGTTATGGCTAATTATATATTAATAGATTTTCCTATCTAAAAGTATAGGGTAATTTTTTAGGTCTTCAGATCTGCACCTTTTTTTTATTTATTTTTGATTTAACTGTGATAATGTTTAATATTATGGTTAAAAAAGCATTTCTTTAATTATATAAGAATATAATATAAGCACTCGTGTTTGTATTTTTCTTTCTTATATAAACTCTGCTTTTGGAAACTATTTGTATTTCAATACAAATCACATTTTTGCATTTTTATTCATCATTTTCAATGTCCCTCCGGTTGCATCTTTGCGAAGGACTGTGAATTTTTCATTTTAAATAGTAGATACAATTTTGAGAATGTTGAAGTCATTTATCAAATAGTTTTGTCAAGGGTTTCTATTCCTTTTTCCAAGCTTCTATAATTGATTCTCTTATCATACTTTTTCATGGCCTCTCCTATACCGCTCTTATTAATGCGTCATACGTAGAGTACGGTTATTATTCTGAATTTAAATATTCTTATATAAAACGTAATTATAGTTTGCCTCATCAAGCGCGCCCATGACATATAATATAATTATATTCTTTTCCGGACATATTTCTCTTTATTAATTTATTTTACGGCAAATGGAATAGCGAAATAATTTCAGATACTTAATGCTCTCATTGTTCTTGTTGCTATTTACTGCAAATCTTTTCTCGTCCTTTGAAACATATTTTCAGTTTTAGTGTTCAAAACTAAAATGAAAGCCAAAATAAGCTACATTTTCAGAAAACTATGAAATGATACTACTTCTAGTATATACGAAACAGTACTTAAATTAAGAGAAAAAAAAACAAATACATACATACAAAAATTCATAAAATTTATGATTTTCCATTCTTCTATAAAAATAAAGAGAATTGAAAAGAAAAATAAATAAATATATATATATATATGGTATTGATACCCTGATGAACCTACCGGAGAGAAGACATTCACAGATAGTCAGGTTCTAGTGGGTGAAAGCCCACACACGTTCCTCTGATGAGTCCCGAAGGGACGAAACTATCGGTGGAAGGTTTTCATGAGTCTCACTCTTGTCGTTGTGTTTTCATTGTGGACATGGAGCATTGAGCTTGATGCGATTCAAGACATGTCTCCAACCAGGAATTGCTATATTCCTGACATTGCTCTGGGTGTAGTGTAAATCATTACATTGCATGTTTATCCTCAAAGAAAACGGAATCAGCAGTATAATTCAATGCCGGTAGGGGTATT
>MU182543.1:284666-327144 GCA_016904865.1 Pissodes strobi | reverse complement strand
TCAAAGTCAGTTTAAAGCCTGACAATCTGCAAGAGCTTTTTACTGTTTTATTGTATTTGCTAACCATTTTCATTTTTAGTTTTTTGCTTTTCTTGAAAACGGTGTCCGAATAGACACCGAATCGAAGAAACTAGGTACAAATTTCATAAGGGTCACTAAACTTGCACTTGTGCAGTTTACATCCTTGAGCCGGGCCCGAAGTGGCTCTATAACAATCCAAACAAAATTTCAATCATTTGTGGAGCAAAAGGCAATCAATTCCAGGGTAAGAATGAATCCTCCACAACAATATAGAACATATTTATATCCGAATGTTTTTGCGCTACCCTATAGAACTGGCCTTGCCGGGTCTATGCATGAGTCATCGCCGCGCCGGCCGCGAAGATTCAGGAACGCTGGAATTATCTCGATGCCCTGGTCGATAATCATATAGAGTTGCCTCGCTTCTTCCCGAGTATTCGTGATAGATTTGAGATTGTATATAAGGCGCAGACCTTAAGCGTGTTGAGTGTTGAATTGTAAAGAGCTATTAGCTGTAAAGTTATGAGTAGTTTAGTGTATTCAATTGTATAAAATGGTAAAGAATAAAGAGACTGTTAGTTTGAAATAATTAAACTTGTAATTTCGTTCAGAACTCACGGAAAAAACGTAACAATATTTTTAATTATTAGTAGCAACGTAATCCTCATTTTCGTAAACCACCTTAAATTTAATATTTTCTTTGATTACACTGATACTAAAATAGCTCCAGATTTTAATGATTTACTTTCGTTCAGAATAAAAATTAATTAAATATATATCTTCAGCGTTATAACATAAATATGTATTTAGAACACATAACGAAAATTTACCAAAAAAACTCATTCCTTACTCGTAGGCCGCAAGAGATCGAAATGAAAACTTGGTTGAGTTTTCAAAGACATTCTTTGGAGATCAATATGTTCATGAACTAAAAATGTGTGAAAATTTGATCATAGAAAAAAGCAACATCATATGCACGACTTTAAATAGCTGCATAAATGGAAGGCTCATTGACGCCGTGAATAGGTAAGTTTTATTTTATATTTAGTGATAGTAATACTGCTTTTATTATCAAAATGTACAAATGATATTCGATGGTTGTCGGCAAAAACATTTAACCTAAAGAGACCCGACAACTCATTCATAAAAATCCAAAATCTTGCAAAAATATCAACAAAACGATTGTCTCGCCTCCTTATATTTTTATGTATCGTGTACAAACTTTTACCACGGCCGAATCCTCGCCGTGAGCAAACTTCGTCCCCACTACTAAATGTAGTATTGCCCGCGCCCGCCTGAGCGAAAGCAAGGATAGTTCATAGACGTAGACTTTGAAAATGTGAGTCCATCATAATAATAATTTCAATAAAGTAAATACGTTTCATTTGAAATGATGGTATTTATTCGGGTGCATTATTTAAAATATATTTATGTTTTATTTATAGTATGTGGGTTAGATTGAGTTAGTTTGGGTTAGATATGGGTTCTGAAGGTTAGTTAACACAAAATAGTTATTTTGCTAATGAATGCGGAAAGTGATACTTTTCCGAACGCGACTGCAAGTTGACCAAACGACAGACACATAGCGAAGTTCAGGCATGTAGTCGAGTACGGAAAAGTCACTTTCCACATGAGTTGGAACGAAATTTTAAAAGGAACGTGTGTAAATACTTATCTGCTTTTCTGCAAGCAAATTAGTGCTTGTAGCAAAAAGCAATGATTTTTAACCTAAAAAGGTATTTGGGAAAAAGTATAAAAATAGTTGTTTGGAAAAATCGCGAGATTTTTATAATGCAGGGTTAATATAATTCAGGATTAATGTTTGTAGAAAAAGTATATTTATTATACATTTAACGGCTATTAAGAGCCAAGCATGAGAATATGACATGAGCCGAGATAATGAATGGTCTTTGCATAATATACTACTATTCAACAGCTAATATTGAAATAAAATTTCCAAAAACTTATTTCCTGAATAATTTCGAATTTGAACACGGAATTTATGAGATACCAAAAATACGCAATTTTATCCCGATTTAAACGTTTTTGTGACACATGGGGTTTTCCTGCTCTTAATGGTTAAACGAAAAATTAAATCATCCCACTGCTAGGCTAAAAATAAATTGGTTATCATTATTTTTGGGACAAGTAAAAAGGAACTGAAGCATACAAATTTTATTTAAAAACATATAAATATGACAAATATCTGGTTAATGACTATACATATATTCAAAAATAACTTAATAACTATTTTCTTCTATTAAATACCTATTAAAAATATATTTTCATTCCATTATATATGCTACTACACTGAAAAAATCTCCTAAATAAAGTGGTATATCTAGAAATAAATAAACTTAAAAAAAAATTAAAACAAGCTTTTATTTAAATGCACTAAAAAGAAAAAAAAATTAAATTTGAAGTAAATCAAACCCATTATTTTGTTACATTAAACATTTTTATATGGCATAAAAGCTTGGCGCAAGATTTTCGTGTTTAAATTTCTCGCGACAAGCTTTTATATCATATAAAAATGTTTAATGTAACAAGATAATGGGTTTGATTTACTCCAAATTAAATTTTCTTCTTTTCAGTGCATTTAAATAAAAGCTTGTTTTATTTTTTTACGTTTATTTATTTTTTACTTTTTAGTATTACGGGGTAGCCAAATCATAAATTTAGTAAATATATTATATTTTTATTTATAAAACTAAGATTCGTAGTCTATAATAAAAGCCATTTTGAATCCGCTATTTTGAATTTTCAAAATCTGATAAGAAAATTATATTCCTTGTCTCTAAAAACCCCCATGTACCAATTTTAAACGAAATCGGACATACTTTAAGTAGTTCCCTCACCACTAAGCTTTAAAGGGAGGGGCAAGGGGGGAGTGTAAGCAACACATAACATTTGAACTACAAACGCATACCAAATTTGAATATGTAGAAGTCGGCTAAAATTGACTTGCAACATTTAACACAAAATCGGCCATGTTGAATCCGCCATTTTTAATTTTCAAAATCTGATAAAAAAATTCATATACCTTGTCCCCAAAAAAACCCATATACCAATTTTAAACGATATCGGACATACTTTAAGTAGTGCTTCCCTCTCCTACCCTTGAAAGGGGGGAGGTGTAAACTTAACAACATTATAGTGTAGGCGAGAATACACATGCATGTTACACGCATATAAGCATGCCAGCATAGATAAAACACTAAAAAAAATAGATAGGCAACTCTATATAACGAGCCGAGTCGCTATAACACTCAGCGCCGTCTGGTGGGTTTAGGAAGAACTAAATAAGAATGGCGGGCCGTTTGAAACGGTTACATTGGCATAAATTTATTCTAATTGTTCGATATGATCCAAATTTTGACAAACACATGTCTGACAAAATGAAGACCACATCGAACAAAGAGATTTCTCACTCTTTGCTCGATGTGGTCTTCATTTTGTCAGACATGCTTCTGTCAAAATTTAGAGCATATCGAACAATTGCTGATCAAAGCATTTTTTGGATTAAGGGTTAATTTGAAATAAAAAACGTTTCATTGTGGATATTTTCTTAAATATTCAAATTCAAAATATAGCAGAATTATGGTATATGAAAGTACAACAAATATATAATAATACCAACATATCAATATTAATATAATATAAATTCTGTAGTGTAGGAGAATTTTTTAACTTTTTTCTTCAATCTCGTGCAACTGAAGTTCAGTTTTTTGCAGTTTTTCGCAGCTGCTTTGTAAAAAGATTTTGCCTTGGAGTTAAATCTGATGCTCTATGTACTTTTATGTATGACAAGAAGCTGGTACGCTTTCCTAAACCTGGAAGGAAAAAAAAAGTGAGATGATTCTCTTAGTGTAGAAATATGTATTCAGCAGATCAATATATAGGTTAGCAATGCAGAGCACTTTCGGCCTTAGGCCATCATCGATGCTTCTTTGTCAGGAACTAACACAGTCGAGTCGAAACAATCAAAACATCTTGGACCACACATAGGTTAAACATTGAAATTAAAATTACATCATAAATTAAGAGGGGACTGTTATAGCTCATTTTTAAAATTTCTAAGAAGTATCCGCAAAGGGTCAAGTTGCTAAAGATGTAGCCGCACATACTCCTTAAAAATTTGAAAAATGGGCTATAACAGCCTCCTCTTTCTGTGTAATTTGTGATTTAATTTTAATGTTTAACCTATCTGTGGTCCAAGGTTTTTTTTATTGTTTCGACTCGACTGTACTAGTTCCTGACAAAGAAGCACTGATGATGGCCTAGGGCCGAAAGCGCTCTGCATTGATAATTAAAAAGATTTTGCACGAAATACAAAAGCCTTCGATTTAATTATCTCCACAGGCACATAGCCTTAAACCTTATCTAAACCAAGAATATGTCATTGAATTAATCATATATATTTGTTAGCAAAGGCTTCATATAAACTAAACTGAATGATTTAAAGCTTCTTTTCCGAGGTACGAGTTGAAGTTTAATAAAATGTATACTTTTTTATTCATAGTTCAAAACCCCTAGGTCAATTTTCATTAAACTTGACAAGTTTGTCATAATAAAAGATAGATAGATAGATAGTTCGTTATTAGATCTCTTTTGACACAAACAGATTTTCCGTAATTATTTCGGTGGCGTCACAAAGGGCAACTTATTTGGAAAAAGTAAAAAATATGCTACACACCACTGCTTTTTGGTAAGTTTCAGTTTTTTTTTAGATTAAGCATTTTAAATTACAACCTCTTTCTCTTATACATTTTTTCTCTATCTTGCTTACTTTTCAAGAAATATAAAAAATAAGTTAATTCAGTCGATAATTTTAAACAAGTGAAGGGAACAGTTTTTATTAAAATAATTTACATTAAATGTGTTGTACCTACTTACTTGAGATTTTAGCTGGTGTACACACTTTATAAGAGGTCTCTTAATAGGTGTTGAAGGCTGGATTTTGTCATATTCCACCTTGTTGCATGAAGAATCTAGAAACAAATATTGAAACTTTAAATGCTTGAATTTTCTTCAATGCTTCTTCATATGAATTAACAAAATAATACAGTTAACATACATTTCCGTAGAGGTTTATCCAGATACAAAGTTGGAATTGCATCTTGTTTTAGAATGGATCTGTTACAAGTTCCTATGAAGCGAGCTGAGGATGCGAAGTGAATGTTGCAGGTGCGATAAGACTTGCGAACCCTGTCTAAAGGCTTCATCTTCAAATCTTCCCTCCCAATCTTCTCTATCCAAAGACTTTAGAGCTAAGAAAATAAGAAGTTATTGTTAATAATAGATTTATTGATATAGATGATCAGTATTTCTCAAACTATTCAATGAATACGCAAACTTTCTGTTAAATAACAACAAAATATTTTGGCAAATTATAAAGATAAAGGTATATAAATTGTACGTAGGTATGTGTGATGTTTATCGTACTTTTGGCACTTATCAGGCATTTAAAAAAATAACTTTTTCCATAAAATTATTAATAATCTGTCGAAGATTGTTAACTCTTTGGAGCAAAGGGACTCTAAATGATTTTTCACTTACCAATGGATCTTTCGGAAAAATATGCATTTGAGCATCTTTGTTATAGTTTTTGCAACTTGGTACACAACAGTTGAACACCATTCCGTCCGCCTTCGTCGCTGTCATCGTCATCTCATTCCGTATGGCAGGTACGAGTCTGCGTACTGCAGTGCAGCGTATCTCCGCGACGGCTGGCGGGTTTAGGAAATAACTACTTGCTTAGGATCCGACGTTTTCATTGCAGTTACTAGAGTGTGCATGCCAATTACTAGAAAATGCGTGCTACTTGTATGTGTGACTCTCGCTGCCAGTTAAAAAGCACGTTAGAAGATAGCACGCCAGTAGATCGCAAGACGTTTGATTTTGCTGTGCAGTGCGATTTCGTCAAGCGCGTGGGGGTGGGGAGGGAGAAAAGCGTGCAAGTCGTGTCGAAATGTGTGTGAATGACTTCGTTGCCATGCTATTTTACTGGCATGTGTATTTTTGGCATTCCAAAGACAAGTAGTTAGCGTACAAGTTACTGAACACAGGCATGCTATTTTACTTGCATGTGTATTCTCGCCTTATTGTATTGTCATCGGAACTATAAACGGGTACCAAATTTCAAACCAATCGGACATTTAGAAGTAGTTCTAATTCAGCATGCAAGGTTTGATTACAGACAGACCCACTGGTGAGAGTAAATAAAAGCTTGTAAAAAAATTAAATCTAGAGTATTTTTTAGTCATGTTGGAAGATGACTTTATCTAGGGCAGATCAATCAAATTGTCTGTAATTGGATTATTTAGATTTGCTAAACCGGTAAATTCTTAAGGTATTTCTATAAAGCTATTGTATTAATAAACAATCAGACCTACTTAAAAATATATGTTTTATTTATTTTAAACATCGGAAGTACCCGGATTAGGTATATAATATAATTAAAGTAGATAAACATATTTACAACAGTGGCAAAGAGTATATAATGTAAAGAGAGGACAGTAAGACAAAGCAATCAAACTAGAGAGGGATAGATGAGAACTCCGATTTAAAGGACGCCTCGTATGTTATCGGATTATATCGGACACAATCGTCAAGCAATGACAATCAGCCAACACAGTGGGTTAAATAAATCTCGTAAAGGTCAAGTTTAGATTTATTAGGGAGACGTTTGGTTTAGTTTTTTAATTCATATTGTGTAATTGAAATTAGGTGTGTAAACTTTAATTATGATATGTAACACAATTCATTTAATAGAATCTTTTAACAATCACTCGGTAAAATTTTGCTTACCTACAATACATGCATTTTTCATGACTTTTCTCAAAAAATCCTCGGATTTCTGATAAAACATTAATTGTTTTAATTTTATTACTAAATATTCAGAAAATTCTACTCTAATAATTAAGCTTCATACTCCTTTCGCGAATTTCGCCTTTTTTGACATAAACTGTCATTTTCAGCTTTAAAATTATT
The DNA here is from genome assembly GCA_016904865.1 of Pissodes strobi. Lineage (NCBI taxonomy): Eukaryota > Metazoa > Arthropoda > Insecta > Coleoptera > Curculionidae > Pissodes > Pissodes strobi. Next base: position 320,130 of record MU182543.1, on the reverse strand, counting down.
CGCTGCGAAAAAATTTATTTTTTTTTACGAATTCTACCATAATTGTGAATTAACCTCAAATTTCTTGACTGCTTTGCTATATTTATTTGTTTATTCTTTTCGGGCATTGGGTTCATTAGTTAAATTGTAGAATAAATACTTTGACCATTGGATAATAATATCAATTATAATTTTTTTCGGTGAAGATATTATTATTTTATGTTCCGTTTGTGTCCTTTGGGTAATTATCCTAAAACTACGAAATACCCACCAGCTAAATGACACCAGAAAAGAAAATTTTCGGTTAGAAATATATTTTTAAAATGCGATTTTCGCAATTAGTTCATTCTAGACTTAAAAATATATTACTAATCTGCTTGCATCTTCCGGTACTTGGATCTAACCTATAAAACCTATTCCACTAAAAGCATAACTTCGCAAAAAAGTTAAAACAATTTGAACTTTTTAGCAAATATTCGCCGACGAAATTTCGCGTCAATGGAGTATGGACCAAAACTTACATTCGCGCGAAAAATCAACAACTTTCAAAAAAAGGCGAAATTTGCGGAAGTGAATATGAAGCTTTAAAGTGAGATTCGAATAGAATTTACTTTTTCGTTGGTTTACCTACATATTAAGAGTTTATCCCCTCTATGTTTTGAATGAAACTTTCCTTTAAAATAATCGAAAAATATTGATTACACCTTTTTAATTTAAACTGAAGAAAATTCTTATTTGATTAATTAAAGCTTTTAGATGTCCTGAATAAATTTTAATAAAAATTCGCCGGAAACATTAAAAAACTGAATTTTATCACATTTTTTAATTAAAATAAGTTGAGCACTGAGATTTTAAGAAAATGTAAAAGTTTAAACAAAGTCAGAGAATATGAATGAAAATCACTCGACATAAACTTTTATCCTAGCAGAAAGTATTAGATATTTAGTAAATATTGTCCCCATTTTCGTTATTTCGACCCACTGTGATGAAATCGATTATTCGCCATCTTGTTTGACTTGACGTCAACATCGCCCGCCTTGATAAAAAGTTACATCCGGCAACGTCGCGATATCTCCGAGTTAAAGGGACGAGGCCATTGAAACGGCTGACGAAAGATCAAAGGAAATTCGCCGGCTGTCTTCTCTTTACATTATATACTCTTTGGCAGTGCCTTCACTGATTTTGAAACGTTACAAACTTAGTATATATACGTCGAATGGGGAAGAGCCGACGGCCGTCGACCTTCAATGCTCTCAATCTATTGGTGCACTTACTTTACTATGTGCATACTATAAATAGTTTGGGGGTAAAACAAGGCGGAACCAAGGGAAGCGGCAATGCCAGATTGGCATGTAAGAACTTCAGAACCGGTTTTTGACGGATCAAAAACGGGGAAAATAGCTATTTAGTGTTATAATTTATTATGAAAAAAGTATGTTTATATGATGACAGTATCGAAAAAACAAATCAATAGGTCTGGTGTCTCGTTTTTTTACTTGTTTATTGGCTATTTCCTGGGTCATTTCATACAGTAACTCGTAAACTTTAAATTTGGCAACGCTACGTCTATCGACCTTAGAATGTGAATCAATGTTGGGGGAAAACAAAGAGCCATTTGTCCCGTCTCTTTAGGTTAAATGTCTTTGGTTGTCGGTTTGAAGGGGTTTTGTTCTGTTTTTATTTGTTTAAAGTGGTTTATATGGGTACAGTGGATCAGATGCATCCTTCACTCGCTACTGTCTCTACTCTTGAAATGGAAAGTATGCAGTGGCACTCCAAGGACCAAAAATATGTCGGGCATCATTATAGCACCTCTGCCTCCTAGACAATATAACTTAAAAAAAAAAAGATATGTAATTTTCGCATAGTCTTAAAAGTGAACGAAAGAAATCTAAGTCATACAGTGACTTCTCACGAAAGGTACTTACAAACTAAATCATATCACTAGAACACATCAATGAATGAAAGAAAGATTAGATGGGTGAAAAAAATAATTAAAATAGGAACATAAACCCAATATCTAATCAAATAAGGTGATTTAATAAAAATGCTGAACGAACTTGATTTCCGAGTACAAAAATTTACTAGAATAAAGAGAATCATCAAAAATGATAATTCAAGACTAAGAAATATTATATTTTCGTTGTGCAATAAAATCGGTAGGAATAATTAGAGAGCGAAAGAGAATACATACACGTACTCAGATGCTCTAAATTAAAAAGTGTGCGATAGGTCCGTGAGGTTCAAATGAAGCTGAAGACGTTCCTCAATTGACTTTAAAACAATTTGCCTCAACTAGGTACGCTCAGGGCTTACGTTGAGCAGTGACTGAATGTTACTTTTTATTACTTTTATCATTTTCGTTGGTTCATATGTTTGGAATAGTTAAGGATAATTTTGGTATCATTTCAGGGGACTTATCGAATTTACTTGTTGTATAATTGATGAAGCTACCCAATGTCACGAAGTGGAGGCCCTGCTGCCTACAATATTAGGAATCGATAAACTTGTTTTAGTAGGCGATCCTCAACAGTTGAGTGCTACTATCATGAATAGGGTAAGTCCTCATTTTTAGATTGTATCTCGGTGTGACGGACTATAATAGTATGTTGCTTTATTGTAAACAGAAAGGCTAATTTTTGTGGCGAGTCTGAAGACCTGTAGATAGAGTTGATAACCAAAAACAAGCCACAAAAAATTACGTCTGATCCGACTAAAACATAATATTTTTTTAAAACATAAAACCAGCTTAAATATAAGAGTAAATCTGAATCATCAATTAGTTATCAAAAACTGACTGATCTGGCGTTTTTTTAGGACGCCTTGAAGTTGGGATTTGGACAAAGTTTGTTCAGTAGGTTAGCGAATAATTTTGGAAGTGACCCTAGATCGCCGATTAAAATGTTAACGGACCAATACAGAATGCATCCGGATATATGTTCATTCCCTAATAACAAGTTTTATGAAGGAAAATTAAGGTAATTGTACAGATTATAAACGAAGTGTTATAAGTTATAAAGGCCTTAAAGGTAAAGGCTAAAATAACGTTCTGTGAAAGACAAAAAAATTAATAAATATTATGTTTGTGGTTATTTCTATTATATTTATCCATATTGTGTACAACAAATTTTAAACAGATAAATATTGTTACGTTTTTGCCATGGGTTCTGAACGAAATTACAACTTTTACTATTTTAAACTAATGCTCTCTTTATTCTTTATCACTGTGTACAATTAAACACACTAAACTACTCGTTTAACTTTACAACTAATACCTCTTTACAATTCAACAATCAAATGATAAACTAACTCAACGCCACTATATGATTCTCGACCAGGGCATCGAGATAATTCCACAGGTCTTGAATCTTCGCGGCCGGCGATGACCCATACGTAGACGCGACAAGGCGGCTAGTTCTATAGGGTAGCACAAAAATTCGGATCGTTGCTAGCCGTAACAATATATAGAGAGGAAAATGTTAAAATGCTTAGTTCGACATATTTATTTTTTACATCATCTCTATAGTTGACCTTTGTTATAACTCTTATGGCTCTTCTTTGGAGTGAGAAAACTCGAGTTTGACATACAGTACAAAATATCAGACAGACTGATGTTTTGCCTCCAAATGTTGGCTTCTGGATCTGTAATTAGTGTATCCTCTATGCCGTCTATAAACTCTTCCTCGAATTGTACATTTGTAGCAGATCTACTCAAAAATGCATAGAAAAAAATAGTAACATAAATATCTTTATATTTTGCAGGTCTTTTGCAAATCCTGTCAATAAGTTACCGGAAGAAATTCAACCATATTTAGTTTTCAATTGCGAAAAAGTGAACCACTCGGCGGATTATACCAATATGGACGAGGTGTTTATGATACAAAAATTGTTGACGACAATTTTCAGCATGGTAGATCGTAATGTCAAGTATACCGTTGGAATTATCACCCCATATAATGCCCAAAAAGACCTGATATGTAACAATATTACAAAATTAAGGTATGTGTTTGATTTTGTAGTTTAGTCGTTAGACAAATGACACTACAGTTATGTTTTTCATAGAAAATATTAATGAAACCTTGTAAAATTACAAGATCAATCGACTTACCTGTAAGGAAGATCGATCGGAATTATCCAAGCATTTCCGCCGTCCCTCATTACACATTCTAGTATACAATTTTTTCCCCAACCGGTACAGGTTTTAAAGAAGTTATCAAAAAACATGATGATTCAGCCGTCCCAGGCCGGCCGCTTGAGCTCGTCGCCCTGTTGCGTCATTACAATTTTGGTTCCTGAGACTTTTGATTACATTGCATTTGGGGTGATAGGGAGAAGGTAAAGACTGGGTAGGTTTGTAATGAGGGACGGCGGAGATGCTCGGATAATTCCGATCGATCTTCCTTACAGGTAAGTCGATTGATCTTGTAATTATCCTTCGCATCTCCGCCGTCCTTCATTACACTTTGTAGCTGTTTAGAGTATTTGCGATGTCAAAGTCAAAGTCAAATAGAGCTTTATTGTTTAACATACAAAATGTTTTTAACAAAGCTGAAATACCAAAAAAAATCGAAATATAATATTCCTTACTCTAAATACAATAATATATTAATACATATGTCAGTAAAACAAACATTAAAATTACATGAGATAGAAAACATTTATGACATAAGTAAGTAAGTTAGTAAATGCAGCATTATATGTCAATAATCAATTAAAACAACAAGAATACTTTCATATATCTATTGAAATTGTGTGCATCGTCAAAGAACTCAACAATTGAGTAGTATGCCTTACCAATCAAAACACCTCTCAATCTTCTTTTAAACAGTTTAAGGGTTGGGGAGTTCTTTATACTTTGGGGCAGATGATTAAACACAGATTTTTTTGTGAGAGTGGTTGTAGGTTGGGGAAGACATATGGTTTGATGGTTCCTGCCTGGGTACCGGGAATTTCTGACTGAGAATCTAGATTGGTATTTAAATATAATCGAACAGGTCTCAAGGACGAACAAGCAGAAAAGGGGTCGACAAGAAGTTCGGGGATTGGCCTTACATAGGTGCCGAATTGCTCTTTTTTGGATGACAAATAGAGGGAAGTGCGTAAGTACTTGTGTTTCCCCAGAAAGCAATGCCATACCGAAGATGTGTTTCAAAGAGAGAATAATAAACCAACTTACCAATTTGTGGACCCAGCTCTTGGACAGTTAGTCTAACTGCAAAACAACTAGAGGATAGCCTTTTAGCTAGATGGTTGATATGGGTATGGAACTTGAGATCTTTGTCTATGCAAATTCCCAAAAACTTACTGTCTGGCATAGTCTGAACTAATTCATTAACAATCCGGACATCTAAAAGATTACACTTAAAAGATATTAATTTAGTCTTAGCAGGATTCAGCGTTAGAAAGTTAGCATCACACCAGGTTTTCACACTCCGAAGGTCATCCAATATTATTTGGCGCAAAGAGATTGGGCCCTGAGCTTGCCACATTATAGTGGTGTCATCTGCAAAAATAGTAAAGTTGCCCTGAATTGGGAGATCGGTAAAATCATTTATGTACAAAAGAAATAGCACAGGTCCCAGAACTGAACCCTATGGCACTTCAAATTCAAGAAGCTCATAATTAGAGCAACCGGAAGCCAATGAGACACACTGATGCCGACCAAGCAGGAACGAGGAAAACCAATCCAAAGAAATACTTCTAAAACCATAATGATCAAGTTTCTGCAGCAGAATACCGTGATCGACACAATCAAAAGCTTTTGACAGGTCGCAAAAAACTGCCGCAGAAACTCGACCATCATTTATGTGGGAGTAAAGCTTATAAAGCAAATGGTAAACTGCATCATTAATACTTGTGCCTTCACAAAATCCAAACTGGCACACGTTAAAAATACCACTTGTCTCTATAAACGAGATCATACGTTTTTTCACAAGCTTCTCTATTATTTTAGATAGGGTTGACAAGAGTGATATGGGGCGAACATTGGAAGGGTCTTCCAGACATCCCTGCTTATAAATTGGTATGATCTTAGCTGTTTTCAGACACGATGAGAAAACTCCAGTCTCCCATGATTTGTTAATTGCCCCCACCAGAAACTCCAAAGCAGAATCCGAAGTATTAAGAAAAATTTTTGGCGGAAAGACCATCAGCTCCTGAGCTGTTTTTATTTTTGATGGAAATAAGAGTGCTTTTAATTTCAGAGAGATCAGTAGGAAAGAAAGAAAAAGATTGAGGAAAGTTTACACTGGGTAAAAATCTAAGTGGATCAATTGATGGTTGGAGCTGCTGTTTTAAGTTGCTTGCTATTATACAATAAAATTTGTTAAGGGTATCTGGAGAAATAAGCGGAGTTCTAATCGGTTGCTGGGAGTTGTTTTGCCTTCGGTTATTAATGATTGTCCAACATTCCTTTTGAGAATTAGGATTGGTGCGCAGGCGGTCAGAATAAAAATTTTCTTGACATATCCTTATCAAACGCCGAAATATTGAACGGTATTTTACAAAATAATTGTTGAAAGCAGTAGATAGAGTAATAATAATGTTAAGTCTCGACCTGGAAAAGGGAAAAGTATAATCAAGAGATTAAAGGAGAAAGATGCTTTCTATCTAAAAGCTGACAAAGGTAATAAGGTTGTTATATTAGACAAAAGTGAATATTTTCAACGGGTTGATAATTTAATCGAATCCGGACTCTATAACAAAATCTCAAGGAATCCATTATCTAAAATGGTAACACAAGTTAAAAACACTTTGAAGAAATGTAGCAACCTTATTTCTGATCAAATTAAATACAAATTTTCTGTGAGTAATCCTGCTATGCCGAAACTATATTGTCTTACCAAGATTCATAAACCTGGGAAGGCAATGCGTCCCATAGTCGCGGCAATAGGATCGCCAACTTATAATATATCCAAGTGGCTAGCAAACCACTTTGAAAATTTACCTATAAAACAACATAATTCAGGAGTACTAAATTCCTTAGATTTCATAAAAAAAAATTAAAGATACGATTCTTAATGAAGGTGAAATTTTAATCTCGTTTGATGTTAACTCATTGTTCCCTAGTGTACAAATCCCACAGACCTTGCAATATCTTGGAGAATTACTTGAGATTAATAGTTTTGATAACGAAATCAAACAGGAATATTTAACTTTAACCAAACTTTGTATGGATCAAAATTATTTTCAATATAAAAATGACTATTACCAACAACTTGAAGGCACGGCAATGGGCAACTGTTTATCGCCGTTCTTAGCTAATCTTTTCATGAGTACATTTGAAAATGAAATAAGCCAAGAGTTCGAATATTTTCCAAACGTATGGTACAGGTATGTGGATGACGTTTTCGCGATATTCGACACAAAATCCGCTAATATTGAAGATTTTGTAACAAAACTAGACAATCGTTTCCCCACCATCAAATTTGCTTATGAAGTCGAGAACAATGGCCAACTACCTTTCTTGGATACTTCAGTGATTAGGAACGATAATAACACATTAGAATTTGATATTTACTGAAAAAATACTACCACTAACCGATATATTCCTAATGATTCCTTCCACTGCGACCAACATAAAATGGCCAGCTTTCATTTTTTAGTACACCGTATGGTTAACTTTCCTCTCAGCAGAGAAAGATTTAATAAGGACAAGGAAACAATTAGGAATATAGCAGAAGTTAATGGTTTCAATACTAACTTAATAAATAGACTAATTAATAGGCATTTGTTTAGAAAGATCATTCGTGATTCCAATTCTTTCGTTGATCAGGATAAAAATACAAAATATGTTTCGATACCGTATAATCCTCAGTATACTAGAGGACTCCAAAAAGTTTTTAAGGAAGTAGGTTTAAAATTAGTATACTAGGCTCAGTTTAACATTAAGAAACTATTAGGTGGTCCAAAGGACAAAATTGAAATGTTAGAAAGAAGTGGAATATATGAAATTGGATGTATGGATTGTAACCAAAAATCTGTTGGGCAAACTAGACGATCTATACAGACGAGATTCAAAGAATATATAGCTCATTTAAAATATGGTAGAACAGAAAAATCAAGTGTTGCCGAGCATGCTTTTGATAATAATCATAGAATAACAATAAAAAATTTAAAATTAATTCATCATATAACTGATAGGAGATTATTAGACGCATATGAAAGTATGGAAATTATTAAATGTAAGAATAGTTTAAATAGAGATAGAGGGCTTATTCCGTATAGTCCATTGTATTGGTTAATCCAGCGTGACTGGTGGGATTCCAGGATTGGTTCTTTTTAGTTCCGCTTGATTGAGCAAATAGTAGTATAAAAGAGAGTTAGGTAGATTTTAATTTTAGTCTTAATCATCTCCTGATAATGCTAACATGGCTAGCGAAACGCGCGTCGAGTGCAAAAATTTCTGTTTCGGTATTGTGGATAAAGCCCAGTTTTAGTTTCCCTGTATTTGTATAAAAAAAAAACTGAAATAGCCATCTTATGTAATTTTCTCCCGCGAATTCGGATATGTTCAGCAAAAAACAATTGAACATCAAATAAAAGGGCTAGGGGTCACTTTGATATATTACTACATTTTTCGACTCTCTAGAAAAATCTAAACACATTTTGTGTATTATATCCTATACCTATCTTTAGCTGTTTACCAAATACAATACAATACAATACAAAATGTCTTTATTTAGTAAAAGGTAAGTTTGTTACATAATATTTGAATGATGGCGACGTTCATATTAACATTATGCTCTTCCACGCAACCATCTTTGCTAAGGTTACATCTTAAAAATATATATCTACTCAAGAAAAAAAAATATATATATATATACAAGTATTACAAGTAACGTAGTAGGTAACTACAAAATAAATAAAAATTGCTCAAATCATCACAACCTTAATGTACACTCCTTTCTGACAACACCTGATCTCGAAGTTTACATTTAAATGACAGTAATGTTGAGGCAGATTTTATGTGTGGAGGAACACTGTTGAATATTCTCACGCTATTGTAAGAGAAGGAACGCTGAAATAATGCTGTATTATGCCTGGGAACGTCATAGTGGGAGGAAAATCTAGTGGCACAGCCATGTACTTCATGCCGTTTTACCAATTTTTCACTCAAATATGGAGGAATGTTCGATTCATTAATTTTAAATACTAGGCAAGCCATATGAATTTTAAATCTCTCGTCTAAATTTAACCAGTGAGAGTCGCGAAAACAATCCGTAATATGGTCGAACTTGCGTAAATCGTAAGAATATCTAATACAAGAATTTTGTAACTTTTGAAGGGTATGTTTTTCCTGCTGTCTTAAAGCCGGCCAGAATACAATGTCGCAGTAAGAAATAGATGACAAAATGAGTGACTCACATAGCCTTAGCTTAACTTCTTTACTCAAAAATGCCTTATGTCTGTATAATAATTTTAATTTCGAGCATGAGCTTCCTACTAAATGATCAACGTGTTGCAAAAATCTCAGATCAGTGTCCAAAAACACTCTTAAGTTTTTACATCTATCAGAAAAGTTCAGGTTTGTGCCATTCAAGGAAAGGTTAATCTTATTTCCCTGTAAGATAACATTTCTGTTTTTCCCAAATAACAAAACTTCAGTCTTGCCTTCATTCAGGGCCAGAGAATGTGCACTCGAAATCTTTGAAATTATGCCAAGGTCTTCATTTAAGCTGTTCTGTGCAATATCAGATTCCTCAAGTCGGAAGGAGTACTATATCTGAGAGTCATCTGCGTATGAGTGAAGTTTGGAATGTTTAAGAAAGGTGTGAAAGTCGGATAAGTAAATTAAAAACAGCAGTGGGCCTAGTACGCTACCTTGAGGAACGCCACGTTCAGTGGGAAGATGATCCGAAACGGCATTCTTATATATCACTCTCTGCCTCCTCGAAGACAAATAACTTTTAAAAAATTCCACCACCGTCTCAGACAAACCTAAGTAGAATAGTTTATTACATAATAATTCGTGGTCCAAAGTGTCGAAAGCCTTGCTAAAATCCAGCAGCACCAAACATGTATTCAGGCCCCGGTCACAAGCACCAAAAATATCATCAGTTACTTTAAGCAGTGCTGTTGTAGTGCTGTGTCCTGGCCTAAACCCAGACTGGACATCCGGAAGTATTTTCCTTTGCAACAAATAATCATTCAGCTGTAAAGAAACAATTTTCTCCAAGATCTTTGAAATGCACGGCAAAATACTTATAGGCCTAAAATGAGCAATTTCGGTGGGGTTATTTTTCTAAGGAATGGGAATTACATTTGCTGACTTCCAAAATTCTGGAAAAATACCATTCTCAAGGCACGAATTAAGTATAAATGTAAAATGTCCAGTCAGATATGGAAAGACGCACACAAGCATTTTCAAATTTATTTCATCAGTACCCCTTGCATTGCTTTTAAGTGATTTTATAATTTTAAGAACGTCTTCAGGTGATATCTGTTGAAAATAAAACCTTTCCGCGTCATTAATTCCTATTTGATTTTTATAGCGGCCTAAAATATTTTCTTTTTCGTTAGAAGTTAGGGGAATGGAGATATTTGGCATGTTATTTAAGAAGAATTCATTAAACTCAAGTGGAGTACTTTCAAAGTTCGAGTCAGAATTTGATTTGCCAATATTAAGGTATTTTAATGTTCTCCAGAAGTCTCTAGGATTGTTTTTAAATTTAAATTGTAAATAAGCTCTTTTTTCCATTTTAATCGAATTATTGGCAAAGTTGCGCAATTCTTTATAGCAAGCCCAGGACTCGTTTGTCTTACTCTGTTTATACCGGGCAAGTGCTCTATCTCTCTGTCGCATGATTAATTTTAAGTTGGCAGTCAACCACGGAGCCGGACGCTTCGAGATGCGGACCGTTTTATAAGGGGCAAACCTGTCGAAAAGCGCAATAATCTGTGAATTCCAAAAACCTACCATATTATTTATGTCATTAAGTGAATATATGTGGTCCCACTGTATTTGAGACATCGCTTCAGAAAACTGTTCTAAATTGAAATGTGAAAAATCTCTATAAGTCCGAAAGATAGGATTCAGTTTCTCTTTTTTAATCTTAATTTTACAAGAAATTAAATGGTGATCTGAAATCTCCTCCATATTAATCACATTAACCTCGTTTACTAAATCATAAGAGGAAACAATTAATAAATCTATTAGAGTTCTAGAATTACATGTTATACGTGTCGGCTCTTTGATTAATTGATGTAGACTATACTTGTGAAGAAAACTATTTAGCATAATTGAGCCATTATTTACTTGGGATAAGTCGATGTTAAAATCCCCTCCAAAAAGAATCAAATCATATTGAGGTATTAATGATATTAAAATATTTTCCAATATATCTAAACAATTTTTAATATTTCCAGTTGGTGGTCTATAGCACGCACCCAGACATATTTTTTTACCTCCAACCTTAATAAAAATCCAACAGTGTTCCAGAACATTATTATCATAAGCAGGAAGGTTTAAAACCTTAAATTTAATACAATCTTTTATGTAAAACAATACTCCGCCACCTCTGGCCTGCCTGTCTTGTCTTATAATTTTATAATTTGGAATGCTTACTGCCGAGTTAGGAATAGAAGAACTAAGCCAAGTTTCTGATAATCCAATTACGTCATATGATTCGCTCGTCAGAAAATCTGAAAATAAATCAAAGCCTGTGTTGCAGGAGCGCACATTAAAGTGTGCAAACGATAAAAAATCATTTCTAGTCATATATACGTCAAACAACGACTCTGTATGCTCCGATATAACGAAAATATTAACTTCATCTAACAGTACATTAATCCTAATAACGTAGATAAATATATACCAATCCACCTGCCTTGAAGTGCCCTGAATTTATAAAAGGTAAAATGGATCAAGTTAGTAGATTTATTCGTCAAATCCCTATTTATAAAAGTAAAAATAAAAATGTTTTTAGTCATAAATATATACATCGAAATCAATAAAAAGAACAATCTAAGTAACTGTGGTAGCAAAAAATCAGTTATTTATTATAGGCATTTATAAAATATAAGGAAACGTAAAAACGTGGCAGGATATCTAGCAGTACCATGATTATAAATTCGTGCCCAAAACTATTTTAGCTAAATAAAATAATTTTCTTCTGCTGCTGTTCGTTCCATGTAAAAACCTTACCACCCATAGACCAAACATTGTTAAATCCATATTTCTTCTTCGCCATTTGGAGGAAATCATAACGTGTCTTGGTCAGGTCTTCATAAATAGTCATACTACTGTTTTTTAACTTTTTCTTGGCATTGAAAATAACCTCCCTCTTAGCACTTCTAACAAACTTCACGAGAATGGCCCTGGGTTTGTCGGATTTTTTACCAATACGAAAAACTCATCAAGCTCATCAGGATCGCAATCTATGTTAAGATATTCTTTAAAAATGTCCACAACGGTGCTAATTAGGTTTTCGTTTTCCGCCTCCCTTACTCCAATAAGCCTAAGTGCATTTTCCTTGGAATTCTGAGCAAGGATGTCGTACCCGGATTCAAGAGATTGAATTTTTTTCTCGTTTTCCACGGTCATGCCGTGTGTAATTTGCAGTGACTGGGAAAGTTTGTCCAACTTCTGGTCAAGCGACTTTGAAAGTTCCTCAATTTTTGTAGCCATTTTCGCTTCGACCTGTTTTGCAAAACTGGAACATACCCTGTTTATTAGGTCCTCAGTAGCTTCATCCTTAGATGAGCTACCTCTAGTAGGCGGCATCGTGCTTGCAACTATATTACACCTGTACGGCTATAATCACCACACGGGCTAATTGCTTAAGGAATGTTTATTGTTTATACAAAGTAAGGGATTAACTCACTTTTTACTTATATCGTCCAGTAGGTGGCACAGTGTTACAGGGCTTTCCACTTTCACAACCAATTTTTAACTAATTTTGCCGCTGTTATTGTAAAATGAATGAAGCAGGAGCAAACGAGCGTGTCTACACTACGAGCGACATACTATTGACAGTTGAAAGTCGGGCATTTTGACACTTTGACAGGCTCTAAAATCTAAACCGCACGAGATCAAAGAAAACGGTTTGTACATTCCTATCTAGGGTTTTCATAAGCTATCGAATGATAGTAACTCCGCAGGTTAAATTCGAAGATAATGTCATTCGATCGTTTATGAAAACTTAAGATATGAATGTGCAAACCGTTTTCTTTGATCTTGTGCGGTTTGGATTTTAGAACCTGTCAAAATGTCAAAATACCCTACTTTCAATTGTCAATATTTGGTAAACAGCTAAAGATTTGTATAGGATATTATACACAAAATGTGTTTAGATTTTTCTAGAGTCCAAAAATGTAGTAATTGTCCATTTAAAAAAATATCAAAGTGATCCTTAGCACTTTTATTTGATGTTCAATTGTTTTTTGTTGAATATATCCGAATTCGCGGGACAAAATTACATAAGATGGCTATTTCAGTTTTTTTATAAAAGTACAGGGAGAGTAAAAAAATCGCCTTATCTAGTCCTCGTTGGATAACCCTGTACAGGGTGGCTCGAATTCGTGTCTATGTATGGGGAACTCGAAAACCGTAAGAGATACAGTGTCGGTCAAATCAAGGCAAAATTGCGCATTTAGGTGCCTAACAATATGCCGTTTAGAAAGTTTAAAATTCCGAGTATTTACAGAGATATCCGGAAAAAAACCGAAATTTTGAAAAATCGTTTCATTTTTTTCCTGGCCTTATTTAAAAACGGATTTCAAATCTAATTGCACTTTTGCATTGCCACTTTTTCCGCTCTATCCAATGATGATATCCAGTTTGAAATCCGACGTTTCGTCTTCAAGGGATCATCATCAACTTTCTTTTTTTAAATGCGAACTTTAATCTTTTTTATCGTTTTTCAGATGGTATTGGCGTTATTAATATGAGTATGTGTTTTTATTTTTTTTTAAATTTTTTTTTAAATTTTTATTATTTTTTTATTATTTTTATTTTATATATTTTGCTGATTTTAAATAATTTAAAGTAGGTACTTTTGAAACTTTCATATTCTATAAAAATATTTTATTTGTTTTTTGTATTAAGTGGAAAATTGGAGCCCATATTAAAAATGAAAAATAGTAAAATCATTTGTTACGAGAATATGGCCATGAACTATTACTCAAACAAGTTGCTTAGTGCATTTTATTTATAAGCAAAATTCCAATAGGTGTTTTTCCATCAAAGTTCATATAGTATCACGTAGTATGATTATAAATTGTTGATGTTCTCTATTAAATAAATTTTTTAATTAGTTAAAAGTTGAGAATATTTTATCTTTGCAGTAAGAAACTTGTTTGATTAATAGTTCATGGCCATATTCTCGTAAGAAATAGTTTTACTATTTTTTATTTTTAATACGCTCCAATTTTCCACTTAATACAAAAAAACAAAATTAAATATTTTTAGAATATAAAAATTTAAAAAGTACCTACTTTAAATTATTTAAAATTACCCCAAAGCAAAATATATAATTAAAAAAATTATAATAAAAATTGAAAAAAATAATAAAATAAAAATAAAAACACATGGTCATATTAATAACGCCAAAACCATCTGAAAAACGGTAGAAAAATTAAAGTTCGTATTTAAAAAAAGAAAGTTGATGATGATCCCTTGAAGACGAAACGTCGGATTTCAAACTGGATAGCATTATTAGATAGAGTGGAAAAAGTGGCAATGCAAAAGACCAATTCAATTTGAAATCCGTTTTGAAATAAGCCCAGGAAAAAATAAATCGATTTTTCAAAATTTCGGTTTTTTCCGGATATCTCCGGAAATACTCGGAATGTTAAAACTTTCTAAACGGCATATTGTTAGGCACCTAAATGCGCAATTTTGCCTTGATTTGACCGACACTGTATCTCTTATGGTTTTCGAGTTCCCCATACATAGACACGAATTCGAGCCACCCTGTACAGGGTGTCCCATTTTCGATGATATTACGGGGTATCTCACTTACGAGTAAAGATAGAGAGTTGCGGTTTTCGCAATACTGTGCTACTTTTTTGTGAAAAGAACAAAATTTTCATAGCCCGCTTCGTTTCTGAGATACAGGGCGAAATTGAAAATAATGCATTTTGGGACCCCCCTCGTATCTCCGTTATCTTTTAACATATCGCAAAACTAAAAATTTGCTCTTATACAGTTTTTGACGTAGAATCCAGTGGCGTGATTAGATTTTTGCTGTGAGCTGTCAATTTTTAGCTATAAATCAAACTTATGTTTTTTTAAATGGAACACCCTGTATATTTTTCTTTCGTTTGAGTGGAAATTTTATAAGCTTTCCAAAAATATATAATACATGATGTGTATTTTAAATAATAAGCCTAAAATTCATAATTTCACAAAATGTTTCTCTATACAACACTCTTGATGAGTATAGTATAAGCATTATATTTTAAACAACGTTATAAGTATCAGTAGGCAGAGATTATCAGAGCAATGGAATGATAAATTTTTTATTGGCAAGACCTGTCAGTGGCAAAAATTATATTTTCTGTGTAATATTGTATTTTTTACGATGGTTGAAAACGAAAATTATGAATATTTTGAAAAATATGACATGTTAGTCTGCTTCATACAGAGCAATGAAAACTCGTGAAGCTTCTCAACTATTAGGTATTCAATATGTTTGTTTGAATATTTATTTACCTTTTGACTTATTTGGGTTTATTTTTTATTTAAGTATCATTTTAATTTATGGATATTCTGAAAGAAGACAACCTGGTCATTTAATGTTTTCCGGAATAAAGAGAACATGGAACGTTTATCCGGCCCCTACCAAAAACGTATAATAAGGAAATTCGCGGTAAGGGCGGAGGCAACGTTCCTTGTTCAACCAATTTTTTTCTTTATTCCGGAAAACATTAAAAGATCTGGATGCCTTCTTTCGGAATATCTATAAATTAAAATGATACTTAAAAAATAAACCCAAATAAGTCAAAAGGTAAATAAATATTCAAACAAACTTATTGGAATATAGCTGAGAAGCTTCACGGAAGTTTTCATTGCTCTGTATAAAGCAGACTAACATGTCATATTTTTAAAAATATTGATAATTTTCATTTTGAGCCATCGTAAAAAATACAATATTACACAGAAAATATAAATTTTGCCACTGAAAGGTCTTGACTATAAAAAATTACCATTCCATTGTTCTTAATAGTCTCTGCCTACTAATACTTACACCGTTGTTTAAATGACAATGCCTATACTATACTCATCAAGAGTGTCGTATAGAGACACATTTTGTGAAATTATGGATTTTAGGCTTATTATTTAAAATACATATCATGTATTATATATTTATATAAAGCTTATAAAATTTCCATTCAAACGAAAGAAAAATATACAGGGTGTTACATTAAAAAAAAATACAAGAGTGTTGTATCGAGCCACATTTTGTGAAATTTTGAATTTTATGCTTATTATTTAAAATACATATAATGTATTATATATTTTTATAAAGCTTATAACATTTCCAATCAAACGAAACAAAAATATACAGGGTGTTCCATTTAAAAAACATAAGTTTGATTTATAGCTAAAAATTGACAGCTCACAGCAAAAATCTGATCACACCACTGGATTCTACGTCAAAAACTGTATAAGAACATTTTTTTAGCTTTGCGATATGTTAAAGGATAACGGAGATACGAGGGGGGTCCCAAAATGCATTATTTTCAATTTCGCCCTGTATCTCAGAAACGAAGCGGGCTATGAAAATTTTGTTTATACCATCGTTCTTTTCACAAAAAAGTAGCACAGTATTGCGAAAACCGCAACTGTCTATCTTTACTCGTAAGTGAGATACCCCGTAATATCATCGAAAATGGGACACCCTGTACATTGAGTGTACACGGTTCTTGTTCTTGTTTTGTTTTGTATGTACTTTAAAATGATTTCATCTAGTCCTGCCTCCAAATTCTGAAGCGCCAGTATGTACCCCATGATAGTTAAAAATGCACTGACCGTTAAAGCTGCTGCACTAGATGAATCATTAAAACGCAACGTCAAATGCATGCAGTCGCTGTCTTAAATAATTTTGCTCGTTTCCTTCATCAGAATCATATAAAAGCATTTTGGAAATTCAGTATTATTTTTCGTATTATTAATAATAGATAATAAATTCACTGCTTTCTGATCAATTACATAGGGTTTCCTGTACCTCAAATTAACTTAAAACTGAGTAATAATAATAGACTTTTTCTTCAGGTTGATCCATATACCTTTATGTTAAATCAGTGCAATTCTATTCTAGTCATAAAGACAGATATCTTCAACACGAATGCTAAGCACATTAAGGTCCTTCTAGGTTAGTGGAAACTGTCCGTTTTGTTTTTGTCTTGTGCTTCTGTAGATGTATAGTGTATACGTTATGATTAGGTTATGGTTATATACATGTACTCTGATTTTAATTTAATTTAGTTACTTGAGTACCACTAAAATGAGTAAAATGTAATTTTCTATGGTGTTCTTTATCCAGTAAATAAATAAACATAGTGTAGTTATAACATGCCAAAAAGTACTTAACGGTTATGAAGATCAATTTTAAAATGTTTCTCAATTATTTCTTTTGTTCACACACACCACTCGTCGAGCGCCATAGGATTTCCCTTTAGTGTGTGTACCACTGCCATAAAAAAAATCAAATATGTTTTTAAACATGAACTTCTGATCTGCAATGCAGATTCGTAAACATCATTCTTGGTATTTTACTCTTCAATAGTGTTTGCAATGCGGAGCATTTTATTGTCATTTAAATCCCAATTTTGTGTTTTAGAAGTAGATATAAATAATTTAAAAAATCGGAAAGTTAAAAAATCTTATGATGAATTTCTCATTACATTTCATTGACCGTATCACTTCTTGCTATTATACAAAAAATATTAAAATTTAGGTATTATTTTAAGACATTAATGGGTATCTCCCTATACCTGTATAAAATAAAGGTTCTTAATTATTTAATATCTTAGCTTCGGTAAAATAGATGTGTAGTCAAACTTCAACCTATTATCTGTAAAACTGCCTCGAAAACTAGATCCTGAAGCAGTCAACCACCATGTTAATTATTTTTATTATTGTGTTCCTAGGTTAGATATTTTTGTTTATTTAGATTGATTCCAAAAAACTACATAAATCAATTTTAAAGGCGAATAAGTATATAAATCCGATAATAATGTATCATTTTGCTTGGCCTACGGGCGATGACGTCACTCACCAGTACTTTGTTTTTGTATTGTAGGGAATGTTGCTTTCATGTTCGATTACCTCTATGCATTTTTCTGCTTGTATGGTGATTTACTTAAAGTCGCGAAATGCTTCTTTAACCAATTTTGGAAGATTCGTCTTTCTATGCTCTTTAATGCATATAGAGTGATCTATTTCAAAAATGCAATTAGCTATTTTTGGTCGAATTGGAAATGTTTCCTACCCAAAAGGACCAACAGACGCTTGCTAAATCTTATCCAATATATGACATGATGCAAGAGCTTAGGCAAAATATAACGAGATCGTCTATTTTAATCAGTATGAATATCCCGGAGTTCGTATCATCAGAAATTGAATGAGTGAGAATCCAGAGCGGTAAAACTGCATGAATATAATTGGTTTTTATTGAGTTATTATTTTTTTTTCAGTGCTGCTCATGAAAATTTTAAAATTACAACAAATACAGTCGACAGCTTCCAGGGATCCGAGAACGACATCGTAATTATTTCATGTGTACGAGACTCGTCCAACTCATTTTTACAAAATGAGAATAGATTAAATGTCGCACTGACTAGGGCGAAACAGGCATTATACATCATTGGCAATTATACATTATTCAAGGTAAGTGAATGAGAATACGCTTGCACACCGAGTAGAACAATGACAAGAGAGGAAAGTAACGTCGCGTCGGATCCTTTGATGTTCAGATCACCAATTTTTATGACCTTGAACACGCCACCGCCACCGTCGATAGTCGGGCAGTTAATACACGGTAGAAAAAGTGGTAAAATTCATATCGAAAATTATATTGTTTTCTATGCTGTGATTATATCGTATTGTAGGATTGCTACTAGAAATGAAATTTTACTTTAGGAACAAGTTATTTCTTTTTGACACCCCACCTCTTTTTTACTTGAAATGGTAGAAAATAAGTTTTGATTTTTCTTACTTTTAGGTTTAATAATTATGTCTATTAAAATTATACACTATACAGAGTATCACATGTACTGTAAAAGAAGAGATATGACATAAATGATACATTTTTTATCAGCGTATGCGATCTGTCTGAAAAAGCGTCAAGTATATTCCTTTAAAATTTGTGTAGGAATATTTTCGAAGACGCCCTTTGTTTTAACATCCCTATCTTAGTGTTTGATAAGCTATCTACGGTATTAATTACGGGGTAAAAAAACATATAAGTATTCAAAGTTTTAATTCTAGAAAAATTTAAATTTACTGTATAGATGACATCATTAATTGTTGGCCTTTTAAAAATTAGGATGACATGTGAAAGTCATTTTGCTCTTAGATCTTACAATCACTGAAATTGCATCAAATGACACTTTTGAAACAAGCTAATTTGTTTTTAGTGTGTGTGGTTAAATATAAAAAATAGTATAAAAGACATTACAGCAATTTAAATCTTTTATTTTTAAACACTACATACATACATACATTATAAAATCATAGAGTGTAGTATGTATAATATAGTATAATAGATCTACTACTTACTAGGTACTTATAATACATACAAAATAAAATACTTAATATAATTTTATATATATTTAATATATTTAAATATATAGATAGACAGATATAAATGTCTTTCTATTCAACTCGGCGAGGGGTTAACTTAACCAAGCATACATAATAAATAGATAACAACAATATTAATAATAATAGCAATAATAGTAACACAATTGTATGATATGATGCAAATAGCAGTAATCTACAAGCTACAATTCACACAATAAGTCACTAATTCTAGATTAAATCTAGAACTTAAGATATCCGATATGTAGTATCTAGCCAGCAAAAAATGGATTCAATTTAAAATATGTTAAAACTGAGATTCTCGAATTTATAATAATAAATTTCATTGTTCATCCTGGGAGCAATGTAGGAAAAACAGAGCAGTTCGATGTTTAGGTACGTTTAAACAATTATTATGGGGAGTTGACCGATTATGTGTCGAAGATCTGAAAGTAAGCTTATCTCTCAAACAATGGGGAATACCATCAGCAAGCAAAAAATAGGCAAAATGCGAATGATTACAAATATTAAAACAGGTACATAATACTTAGATAAAGTCACGTATTCTGGAATAATAGATTCATAGGTGTGATAATTGTATTTTCCTATTTCGTTTCTCTCCTTTCTTACAATTTTTTAAGTCTTTATTAGCAAATTTTACCGCGTAGAAGAGTTTTAATCGAATGAACAATTTGATGACATATATCTTTGGAAAATTACTACAAGGAGGGCAAACTGTACATTCAGCATTTTATCATAATATAAATGGGATATCCCAGATTTAAGGCAGAATCTCAAAGTTAGAGGTAAAATTTTTATCGAGCTGGTAAATGAAATTCACAAAATATTCATTTGGATTATTAAGACCTCCAAAAGGATCATTGCTTTGATCAAACGCTTTTAAATTTAGAAAAATTCTATTTCAATCTAAAAAATTATTTTGTTATGAAAAATGTACACATATTTCACTTGAATGCATATTTAAAGATTTTTTAATTAAGTATCCGCAAACATAAATAAAAACGTTTTGAACTGGCAAACTTTCTTTCCTATACTCGTAATCTGGCAAAGTTATAGCAGGGCATGCATAATCTGATATGTCCACTGCATTGAAAACAATTAGGAATATGAGCCATCAGTACAATTCATAGAAGTCGAATGCAAATAATTTAAACAAAACAGTTTTTTTTAGGCTTGTTGAAACTGATGTGCAGTTGGATTAACACAATTTCCCCTTTGTTGTCTAATACTCCCAAAATAGTTTTCAAGGCAATCTTGATTTACTAACTTAATCCTAATATATTTAGAGCCTAAAGATGATAATATTACCCACAGTTGTAAAATACTATTTATTGTAACTATTCAAACTAAACTTACATTTTGAAGTGATATCTTGCCCATTTTTATCAAAAATTTTTGGGTTTTAAAAAAAGTCACCATGTCTCCATGATCCATTAAAAACCTGCTTAAAGGGAGAAACCGAACTCTTTTGTAAATAATTTAAAATGGCAAATACATTATTACATTTCTCTATCACTTCAATAGTTGCGGCTGACTCTTCAGGTAAAGCACCCAAGTTTTTATATGTTTGCATTGCACTAGCTACTTTATGACTTAATACTTGGGCAGCATACTTCACTTTCATTTTCTCAAAAGTTGAGGGATGTATATGAGAGTCCGACAGTTTTGGTGCTAAACGATATTGCTGCTTTTTATCTTCATTATAGAATTTTTCAACAAATTCTCAGCAAGATTTCTTTCCATCGAAACACAAAATATTTTCTGCCAAATTATTTTTAGTGGCTTTTAATAGATGACAGGTGTCGAAGAAATATAACAAATTATAGGAATTTATTTTTCAATGGGACCTCTCGAGAGAAACCTTTAAAAAATTCGATAACCGAATGAAATTTCATATCAGTTAATAATCCGTGTACTTTTAACCCAATACTGTCTAATTTTGAAATACACTCTGAAAGAATTGGAATTAGTTCGTTAGATTTAATTTCGGTATTTACAAGTAAATAGGCAACAGGCTGCTTCCAATTTTGGTATTAACCCCTTGCCATAATAACCGCAGCATTTTGTGCAATAATATTTTTTTCTCAATCCCCGTGTCATGAAAACCTACAATCTCGTCCCTACTACTATTAAAAAACAAGTTGGATTTAATGGCCATTTCATCAATACATAACAAACAGTTTTTGTCTAAGAAATACATATGATCTATTTTCATTTTTAAAGCATGAAAAATTGAATCGTTGCTGATACCTGGCTTGCAAACTAATTTTTGAGTCATGGATCTAAGTGATCTTGTAGAGGGTAAATACAAAAAAGACTTCATAAAGCTATAAACTCTTGGTCCCAAGAAGTGTAAATTTAGAGCAAACTGTTTGTATTGAGCTGAATAACGCCTACCAACTGGTTTTTTTTTCCTTTCAATAATGCCTGCTGCTTAACTAAATTGGCCAAAGTTGGTGATAGAAATGTTGACACATATTATAAAATTCTTCAATAGTAAACTCATTATACTTTTTACTCTGTAATAATTGGCTTCTCGAGTCCCATCGTTTAAGTGTCTTTATCTCTTTTCTAAGCTTTCTTTTTCTCGGTGAATTACTAGTAAATGTACTTGGAGTTTGTGTCGCTGCTATATAGGCGACAATAACTTCTTTTCTGCTGAACTTAAGGTCCTCGATGTTGAAGGTGCTAATATATCCACTTCCAACTCAGTGTATGGAGAGGCTAAAAATAGTAGAATTTTTGTAACTTGGATATTTGCTTTTTTTTTGTTAAACATAAATAGGTACAGAACTAACATAAATTAAATACATTCATACCTTAATTAGCACATCTCCTAGGATCACTAACTTCTCATTGTTTTTGGCATTAACTGGCACCTCTGGGAATAATTTGCCACTTAGGGACCTCGATGTAGAAGGTGCTGGTATATCTACTTCCCACTCAGAGCATGGAGGGGCTAAAATAGTAAGCAATTTTGTTCACTTAGATATTTGCATTTTATGTTTAACATTAATAGATACGGACATTAAATAAATCAAATAAATTTATACCTGTAATAGATGGATTAATTAACTCAACTCCTAGGACCACTGACTTCTCTTTGTTGTGAGCATTAACTGGCACTTCTGGAAAGAATTTGTCAACATATAGATACTATTTTGAAATACTTACCACCATTATTTTAGTTTGTTTACTAATATTTTCTAGTTTAGTATAAAATGTTTAAAACTACAAACGTAGAAGAAAAAGCATCTACTATCAAGTATTTAGCTGCTAAATGCTTTATAACAATTTCCGATATGTTTAAATTATCTCATTTTTAACTCTGATTAATTAAATATTTTGGAAGTTGGAAAAGTACTTAATTCAAATTTTAGAAACTCAAAACTGACTAGCCAATATTATAATTTCTAAAGTTCAATTTACTTATTTATATTTACGCAACAAGATAAGGTAAAAGTTATCTGTATATTAGGATACAGATGTTACAAAAGTACTTGGAATTCCCTGTTTGTCCTGTTTCAGTTATAACAACTGTAAAAACTATGGTTGGCTGAATAAAAATAGTTGGAATGGCAGTTTGGAATAAAGTTTTACGAGATCCTAGTTTTGCTTTGTACTTTTCTTAAAAATGCAGCTCGCACAACCTGTAATTTTTGTGCAACAAGCTAGGATCATGTTGCAAAAGATCTTCTCGTTGACATGCTTTTGCCCATATTTTTGCCCTGCCGTAAATATAAATAATATTTAAAAATTATGTATTTAAGCACCTATAGGAAAGTATGACCAAATAAAGTGAAACTTGTTTAAGTGTAGCAACAACAGGTATCAGGTACTAAGAAATGCCATTAGAACCTATCGTTTTTCCCCGATTTGCACTGCATTTTGTCTAAAAATATGAATCCTAAGTAATCTAAAAATCAAACCCTCCTAAAATATGCATCTCATCTTATGAAGTTTAATTTTACTTTTACTCCGTGTTATAATGTTTAATAAAGGCTGCATTTAATAAAAGGTATTACCTTATGCCACATTTTTAAGTAACTTATTACTTTATTAAACATAGATAATCAATAATAAATATTCAAAATTAATTTCTTGCAATGAGCACCTTCCTGTTAGCGTCCTTTAGAAAATAGAAGAATGAAATCCCCTTAGAAAACCTGGACTGGCAATTTCGAAAAGCACAAGCTAATTTTGTCAGTTTTGTAGCTTTTGGAGGCATATTAGAAATATTTAGATAAAAAACGGCTCTATACAAATCAATGCACTCGCGCAAACAATAAACACCAAAATAAGATACTCACAACAACAAAAATAGACCTCAAGACCGAAAATATAACCAAACGTCATTATGAAAGATCGACGCGATGCGTTCCTGACCAAGGCCAGGAAGCAGCAAATTATGAGCCATCACAGGTCGACCGAAATATGTAAACAAACTGTAATGAGTGTAAATTCTTTTTTGGTTTGTGAGGGTAATGATTTTGTTTGATAGGGGTCGAGGGGCTTTAGATTAAAGGGGAATTATTTTAATGTATGTTTTGATTTATTTTCTGCTCACCTAAATTACCAGGACGTTACCAGACATTCTTTGTCTCTGGCCTTACCTTGACCTTGCCCTTCTACTACCTAATAGTGCTTCCTTATTCATCTTAAAATAAGACAATATGGTAAAACTGGACACAAATTTATTAATTATAAAACTAAATATGATAAATATAGACATGAAATAAAAATCATATCAAAGATAGGGATAAACTAAAGTTACGAGTAGTAGATGAACGGAATATCTGAATAACATAATTGTTTTGTATTATGCTTGTTGGCTTATAATTTCCATTTTTGATAATATGTATGTATTAATAATATAAACTATATGGTTAGTTAATAACAAATGTGATTACAGTTAAATTAAATATGTAGCCCAAGAGCAAAGCAGTTGCAAAAGACAGTATTTTACGTATAAGTATTCAAGTAGATTTCTCAGAGTGAAGCGAGTTAGAAAAAGTAAAAGGTGTATATAGTTAGTTCACCTATTCAGTACCTACTCAAGCACAATCTTTTTAAGTAGCAATAACAGAATACATGATACAATAAAATGATTAATTAGCTTAAGTCATGTTAAGTAAAACAAATATCACATATATAAATACAAAAAGCAGTGATTTTTCTATGTTGTATAAGTACTGTGAATAAAATGCAAATCAGTTGTATGAACCAATAAGTATTGCGACAATAAAAGCAAACCGAAGGTTTCGAAGCCGCTCAATTTTACTAGCTGTTCTAGACAGACACTGTTGAATTCTAATCTTCATGCAAGCCATTTTAGTAAAAATACAAGTACTTAACTAGTTAGTTCGCCACATGAACAAGATAGGGCTTTGCGAAGAAACGAGATGCCGCTTGTGCTTGGAGGGCAAAGAAACAATGGAGCATGTTTTATGCTACTGTCTGGCAATGGAAAGAACCAGACAAACTATTCACCCCCCAGACAGCTATTCGATTTCATGAAAAGGATTAAGCCTCTGGCCTAGTGGAATCTACAGATGTGAGCCACAATAGACCAAGGGTTGCACAAATACACATACAATTACAATAGTTTAGTAGAGTTACAGTTCTATAGTTGATGTTATATCATCTTTATTTTTATTGTCAATCAAAAATATTTTGGCCTCATGAAGTACTTTATCTAAAGTACTTAATATACTCGACCCGCACTGGTAGTTTTATAACAGTGTTGTCCGAACACAATGTTTTTTTTAATCAACAAATTGCCCACAAACACTTCAAGTCTTCTGATCTGACAGAAACACAGACATTTGCACACTTAGGTACCCTTCGGCTGGTTCGTTTAAATAGAAAAAGGACAAGTTTCTTTTTCCTATCAACTATCCATCCTCGAGTTCAGTTCATTAATCTTGGTATCAGCTTCATGTAGCGCAGTTCATTTCGTTGTAAGTAGTTGCTCTATCCAAACTTTCAGCAATAGCCCCTTTCCATTTCTCGACATTGAATCTGATCTTTCTGCGTTTAGTGTGGACATTCTCTTCATCAACTTTACTTAAATATGAAGGACATCCAGGTAGCTTACTTGGAATCTCCCACAACAAACTGTTTTGAAATATAATTATAATATCTATACGTTATAAAATAATTAAATAAATGAAAAACTGAGTGAAAAATATTAATGTAAACAAATGTCGACCATCAATTTGGACGACGTGTGATGACTCATCCTTGCCTAAAACCGCCTGCTTCCTGGCCTTGTCGTATAGGTGGCCGTGTCCTGACACAAAGGTGGCCGGAGCCGTGATCGATAATCGGGCAGTAAGATTGTCAAAAAGCGTTGCGCACATGACAGAGAAACGCCGGGCCTTCCTCTCTTGTCATTGTTCTACTCGGTGGTTTGCATTTAATTACCTTTATCTTTAACAGGGGTCAATTTGCTAGAAAGCAGTAAATGTAACTTTTATTGCTTATGTCGTTTATGGAAACTATGTTGGTGTGTTTTATGTAATGCAGTGAAAGTCCTCAAGGTGCTTCGTATTTAAAGCGAAAATCTTGAGGCTAGTTCCTCATATCTGGTGATCGTTTTTCATACTAGGTATCCAGAAACAAGACAAACAATTTTCAGACATATCTGCCCATTATTGAGTTAGTTTGGGTTATATTTTTGTAAAATCTATTATTTTGCTGAAAATGTTCTTTTCTCAATTTTGTTTTAATTTTTAGGAATGTAGGCTCCTGTACGACCTCAGAGAAGACGCTAAAAGACGCAAAGTGCTTTTAGATATCAAGCAAAATCCACGGACTCTGGGCAATTTCAATAAATATTTATTAAGGAAACGATAGTGCTAGGGATTATTAGTTGTACAAAAAACTTATAGAATAAATGTTGAAACTAATTCTATAAAGTTCCTTCTCCAAATTTTTCAACAGCAGTTTTATATATCTTATCAGTTTATTGGAAATGCTTTAGCTTAACATTTGTGCATCAAAAGACGCGAGCTAGTTTATGTACTAACCAAACTTTATGGGCGGATTCGGTGGTTGTGCTTGGTAAAGGATTTTCTTATTGAATTGGCTGAAAAGCAGAAATTAGATAGAACGAATATATTTATTACCTTATGCATAGATCTTTATTATCTATTCTCTAGAGCTTTTGGGAAGTATGTTGCGAAATTTATTCTCCAATCATTACTAATTATGACTCACATATGGCATATTGGAATCGATATATTTATTCCGATAAGAAGATCCAATATTTTAAAAGTGGCACCAACATAGAAATGCTTGCGTTGTTATCAAAATTTTAACGATTTATTGGTCCTGATAAGATTGGTGTTCCTGATAGCATATGTGTCCATCTTCCAAGATGTCCCTGAGAAGGTTTGCCAGAACAATGACTAGATTTCTCAAAGATATTCTGCACAAAGGAAAAGTGGGTGCCTAGTTTACCTATTTCCTGAGTTCTTGTAGCCAGAAAAGTGGTTGACAATGACAGATTTAGTTCAACAAATTAATTAAGCCAAATGTGATTCCCTTCATTTGTAGTCAATTAGTGACCTGATGCTTGCGATCGAAGACTGTACTCGTTTAGAGTGTTAAAATTAGTAATTAGGGTTTTAAAAAGTTAGAAGTTTATCCAAGCGTCAGTAAGCTTCTCTCTTGTTAAATTTGTTGATGAATGATAGGTGTAATAAATCACAGTAAAGTAAATCTGAAAGCTTTAAGGCTCGTCAAAAATGTTTTGTTTTAGACGCTCTCTATAGGAATCGTCGCTGAGAATTAACTTTATTGGATACCGTTAAATACTGTTATACCAGTTTCTTTAAGAGTACTAAAAAGCTTTCTACTTTTAAGCCGCAAAAAAGTCAAGCCTGAATTATATACTGACTTTAATTTAGATTCGAATTATTTAGGATCTTTGTCTGCTTTAATACCTTTTCAGTGGTAAAATAAAAGGGCCCTTTGTAAGCTCAAGTCTAGAAAATTGTATATTTATATAGATCGTTAGTTAAACGGGTTGTATCGGATGACGTTGTCATATACTTTTCCAGGTTACAAAAATCCTTGAAGAGCCATATTTCTAAAATATATACATTTAATGTTCGAAAATGGTGTCTAGAATGATTGGTAAACTTATTTTTTGCTCTTCCCAACAAGCAAAAACATGTTATGACATAATTGAATGAGTACATCCATAATAAAAGCATCTTAAATCTCGGATATTCGAATTTCCCAAAAGTTTCATTAAAGAATACACCAAGCATTTGAAGTGAAAGTTTATGGCAGTGCGATAACGGCTCATGGCCGAGAAAGGCTGTTTCACAAAATCAAAAACATGTATTTTTATCTGAATGTAATAAAACCACTTATTTTCCTTTTTTAAAATATATTTTTTAATGTCATATGAACTAGTTCTATTATTTCAATTCTTGTCCAGACTGGTTCTGCAATATCGCGACCGAATAACAAATGCTATGGAACATGGTTCTCATTTGGTTTTAAAGATAAAGAACCGGGTATATTTGGAATCAGTAAGGAACAGACTAAGTTTTCTTATTTTAGCTATGATTTCCTATTTTATGTTGGCTTCTTTCCTAGAAAATCGATTGTTTTGAACCCATATCTCTAATTTTATTGCTTGGTTTTATGACTGTTTTCCTTATAACTCTTTCTAGTTTAATGTATTCCCATGTACTCTATATTTTTCCGTATAAATTTTATATATACTCCTATATGGAACTTTTATTTTCTATTGGCTTTCGAAGTTATAACTCCATTTTTCAGTTACTTGTATCTGGGTTTTACTCTTCAGTTTCTTCTTTGTTTTAATGCTTACGTGTTTTTATTATGACTTTCCCAGTAAGGTAAGCAAAGAAATTTCAGTTAATTATGCGAAAGGCAAAGGACGCAATGACAAAATATAAGAAAGAGAATAACAAAAATGGGGCGTAGAGTTAGAAGAACAAATACTAGCAAAGTTGCGTGAAATTTAAATTTTAAAAAACGTGTGTAACAATAACAAACACATTAGAGAATACCAAAGACATTTAAACGCAATAATGCCTTTGGATAATGTAGAATATTACACTTAGGCGGAAGTAGAGTGCCATAGCCCGATCCAATTCTCCCGGGAGCCATAGACGGGTGGGATTCTCCCGGGGGCTATAGACTGGTTCAATTCTCTCTCGTTTTTGGAATCCAGCAGCTTTAGGGTGTACTTTGATGCGGCACCCCAGATATGTGAGCAATATTCTAAGCACGGTCTTATTTGCGCTTTGTACAGCAAGAGCAACTGCTGCGGTGTATAGAGTTTTTTGTTGCGAAATAGCGCACTAAGCTTCTGGGAGGCTGATTTTGCGATGTTAGCAACATGGTCATACCAGGACATATTACTGTTGATCGAGACACCCAGCAGTCCGCTTGACGAGGATGAAGGAATGGTCGATCCTGCCATAATGATGTCAGGGCCCGCTGTATTGGCCCTCTTGGTAATAACCGTCTTTGCTGCATTGAACTGGACCAAATTTCGGTCGCCCCAGTTTGAACTTTCTCCAGGTCTTGATTAATTGCTGTAAAATCTGCTCCTGTCTGCGGTGATGAGTCTCAGTCACTGGTAAAGGTTTTTCTGATCTAAAGTGGGAGACAAGGGTACTGTCATCTGCAAAACTCTAAACAGGATTATTCGTTTCGATCAGCAGGTCATTAATATAGATGAGAAACAGAGTTGGTGAAAGTATTGCGCCCTGAGGAACGCCCGCGTTGATGGTGAATGTGTCCGAGATGTGTCCATCAACTGCAACGTGCAGAGATCGGTTCTTAAGGAAACTGGCAAGCCAGCTGCAGAGAGAGGCTGGCAGTCCGAAGGACGGCAGTTTGTTGAGCAGTCCGTCATGTCAAACTTTGTCGAATGCCTTTGAAATATCCAACGCAATCGCTCGAAACTCTCCGTAGTTCTCAATTGTTCTACTCCATATATGAGTGACATAGGCCAATATATCTCCTGCCGATCTCTCTTTGCGAAAGCCGTATTGATTACCGCTGATTATTCTGTTGTTCTCGAGGTACTTGAGTAGTTGCTGATTGACTACACGTTCCATGACTTTGGAGATTATTGGAAGCAAGGCAATTGGGCGATAGTTTGAGGGCGTGGTTTTCTTGCCTTTTTTTGGAACAGGTTGCACTCGAGCGACTTTCCAAGAGGATGGGTAAACCCCTTTTCCGTAAGACAGAGAAAATAGCCTGGAAAAAAACGGGTGTTTGTTCGTTGGCGCAGTTCTTTAGCACGATGGCAGGTATTCCGTCCGGTCCTGATGCCTTTTGCGTATCTAGTTCTTTAAGGATTTTGCGAATATCACGATGAGAAAACTTGACTTCTGCCATGGTGGTGTTGATGGTCGGTATGGTGGGGAGTGTCTTGCCTTGGGGGACGTCTAAGGTAGAGTGCGATGAAAACATTTTGGCGAGCATGTTTGCTTTTTCCTTGGTTGTAGTCGCCGTGATGCCACGTTCGTCCGTCAAAGGTGGGAGAGACGTTTTTGAAAAGTTGTTACTTACTGCCTTTGCTACCGACCAGAAATTCCTGGAACCACTGGGGCATTGCAAAAGTTCATTCCTGATCCTTTGATGTCCTTGAACTTTTGTTGAAGGTCGCGCATGTAGATGACCCAACCCACTTGGTCTTGGGTGTATTCGACATTGACCTAATTTGAATGTCCTTGAGTTTTGTATGTTGAAGGTCGCACAGTCAAATTAGCTCAATACCATTCAAGGTCGAATACACCCAAGGCCAAGTGGGCGGGGGTCTATCTCAAGGTCACCGAAGTAGGGGTGAAGGGGCAAAAAGGGGTCTATAACCCGCGGGAGAATCCCATCCGTTTATGGCCCCCGGGACAATTGGACCGGGCTATGGCACTCTACTAGCGGAGGAACAAGGAAAATGTGGCTTTGAACAGTTTTACTTTGATAATACATTCAAATTTCAAATAATTGCAACGTAATAAATATAATGGGAAGGGAATAGGCTCTTTCAGATATACCTGAGTGTAACGCTCAGTTCCCAAACAAATACAAACCTAATTTACATAAATATACAAGTTTACAATAATCTCCAACTTCACAAAGATCTCAGTTCACAATCGGTGGTACAGCCTTTAGTGCAGGAACAATGGCGGCCCCCAGCTTTTAGACAGAGGAGGAGGGTCGTGGTGAGTTATAATGCCTGAGCGCCACGCGATTAACTTATCGCCATGCCCTGATGCTGGATCTTCAGTGAGATTCGACCAATAACCACGAATTGCTCTCCTCCCCGCTGTAACCTATTGAAAAACTTGGAAGGGGAAACAAAAAGAAATATCACCCCAATTAAACAAAAATAACAAGTGTATATTCCGTATTGGTGACTATACTTTTGAATTAAATAAGAAAAATAATTGCTACAAGAAGAATTTCTTGTATATGTAGCTATGACAATTAATATATATATGTATGCTAAAGATGGAATATTAAAAGTAACGGTTTAAAGTTAATTAATAATTCATGTTATATCTACGGCGCCCTATGAATACGAAGACGTGATCACGTGTCGTTTACATGCCCTTGATTGGTGCTATCAACCTATACGGTACAAAAATATGATAACTTCTTCTACTTCTACACTCTAAATAACTCTAATCAATAAGCGAGAAGTTAACGTGCTAGTTTCAAAAATATTTATATTATACGACGCTGAAAAGAAGTAAAACACGCGATCAAGACTACGCTGAAATAAATAACACGCCAAAACTATCCGGATTAGCTGGATAATCCAGTATACATATGCTAACTATTGAGAATAATTCGTTACTCCCAAATAACTTGAAGGTAGCTATCTTTTAAATCAAGTCAAACCATTAATACTTTCATTAAGCATACTCATCCGAAACTTTAATTTAAGTCGCCCTAAATCACCAATCAAATAAAACACAATAATAAAATGAAATAAAATAAAAGTCCCAAAATATACTAGATAATATCCTAACTTAAGACTTATCTGATACGTTATCAAGTCAACAGTGAGTTCATCCAGGATCTAGGTGTTCGTCGAATCACTGGAGCGTCAAGGTAGAAAAGACACGCTCCGTATGCGTTGAGGCTTGGATCAGACAGCGAGACACGCAGTCAATTGATGGTTACTCCGAAACCACGTGTTGTCGGAGGAGTCTCAGTATGCAGTCTGGAAACCCAGGTAGGAAACCGGAACGTAAGAGGACAATGGAAGGCCCATAAAAACCAATAATCCAAAAATAAAATTCCAAAAATCCGGAAAAACCCCTGAAACAAACAGGGCAAATTAGCACGGTGATCAAGCCAAAATATGAAGGAAACAGGTACGGAACCTTAACAAATAACAGATCAAAACAATATCTGCACCAAAATTACTCAAACAACATACCTTTAGATGTTAAACGGGGTTCAAGTGTGTGGCAGCTCTCGAAAGTCAAATCCCCAAACGTGGGTGCAGGTGGTCGAATCTACAAATCTTTTTTCATCTACAATCATCCATCAGACGAGAAACCATCGACGACCACAATCCTGCTCAAGGGCTTTGTTGAATAATCCCCTAACTAGGGCACTGTATATTTCACACTAAATATCAGTATCTCAACGAAAATTCCCAATTTCGAGAGCTCGGCACTGAAACCTACTGGTTCCAGTGTTGCCAGAGCGGCAAAGCCAAAAATGGCTACAACCTGGTGTGAAAAGTCGCTACTTTGTCGCTACTTTCTTCTGACGCAGACAGAGGCTTAGTATACTAAAAAAAAAACACGAGTTGTGTTTTTTACAGAATACGATTTTTTTTTATTTTACTGCATCAAATTGGAAGGGAAAAATAGTTAATAAAAACGTAGGAAAAAACAAAATAGTGTTTTCACTAAAACTAACAACATAACACACAACACATCAAAAACAACATTTGTTGTCGTGTTACTTTCAACCCCCAGGGCACCTACCCCTAAAATTTTAAATGGCAACCCCTATTTCTTTTACCATTTTTGTGTTCCTTATGAAATTCTACATAAACTGTATTTACTTTTTTTTTAATTGTGATACTTAACCTCACAAACTAATGAAATGTATTTAATATCTAATTATTTTAAAACGGATTGTATTCACCGCCTCATGGCACTTCGTTTAAAAATGTTTGTACCTACCAATACTTACATTCCAAATTCTATTATTTATTTACATTTCGTCTTCGATATCGCCTCTAGCAAACATAAATTTTTTTTTCCGTTTTCGACAAGACAAGATTCTCGTTTTGCTTATTCCTGATATTTCGAACAAAACTTTATTTTCCGACTCCTGGTGTTCATTATTTATTTAATGTTCTTCTAGAATCAGTCAAATAAGCCGTGAAAGTTAATTTCATAAACAATTTCAACAGTTTTCAATTATTAGTGTCGTTTCTTAAAATGGTTTACACTATTGCTGAACGCGTAGAAATGATTTTCATTTACGGAGCTGAAAATCGTTGCTTTGCAAGAACGGCGGCCGTATTCAACGAAAGACATCGTGAAAGAACTGTTAGACACAAGTACATCCGTGAGCTAAATTTGAAGAAACAGGATCTGTTTGCAATAAGGAAAGGAATGAGCCAAGACTGCTCAATGAGCCCGCTCAGATTGAGGTTCTTGACGAAGTTGCTATGGCTCCCACTACGTCCCTTCGTAAAGTTGCAGATCAAACTGGACTGTCGCGTGAGCCAGTCAAGAAAGTATTGAAGCTTCACAAATTTCATCCATACAAATTCCTAATTACTCAAGAATTACGGGACGATGACCCGGCAGACGTATTGAGTTTTGCGAAATTATGACGGACAAGATTATTACTCAGCCCAGGTTAATAAAAAAATATCTGTTTCAGTGACGAATACACTTTTTACTTAAATGGCAAGGCCAACAAACAAAACTGTCGTTATTGGAGCGACTTCAATCCTCACATTATTAGAGAGGGGCATACGCAATGCCCTCAAAAAATAAATGTTTGGGCGGGTATATTAGGCAATAGTATCATCATCATCGGTCCCCTCTTCATCAATGAAAATCTAAATGGTGAAATGTATGCACAAATATTAGACACAGCTATAGAACCTCTTATAATTTGTGAGGTGGAAAATCAAAGGGACGCCAATAGAAATCTTGCTCTAGATGAACATTTGCTGCACTTCCAACAGGACGGAGCGCCTCCGCATTATGTACCCCCAGTAAGAGAGTGGATTGGTAAGAGGGGACCCATAGAATGGCCACGGCACACGCCTGAGTTACGATTTTAATAGGTACGTTTACTTACTTTGAATCGTTGTGTCTTTTCATTTGGCGGAGTGAGGTGAAACTGTGTTGATTTCCTTAAATTTGAGTGAATACCTATTCAGCTGTGATAAGATATGAGTTCAAGAGGAAAATTTTTAGTTAAGCTTGCAAAAAGTATGTGATAAATCCCTAATTTCAAGCAATTTCAAGGCCTTACTTTTGATATACACTATTTAACTGGCATAAAAATATGGGAATGCTGACATGAAATTTTACTTTGTAGACAGAAACAAATGCGATGATGATCTTGCGATTCTACAAGAAGCATCATAACACTCGCCAATTTTCCTTGGGAATTCTTCTGGACCAGGCAGGATACCAAGAGGTGGATCCCAGTGTATTATGTTTGACTGACATGGAAAGGGGAACTATAAGCCCTGAAATAACACTAATTAAGAGTCCTCCAAACAAACAGGGAATAGATAACACAGATGGAGAGAATTTGCCTATAATATACATATATAATAAACAAAATAAACAAATACACAACGGCTTCAATAAATTTGTATTCTACACGGATAATTGCACCGGTCAAAACAGGAACCGATTGGTTTTTGCAATGTATGTGTATGCTGCAAAAAAGTATAAGGTTGACATAATTCATCGTTTCTTGGAGAAGGGGCATACCCAAAACGAAGGTGATAGTGTTCATGCCCTTATTGAACGACAGAAGAAAGGAAAAGTTGTGTATACACCTGAGCAATGGATAATGCTTATTAAGATGGCGAAAGTCACTGGTGAACACTACCAGTTCATAGAAGTTAATCAAGACATGGTTTACGACTTAAAGAAATTGGTAGACAGTAACAGAAACTGGAAGACAGACGAAGATGGAATCAAAGTACTTTAGCGTTAGATATAGATTATACGCTTATTTTAATTTACTCGTGAATTTGAAATACTTTCAGTTTTGGCAGGGCCGAACATCAGGAGAGAGTTAAATATTTATTCTTGAAAATCTAAATTACAAAAGAACGAAATATACGATATCCACATAAATATTAAATAAGCAGAGCTCTCTACCTAGGGTTGTGTAACTGAACGCGGACCGAAGAATACTAATCTTTATTTTTACCTTAAGACCGAAAATAGGCTTGCTTGGCGACGTACTCGCCGGTGTGTACGTTTCCAGCAAATAATAATGACTATCGAACGTAGTTCTTGAAATATACCAGCTGGCTTGAATTGTAAAGAATCCCAGGAAGGAAACCTTAATAAAAATAAAAAGGGCCAAAGAGAATTGGGCCCGATATTGTGGTAAAAACCCACAGCTGGTTAATGGGGACACTAGGTAGAAAACTCTGCGATAACAAAATATGGTCAACTATCTTACAAAAGTAAATTCGAAATGCTT
>MU182543.1:270774-284566 GCA_016904865.1 Pissodes strobi | reverse complement strand
CCAGAGATCTGAGAGTGATCCGCTGAAAATTGCAATAAAGTATGACTGTATAAACCAGAACGAACAATATTTGCTTGACCTAAATAAGGCCAACAAGCCAGGTAAGAGAAAAATCACCATAAATCCAAAATCTACCAGAATTTGGTCAGGAATTGGAGTTAGCTTATAAGAAGCCAATCCCAATCTCCAAGAAAAAATACGGCCATCTCCAGTATTTATGCAAAAACGGCCTTCTCGATATGTACCACTCATTCTACAGAAACCTTCCTTTTGGAGTCTTGAGGAAGATGATGATGATGGAGAGGAAGATTGATTGATTATCTTTTGTCATGTAAAAGAAAATAAAAGTTTAATTTTTGCGAAACTCCCATAGTGTTCCTTTGTGCCTATCTTTAGATAAGATAATAGCTTATCTGAAATCGGAGAATGGCTACATCGTATCTTTACATACGTTCTTTGTAACCTGAAAAGATGTAGATAGTTACATCGTATCTCTAGATACGACTTTACTATTTTTTCAAATAACCGACTATTACATCGTATCTTTTTTTCATTGAATATTTGAAGAAAATAGATATGTTATCATCAAAAAATGTTCAAGACGATATTCCTGATACATATTTATAGCCCCTACCCAAATGCCATCTGTAAATTACTGTTAGGTCGGCTGCAATTAACGAAACATCCCGGAACTTTAAACTCTTTTTTTCTGAAAAACTGGAAATATCGAGTTATGATGTTCTTATTTGCGAGCGTCGAAATATTCAAATCGGTACAGTAGTAAAAAGAATATGTGCAAAAAATTCGATGTCCAAGCTCTCCCATAAGCTCGTTCCACTGTGAGCCAGCGGCATGATGCCCAGGAAGAAAAGATATTGTAAAAAAATTGCAGGTACATTAATAGGTTTTAAAATATACAGATTTCAGTCATCAAGAAGAAAGGGCAGCTCGGCAGAGATTGCTTCAGCTTCAGTTAGTTTTACACCAGGTTGCCTTTGCTAAAAGTTGAAGTTGATAAGGAAGACTTAAACATTTGGGGTCACACATCCTGGAGTCAGAGCCGAAGCGGCTTTATTTCTTCAGAAAGCATACAAATGAACAGGCAGCAATTTGTCAAATGCGTGCATTTAAATATTATATAATTTTTTATGCGAATGTGAACTTTTTGTTCTCTCCGTTATTCAGCAATATTTTTCATCCTGGAAATTTACATAAACGAAAATGTGCACATAAATAATCAGGAAAATTACGAAAGCCCTTATCTAATCTGGGAAATATTAGCCCTCCAAAATACATTTCCGTTAACATGTTCGCTTTATTCTAGTTCGTGGTTCGGAGGACCGACTCGTAAAAATCAATTTTCGATCGTATTAAAACGTTACGCGAATCTGAAATCGACTGCACGTGCAAAACACACCCCCGCTCCTCAAGATGTCGCTACCCCTGTGAAGTGGACGCCGAGCGCCGCGATGGTGACCTACATCCACAGTGTGACAGCGGCGTCTTGACGCTCGACGTCTCCGAGCCCGACGTTATATACATCGCGCCGTCGTCCCGCATCGATCCGCGAAATATATACTTGGTCATTGCAGTTTATATTTATATGTGTGTGTGATTATTTTCTGTGATTAAATTGATTTTTTTCGGTGTTTTTTGTGTGGTTTAAGTGTAGTTATGGGTGGCCTGGACTCCAATAGAAAGTGGATTAAAACTCTTTAATTTTCTTTATGATTACAAAAAATTTACTGTCTATTGTTTCGCAGGAATACCGTAATATTCAGGTGAGTAATAACATTATTAATGCATTGAAAAATAGCGTCCCCACTTTGACAAGGGTGTAGTACATAGAAACCGAGAACAATAGCCGATTTATTTTTCAAGGCTATTTAAGGAAAACATTTTTCTTTTTGTATTAAACAGCATTTATGTCTGTTAAAATTGCACATATTAGATATTTAGTAAAATTAATATTATAATGCACTTTTAAAGCCACCCACACCACATGAATTTAAATTCAAGTTACCCAACAAAGAAATCGGAGCAGAACCGCAGATATATTTTAGTAATTGCATGCGATGAGTTATTTTGACGAAATGAATGCCTGATTTATTAAAGGGCCTTTGACCGTTTACTGAACCAAATGTTAAATTCCTAGGCCTTGCTCTACAACCTGAATTTAAATTCGATTTAGAGTACCTACCGTAGGTAAGGGTGTTTCATTGTATACTGACTCCTCCTATGTCTTAGTTAATATTTAAAATATCTTAGTTTAAGTACGACGAGTACTGTTATATACATCTCTATCAAACAAAACAATTTGTAGAAATCCGTGAAATAGGCCAAACTTGTATTTTTTATAATGAAACAAATTACAGGGTGTTAAAACCCTAGTTCAAATTCCTGAGACTAAAATATGAGGATCTAGTGGTCGAAATACAGAGTGTTAAAGTTATGATCTTTTAAAACTTTTTTTTGTAAATATTTATCTCCATAATACCATGATTTGCACGAAATTTGGTATCTGGGATTTTTTAGGATGATAAATTATACTAGTATAAAATAAGATATCATATCACAGTTTTGATGTAGATATATTGCAGAGGGCGTCATCAGCAGCACTTCGCCTAAATCATACATCTAAAACTTCATAGCTTTTTGAGCCTCGGTTCTTAGTTAAAAACTCTTATTCCATGTTTTGCCCAAAAAAGTTATACCTAGTAGGTAACCTCTATCTTGAACTATGTAGCTCAAATGTTGGTTTATATCTTCTGTTTTGTAACAAGGCCGGGTTTGTCAGACTATGAGGCGGTGTTTTGTAAATGTTGTCTTCCTGAGAAAATACCTAAACCGACAAGAAGATGTGGTCGCATATTTTCCAGAAAAATTTTATGGCGTTTTCACATGCCTGTTTGGATACTAATTGGGATGACTTTGTAATAAGAAGCAACCTCTGTTGACATTTGACCATCCTACTGTTTTTCAAGCCAATTCCACTAAACTTTTAAGAGATTAAATTTCATAAGATTAAGACAACCCAAAGTAACCTAAAAAATTAAGAATATTGATGTTTATAGTGCAGCGATCATTAATCAAAGTACTGAAAATTTTGTTAATAAATTAAAATTGCTAATTGAAATAAATAGAGTCACACCAACAATAGGCAATAAGGGCACCTAAGGTAACACAAAGACTTTTAAAATACGTTAATAAAAACACTCTTTCATCCTAAAAAAAATAATCGAACCGATGACAAAAAAAAACAATTTTAAACAGCACAAAAATCATTTCAATATTTTGATTAAGACTGTAAAAAAAGAAACACTATATTAAAGGGAGAATTGCTAAAAAATAAAATAGCTACTCCCTCAGAAAAACGTTTGTCAATGAAACATAATACACATGCTTACTTGTTATAGTCATAACAATACTGGCCAATTTATTTTATCTTTATAGCCGTTAAATTTTTGAAGGTTTTAAAAAGTTTTCAATCAGGCGATTCACAATCGATAATTAGCAAGTTAATAGCCAAAGCTATGCGAAAATTAGTGTTAAATTTTAGAAGTTTTAATATTAAAGCGTCTCAAAATTACAAAGTTGATAGGTACTATTTAACTTAACTTACTAATTGAGTCAAACTTTATGAAGTTAAAATGTTGATTTAGCCGTGTTCAGGCATTTTACATTTGTTGTTATAATCATAAAAAAACCATAAATCCTCGCGTAAATTAAACTCAAAGAGCATTATAACGCGTAACCATAATATATTTATTTATATCTGCATAAAAGCTAAAAATTTTATAAGCTCGGAGTTCAATACAGAAGCTTATTGACGAGACATTGAGTATAACGTTAAATATTAGGCAGCTGTATGGTAATATCGGTCAGACGGTCAGATGTAGGTAGGTGCTGACTTGCTTGAGGCTTTTAGGACTTGGTAATAGTATATCATGCAACGAGCGTTTAATATTGGCTGATAAGACACGAGCATGATAGTTGAATACGAGGTTAAATGTGAGTTGCATACACTATTTTTTCCACGACCAGTCATAATAATGAAAAATAAATTTTAAAATTTAATTTAAAAAATACGCGTAGTCTTGAATTTCCATA
The DNA here is from genome assembly GCA_016904865.1 of Pissodes strobi. Lineage (NCBI taxonomy): Eukaryota > Metazoa > Arthropoda > Insecta > Coleoptera > Curculionidae > Pissodes > Pissodes strobi. The sequence continues at coordinate 280,456 of MU182543.1, read as the reverse complement.
TCCTGGTTGTATGGCGTTCCGAATAATAATAGGTCACAGGGTAAACGAAGTTCTCTTCCAAATAAAACCAGGGCAGGTGTTAGTCCTGTCGTGTCATGGACTGCTGATCTATATACCATCAAAAATAGTTGTATGTGTTGGTTGGTCCCAATCTTTCTGATTTTCATCTACCACCTTTGACAAATGTTCTTCAATGGTCTCTTTAAACCTCTTAACCATGCCATCTGATTGTGGATGTAAAGCTGTAGTCCGTGTCTTATGGATGTTGAGTAAATCACAGACTTTCTGGAAAACCCTGGATTCGAAGTTGCGTCCTTGATCTGAGTGCAGCTCTAATAGAACACCAAATCTGCTAAATCGGTTATTCACGAGGTCCTCTGCTATGGTAATAGCTACTTGATTGGGGATCGCAAATACTTCAGGCCATTTACTGAAGTAGTCAATTGCACTAAAATGTACTTGTTACCATTATTTGTTTCTGGAAAAGGGCCAGCTACGTCAATGGCGATACGTTCAAACGGTAGGCTCACATTATACTGTTTTATTTTCCCCCTATAGATCTTGTTTTGGGTCCTTGACTTGTGGCACAGGTTAAGCACTGCCGACACCACGATTTCACATCCTGGCAGTTGACCCAGTAAAATCTGTCGCGGATCTTGTCAATCGTTTTATTCACTCCGAGATGCGCGAGAGCGACTTCCCATTATGAACTTCTTCCAGAACTTCCGATATCTTCCTCCTTGGTACCACTAACTGTGTCTTCACTACGTTTCCAGGCTCGTTTATGAAGTCCATTTTCCCCTACAAGGGAGTCTCACTGAGCCCACAGAGTTTTAAAAGTAAATCCTTTAGTTGAAATCTTTCTCCAGCTTGGTCTTGGCTGATGTTCTTTAGCTTTTAGCAGTAATGCTATTCCACTGTCTACAAGCTTATTCTTTTTAAGTTGCTCTGTGGTCCACTGCTGAACAACCTCAAACTTCATTTGCCTAATGGGAGCAATTCCTTCTCGTTGATCTATTCTTTGGCAATGCTTACAATTATCCTCGCATGGTCTTCTGGATAAAGCATATGCATTATTATGCAATCTCCCTGCCTTGTGCTTAACCTTAAACTTATATTGTCGTAACTTTTTAAGCCATCTCGCTACCTTTCCTTCATGCTGTTTCATATCCAACCAAAAGCCATTTAAGTGCTGCATGATCAGTCCTTATTAGAAATTCTTGTCCATACAGATATTGATGGAAATGCTCAACAGGTCGTACTATTGCCAAAAGCTCTTTTCGGGTTACACAGTAGTTACGTTCAGGTTTCAAAAGTGTTCGACTGTAGTATTCGATAACTCGTATATGTATTTGGAAATCCTTCGACAAATCTTCTATAATAAGTACATAATCCAAGGAAGCTCCGCAGGTCGTGTTTATAGCGAGGACGAGGCCAGTCTTTGATTGCTGAAATCTTTCGTTGATCGGTTTGGATTCCCTCTATTGACACGACATGCCCGAGAAATTCAACCTTTTGTTGAAAAAGAAAACATTTCTTTGGATTCAGTAAGAGCTGAGCATTCTTGATTCTAGTAAAAACTTCATGCAGGTTTTGTAGGGGCTCTTCGAAAATTGTTCCCATTACCATCATCAAGATAGACCAGGCATATCTCCCCAGTGAGGCCAACTTCCATAAGACGCTCAAAAGTAGCAGGAGCATTACATAGTCCGAAGGGCATAACTTTAAACTGATATAAACCACTTTCGGTAGAAAAGGCAGTGTTTTCCTTATCTTGTTCGTCATTGCCTACTTGCCAGTAGCCGCTCTCGAATGTTGAAAACTAATGAGAAGCTGCTAGTGTCGTCAACGTGTCATCAATTCTGAGAAGTGGATAGCTGTCCTACTTGGTCACGTCATTGAGCCTTCTATAGTCCACGCAGAATCTGGCGGTCCCATCCTTCTTGGTGACTACGACAACAAGAGACGACCATGGGCTTGATGACTCATCAATAATTCCATCGTCAAGCATTTTGTCCACTAATGTGGTAACCTCTTGCTGCTTCATCACTGGTAACCTCCGAGGATACTGCCGCATGGGGTGAGCACCTCCAGGGACGATTTTATGTTTCATGATGTTCGTTCTTCCAGTATTGCCGTTTTTTATTTCAAACGCAGTGCTTTGCTGTTTGATAAATTGTGTAGCTTTCTTCAGTTCAGAGACAGATGATGCATCGACTTCGGGAAATGTTCTAGGACTTTCTTAGGTGATGTCGAGGGTGTTACTTCTGACCGGGTTTCGCAACTGGTTACGCACTGCACCGGCTCTCAAGTAGCTGTTACATCTCCTTTATTGATTTTGATGGAATTTGATGAAATATTTGCTATCCTTATCGGTATTTCGCCGTCAGTTTTGACTAGTGCTTTGTCTACGAGGTGTTTGCAAGGCAAATCGTGATGTTGCATAAGTCCGATGCAGCCTCCAAAATCCTTCTCTAGTTTCCCAAATCTTCTCAGTATTGCCGCTTATTCTGACAGTACATGCCGCCACTACTTTAGTCGATGTGCCATCGTCTGTTTGGTGCCAAACTTCAGAAGGTTAAAAGAGAATCCATGTTGACCGATGAGATCCATCCCCAAAATAATTTTGTCTTCGATGTCGGCTACTAACACTGTGTGGTGTAATTTAATTCGTCCCAGTTGAAGTTCAATATCCATTTCTCCAAGTACTTCAGCTTCTTCGATATGGGTGGGACTTCCACTGTATTTACTCTGTTGAACCTTACCAAAGATACCGCCGGCGCCGCACCAGTGTCAACAGTAATTGTAATGGCTTTTCCGTGGATCTTTCCTTTAATAGTTAGACTGTCGGCGGGTTTTCCTAGGCTTTTTATGGAGACGATTCTGGCAGCTTTATCTTTATTAGCCACACCCGCCCCACAGTGTTGACTAATTGAAGTTTTCCTCATTTGACTTTAAGCTTCTAGCGTCCCTGGATGGAGATCTGGACCGTAGTTGTACTCGACAGTCTCTTTTAAAATGCCTACTTCTGCCACATCTATAGCACTGATTTGAAATATTTTGGAGACGTGGCCTATCTTCTAGTGGCCCCCGGAATCTCCCCGTGGCTTGAAGATCTTCAGTTAATTTCTTCAAAATTTTGCCCATCTCAGTTAATTCGCTGCTGTTCGTCTGCTTTTCTTTCTGGATGGATACAACCCTGACTTTTGGCTTAGAGGCGTTACAGGCCGCCTCGATTTCTATGGCTCTACCCAGAGCTTCACTGCTGTTATCAAATTTAGCCAGACGTAGCGTTTTCTAAGTTTATGGATCTCTGATACCACCCACGAAATATTGGGCAGCGAGTTCCTCTTGGAATTCCTCTGTTGCTCCCGGGTACGCTAATTGAATGAGACGTCTAACGTCTGCCTCAAATTCTTACCGGTTTTCACCAGGCTTCTTGATGTCGGGACTTTACATGTGACTGATACAGTTGTCTTCTGTGTTGTCTTCAAATCGTCTCCCCAGGCCAGCTACAAGTATGTCATATTTCCCCTGTTTGCTGATGGGAATGGTCTGTAATAGTTCCAGGGCAGATCCACGAAGCGCTACCACTACTTCACATAGTTCACGAAGGAGTGTTTAGCGGATTCAAATCATGCAAACTTGCATTATGAAATTAATCGACCTAATAAAATAAGTTTTTCTCGTATTCATAATAATATTATATCCGGTGCACAGTGCAGATTTAGAAAATATTTTAGTACTTCTATAAATTAAAAAATTACACGAAAAATTGAAAAACAACAAAAAAGATCGCCCGCTGTTGTAGCAGAAAACAAGTATGTCTCACTTACCTTCCTCAATTCCTTAATAAAGGTGGTTTCAAAAAAAAAATGCATTCGCGCAAAATTGATTTATTAAAATAAGTTTTTCTACTACTGTGTTTGCATAAAAATGATCATACAATAAAATCTTTTAATAGTGACCATCCTGGGCAATAATATATTGGTCGTTTATAAGGGCTGGTCTTTTAATCCGGAACACAGTGAAATTAAAGCAAACGCTATGTTAATATTTTACATTTTTTGTTTATTAATAATTTTAATTGCATAACATTTGTCGCATCAATTTACTAAAGAATGAAAATTAAATAAATCTTCTATACATAATATTGTAGGTTGTAGGTATGTACCTAAATAAAAATCACGGTCATACATATAATGATATGTAAAAATGTATTAATTAATGTGTGTATGTACATATAAATATTACATATAACATTTTAACATTTTAATTTTAGTTCATATTTATAAAAATCCTAATCACATTTTAATAATAATTATTGTCATATTCGACACTGGAATAATTTCAGGTTCCAACCAAATAGGTCGCTATATGCAGATAAGGGTAGTCACACTAATAGATGCTCCATGCATTTAGAGATATTCTTACTTATCAGCGCATTTTAAATACAATAAAAAAATTATTCCAGATGTGAAGGAGTAGACGATTTTTGGATGGGAGTCATCGAAAATGGTAGTTTAAAAAAGGGGGTCCTCCTTCTAACAATTTCTGTAATTCGGTATTTTCTCTCAATAGAGAGACTGGTTGAAAATTTAAAAGAAGATTCACCTCAGGTCAAAAGATTAGGGTACGATTCGTTACAACAAATTGGCAGAGTTCAAGATACAGACATTACAAAATCAATTATACCCTTCAAGGGGAATGCCTACTCAAAATATAACACAGCACAAAAAGAAAACAAAAGAGTTGAAAAGTGACTTGAGGAAAGTAGAAAAAAGAAGCTTCAAAAGCAAATAGAAGAATTGGAGGAAAAAAGGAACAAAAATTCTTGAACAATGACAAAAGATTTGGCAGCTGTCGATCAAGAACTTTTAATACACCTTCTTGTTCTGTGTATATAAAAAAACGTTTCACAATTTAACACCGAAAGCGTAGCAAATTCACAGAAACCCAACCGGCAAAATATAAAAATTGCCCGGGAACAACTGGGAATTAGCCAGAAATTTGGTTTTAGATTTTTGTTAGAGAACATGCTATGTTAAATTACCGTTAAAATACTTTTATTTGGTGGTAAAATTTCAACCCTGTAATATTCTCTTGATTGATTACAGCGCTAAATTGATTTTACTAATTTGTGCAAAATGTGTAGGGTCGCCAACAATCAAGAAATCACAATGAATTAATTTCCTTACATTCCGAAAATTTTTGTGTAACCTGCTTTTTTGTATATGAGTTTAGCAACCTCAAGACTGAAGATTTACATGGTATTTAATTTACTCGAAATATAAACAGTCTCGCATAAATTATGTCCTAGTTTTATGCATAGACAGCAACACGACTTTGAACATAAGCATGTTTGTTAGCAAGTTGTTGACATAATTATTAATAGATTTTTAAATACGTATTATTGTAGTATTTAAGAAAGTTATTTAAAAAAAAATCGTGCTCATTATTATATAGTCAAATATAAGTTTTTTCTAAGCTTAACATTTTGTATCAAAAGAAAATGTCTCTATTACATTTTGAATCGATTTTTCCATGTTTGCGTGACACAGGATCGTTCTCGTGTGCAGTATGTAATGTTGTAAGCTTATGCTTAAATGATATGATGGAAAATGCCCAAATTATTATGGTGTATTAATTTCATTAATATCGTGTTTTGCTGGTGCTTTATATACAAATTTTGCATGTAGTACACAAGTCAAATAATATTATACCTACTTAAAATTAATATTAACAAGTGAATTAATACTAAATATAAAATCAAATAGATATTTATTTGCATTGATTTTTTACTTCACCCAGTACTATGACTGTACTAAGATAAATTACCTAGTACCTGTGGTTTTAAGGCCCTTAATATGTGTGTTCCTATTTTTTAAATATAATAAATACTATTCTAATCGTTTGAAGTCGTTAAAATGACTATTATTACTTTCTTTGGTTTTTTGAGAATTATAAAAAAATTAAATTATAAAATACCAAATTGTTTTTTATTCTAAAATCATGTATGTAGATGTCGGTGAATCCGTCATGGCTATGACCCAGAACCCATCATTAAAATGACCCAGTATCCGTCATGCTTTAAAATAATTGTTAAAAACGAATACTTATCATTGTTCTTTTTAAAACAGTTTACTTTCTAAAATCGAAACGAGGACGCAAAACAAAAATAATAATCCTAATGTATCATTTTATCTAAGATATTATTTTGGAAAAACCCAAGGTTTATTTAACTTACCTCTAGAAAAACGGACTTAACATTAAAACTAAATTAATAAACAATATAGATAATTGTAATAAAAAAATATTGGTTGAAAAGTACGTAAAGAAAAACTTGAATTTATTTGCAATGGTTTCGAAATTGCACATAAAACATCCTTTATCGCGTAAGTTAATATATCTTTCTTTTCAGGCCATTTTCAAGTTACACCGATAGGAGTCGCATACACTTAATTGTAAAGTTGGTTTTGGTTTTTGTAACGACTACACCTGGAAACAGTTTTCCGTCGTATTTAACTACACCATAATTATTGTCATTATTGGTTTTTCTTTTCGTTTGTTAGTATGTTCTTAATTTTTCAATTTAGAGTCCTTTTTTAGCGACCTCCTGCTCTTTTTGTTTGAGTTTTTCAATTTTCTTAATTTTTCTGTTTTCTTTTTCTTGAATGTCTGATGATATTCTTGGCAATCTGATGAAGTTACGACTGCGGGTACTTTTTCTTTAGGTTTTCTTTTTGTATCTTTTTTTGTAATTTTGTATATAAAAGCTAGTATTGTCCCAGTATGACCCAGAATTCGTCACCGTACTTTAATAATGATTTCCCCTAAAAATTAGATCAACAATGTTTATGACAATTTCTAAACATAAAAAGCATAGTTTTATAATTCTAGTTCAGCATTTTGTTTTGCGAAAAACTTAATATTTATGTAGTAAAAATAAAATTAAAAAAATGTTGTTTTTGACTCCAAACCCTTCACCATTGACGAGTACTAGTTCAGATAGAAATTTAAGGACCTAGTTTGCGTCATCTATATTTTTTTAAAACGAAAAAATATTTTTTTGACATAAAAAAATAGTGACGTCAGATTCTCGGAATTTGATTGCGTGGTTGCCAAGTGTTAAGAAATCACTAAATGTCTTGATTTTGTGTTTTTAGGTTACAAATTCTTAAAAACGGAATAAAAAATTAAATTGGCGGGTAATGAGTCCTTATGTGAAGTAAAAAATCAAAGAAGATTTAGGCTAATTTCAAATACCTGTCTGATTTTATATCTGGCATTAAATGATGCGCTTCCCTAACTATTTTGGATATCGGAGCTGATTTGAGCCATACATTTTGGTTTTAAACGCCTCCATGGGAAAAAGCCAATGAAAAGAACACAACCCTTCCAGGAAATGTTTTATTCATCTTATGTTCCTGCAGGATATATATGGTGAGGAGGAGTAGTGACTAAGGAGGGCTCTTCTAGCCCTTCTTAGCAGTGACTTTTCCTTTTTTGCCATGTGACGCAGTCGTTCTTGATCAAAATTGCGGTAGGTAGACGCGAATCATCTTTACCAATTCCATAAGAGAGCGAGAGACAGAGAGACAGAGACATGACTTTATATCACTTGCGAGACGATCAAAGCGCGTCGTGACGCGGCCTTGAAAAATCACTTACAAGCAGCCTAAAGCCTAGTTCTCAGAGCGTCGACTGTCGCCCGCGACAATCCCTACTCCTTGCCTTTTCAATTTCGAGCGACAGCTGTCACGTTACGATTACGTCAACCATCTGTCATTTTACACAAAATCCCCAATGAAAATTTAGTGAAGTTGATTCAAACCAACTACAGCGTCAACAAACTGGCGACACTGTGGAGGGGGTTAGGGGTTCTGACGTTCCTTGTCTCCTATTGGCCAGAGAGAGTGTAGCTGGCGACAGTCGAAGCTCTGAGAACTAGGCTTAAGAAGTATTCACTTCAAATCAAATCAATTTTAAACGCATGGAAAGTAGTCTAAAAGATACCAGTGCAATGTTTGTGAACGCACTTTGTGACAGAAATGTTTACTCTGTAACCTTTTTCTGAGCGCACCCTGGTGTACTCCAACGATTGTATACTTATGCGGCGTTTACATTGGTATAGTAAATGGGTTAGTTACTTGCAAGGCAGCAACTAACCCAATGTGAACAGATCAGATAAGTACTTGTATCTAGGCACTTGTATAAGTAGCGAGGACAGGAAAGTAAATAGCTAGCCCGTCTATTTGCTTGCCTACTAGCCTTCCCGTCCCACCGCAATTCGCACTGGTATGGCATGGCGAGGCGATAAATTTATCAACTAGCCCTGTGTAGGCGCGGCTGGACAAATTTAGTAGAGTATGAAGAGTGGATTAGATTTTGATTTTTAAATTATTTTGGATAGTGTCATTAAAAGTGAATAATGAAGTGGTCCGAAAGGAAAACCATTAAACTTTTGGAACTTTATCGTGAACACGAGGGTCTTTGGGATGTTCATAAACCAAATTACAGGAGTAATCAGATGAGAGTGGCGGCTTTGGAAAAACTAGTTTGGCATCTCAAGCTACCATTCACAATTGGTATCTCCTGGCTATCAATTACCGTTGCATCTCCTGGCTGCCAACTACAACAGTTACCTCCGGGGCATCTCCTGCCCAGCAGCCACCATTGTTATCTCCTGTCGACCAAGTACCGTCATCATTTCCAGTAGCGGCAGCTACACATACCACCTCATGATCAGCAGCAGCCGTCTACCACGGCAAAACCTAATAATGTTGAACATACGACGATAATATGTTTATGTCATTGTATTTAACGTAGAACGGAAGTTTTCACGAGTTTGGTCAATTAATGAATTAATACATCGGCGTTCTTGCATACTGACCCTGTTAAGTTTTAAACACTTTAATATTTTTGATTTTAACAAAACAAGACCTATGCGAATATTTCATCTTTACGCGTCCAGTACACCTTGGGAAACGGCAAGCAAATAACCACTTTTTAATGTAGACACCTACTAGCTTTTTAGCTGAGAAAGTGAGCTATCCCGGGTAGCTGCTTGTATAAGCAACTGGTACCAGTAACTATACCAATGTAAATGCACCTTAATGGGGGGCTGTTAGCCCACGAGTGGCTAAAGCACAAGTTAAGTTCCATTGTTTTATTTACCTTTTTTTCTTAATTTTGGGTTAGTTTGGGTTAGCCTAGGGTTCGTTTTGGTTAGCACTTGGTTAGTTCTTGTTGATTGAGCCCCCATAGCGAGAGAAGCTAGCGGAGGGCCATGCAAAGCCATAATAATACCCCGGCTGACGGATCGCAACTTGTTCAGTTGCGATCCGGGTTTTATTATGGCTTTGCATGGCCCTCCGCTCGCTACGGGGGTTCAATCAACAAGAACTAACCAAGTGCTAACCAAAACTAACCCAAGGCTAACCCAAAATTAAGAAAAAAAGGTAAATTAATAAAAAACAATAAACAAAACATCTGTGGCAACCGACGGGAATCGAACCCGCAGCGCCAGAATGACAGGCAAGCACTGTGCCTACTACGTCACCGAGACGTAGAAATTTTGCTAGAACGTAGAGACATAGATGAACATCAAACAACATAACCTCAATTTTTAAACAAGGAACTCCCACGGTCACTTAAGAAAAAGTGACCTTGAGGAACTCCG
>MU182543.1:259092-270374 GCA_016904865.1 Pissodes strobi | reverse complement strand
TTGGAAATTAACCCATACCATGCGATGTTTCCAAGCCTAGATTTTAGATTTGGTATTAAAAAAGGTTCAAATTTTGACATTTCTTTTCTTCTTTACCCATTTCATGAGAGAGAAAGAGAGCGAGAGAGAGAGTCATATATTTTATCTCTCTTGCGAGACAAAAATTTTAAAGCGTGTCGTGACGCGGCCTTGAAAAATCACTCTCATGCAACCAAGAAGTATTAATTTCAAAAAGATATATTTTGCATTTACTATATATATTTTTGCCTTTACATCTTCATAAATTTTGTACTCATTACTTCTGGGTGAAAACTGGGCGTGGCATCCTTGCGGCAGTTTTCGGTTATTTTCACTTCTTATATCTATAACCTGTTTGTACTTTTTGTACTCATTAACACGTATTAACCATTGATTTGTATAGGAGTGGATAAGCAATAGCCGCCTATCGCACTATTCAAAAGTGGCAACCTATGGGCGAAAAAACAGGTTTCTGCGCATGACAAAATCGACGCAAAATGGAAAAATGTAAACAAAGAAGATACCGTTTCGTCATACGCACTAAAATACTTGCCGTCTCAGCAGGCTTTGGTCAGGACCGAATTTGGCTTTTGTCTTTGACGTGTTTTCGTTTTGACGGCGCGGCGTTTTGAGTTAATAATTCGAGTTCCCTACTTTTTTTGACTTTCTTTAGACCTAGTGTCTGTAGGTGCTTAATTCGTTTTAGTCTAGTTGTTCACGTTTGTGGTTTGTGGTTACCCTATTTTGATTTTCGTTTAAATTGAACAATATGCACATAAACTATCGGCGATGCTACCAAAATAGAATCCCGAAAGTGTATGGTTGTGTTTTGTAGCAGTAGAGGCAAAATACCCGTGATTTCCTATTTCAAGTAAGTCTAATTATTATAAGTATTACTTATTTATACCTTATTGTTTATTTCACTATGCTAACTGGGGCCCATTTCACAATCGGCAAGTCTTCTCTACCGAATATTTGGTGAAATAATCACTTTCGGAGTCCGGGCCTGTCTATTGACCTTCACGGTGCAACAGCTAGCGCCTACTAATTTTCTAATGCGCAAGTCCAAATTGAAATCTCTTTGTTCACATTTCGCGGTCGTAAATTTGCCATGTTTGGTCTATTTATTGCTTATCCACTCCTATACAAATCGATGGTACTAACACGTTAAAATGTATTTTCGGCAATTAAAATGCAATTTCTTCTTCTTTTGCAGATTTGAGAAATTCGATATTAATTTGCCGCCTATATTAGACAATACTCTTTTACCATATTTTATCGCTTATAAATAGATTGTTAATACAGATGATCAGTTAGACGTCTCATTAATTATCCTCTTTTGAAAACCAATTGCCATACCCATTGATTATATCAATAAAATCCAAACATCAAACTTAAAAGGTTTTAATTAAATAAACATTATCATTCTCGAAAATATGTTTTGACACATTGATTATATCTGATAGAGAATTGAACTAAAGCCAACTTTACACTTTCCTCTTAAACGTTTGATGTGATAAGCACAGTGATATTTGAAGGTAAAATATCGAATTTGTTTATTAGAATTCAAAAGTACAGGGAGGTCCACCGAATTTATAGTTTACCCACGTTTATGCTTTTTCGACTGGAAGACACATGTCAATTGTAATTTTTATTCATCCTCCCCAAGCAAGGTATGTATCATATTGCTTAAAAAATTATAAGGCAGAGGGGTTTAATGATTGCCGTGCTCACGGTCCACGGTATTAATATTTTCCGAGAAATAGAATCTAAAGATTTGATCATGCTTATAGTAACCCAAACTAATGTAAAAAATGGGCAAATAATTCGTTGTGAATTATCAGTGTGTGCGGCAATTAACACGATTTTCTTTTGCTGAAAATATTTAAATAATTTCACTTTTCTTTAGAAACAATGTAGAAGCAACTCCAAACTGAAGATCTGTGTCTATAGATAGTTGTTTTTTAATAATTAGAGTTGGGAAAATTTGCATGGCAAATAGGAAGATACATTTCAATTTCCTTTACAAAATAGGTATTACAAATTCTATCGCTTTAAAGATGACACAGACTGACACTGACAGTTTTTTCTCGCTGAAGTGCGAAATCATCGGACTTATTTATCTTTAGACGTCTTTTTGTAGGTGCATTTAAATGATAAAATTAGCGCACCCCAGCTCAATTCTGAGATTTACGGCAATGCATTTCACACGAGTCTCGTTAAACTAGTAAGGACCCTTTTGAAAACTCGGTCTTCTGGGACATCTGTTGGTTCAACAGTATTACCGCATAATTCAGTACATTTAACGACATAAAATTTACATTACTAAATAAAAATCCGAACTTTAATAATAACAGATGAATGTCCTCAAGTATGGCACATTTTTCATGAAAGGAGGAACTATTCGTATTTCCTACTCAAAAATTGCATCTCCGATAATTTGCATGTGACAAAACTATGAAACATGAGTATGAGAATGCAAATGCCACATCATTTTTCGGAAATAGCATCTTGACAGTGGCTCGGTTGGCAAATTTCCACGGTGTGCTCTTTAAGCTAATCGTCGCTCGCGTCGAATTTAAATAACTTGGTTGTGACGCCATCACGGTCATAAATATGATGACATCACACTATTTTCATATTTTATTTTGGAATTTGACGGTCAACGACGTGTTCTGGCCAGCTACAACTAAAGAACGGTTTAAATATTAAATTATTATTATCGCAAACATCCGAGGTTGGTCGCACTCAGGTCTCAACTTAATGATGTTTTCTTTGGTTTTTTAGTTCTCCGTAGTAGAGTATTAATAATTGGATATTATAGATACTTCAACGTTTAAAATTTCTATGTTTTAGGTATTCAAGTTGTTAATAATATGGCTGATTTCATTTTATACTATTATCTTAAGATTTTCGAAATATCTTGATTGACCTTTATATATTTTCAATGCGTTTGCGTTTACCAGGGCCTACAAGTTACATAAACGTATCCATTAGAGATAAATGAAAAGTTTTTTTAAATAAATATCGCCCGTGAGACGGCGCTACTATTTTACAGGGCATATCTAGTATTTCTCAGTAGTGTATTCATGAGAGCGAGTCCTTCCGGAAGAGGTACAATACATCCTCCGAGAGTATTCGCTCTCCTGGTGAAAAGTTTGCTATCATTGCCTACCTTAAAAATACAAACATAAAACATGAGGAGGACTTTTTCATGATGAAAAGAGGAGTTGCTTTCATCAGTAAATGAGGAGTTAATCTGATATTAAAGCAAATAATTCATGTCTTTGACCTTGTGACATATCGTCTTTCAACCGACCTTGACGTTCTTCCTTCCCTTTGTAAATATGTTTAATAAAAGCAGCAGCTCTGCATTTATTTCTACAATTTAAAGGTTAGTCACTATGTTGAACCTTCGGCAAAATTGCACTAAAATAGTGTTTTATCCACAACACCGATAGAGAGTTTTTGCATTCGACGCGCGTTTCGCTAACCATGCTGGCACCATCAGGAGTTTTAATCATCTCCTGATGATACCAACATGATTAGCGAAACTCGCTTCAAGTGCAATAATTATGGTTCGGTATTGTGGATGTAAGCTTCCTCTTCATTTCTTTGTACTCACTCTCGTCTAAAGTAAACAGTTAATGTGTGCGTCAAAGAACATTAGTAACAATTTTCTTGTTTCAGATGAGCATGGCGTTACGACACGGCAGTTTCAGAGTGTCTAGCGTGACCTGCAGCGAACTATGGCTGCGGCACGGTTAGCCTGGGGCACTCGTCCCCATCGATGATGGGCGACCGCGACGGCGGAAGCGGCGAAGGGGAGGGGGGGCCCGCCGCCATCGCCGCCGTGCGTTGGGACGAGCAGGCGGCCCCCCTCGTCCTCCCCGGATCCCCGCCACTGAATCTCGAAGCTCCAGGACAACCAGCCGATCAACCCTACGTGCCGCCACCGCTACCCTTAGACCTCCAGCGGCCCTACTCGAGGAGCATGACGTCGTTGCCGCCGGAGCCCTTCATGATCATGCGCTCAAAGGTAACGTTAATGATAATCCCAACTTTTTAAGTCTAGCGATAAAAAAAATTAAAACTAACCAAGCAAACGTTGAAAGTGCACTTTATCTCTTAAAACCAAATTGTTCACATTTTCAAGCATCAAGAAACATGTTGAAATGTTTGACTGAAAAAAACATGGCGTCTGAAATCTTGTAATTTATATATATTTTCATATATTTCTCAATACAAAGAATCAGTTCATTTTGTATACTTTTGGACTGGACAGTAAAAACTTAATTTTCCACAATATGTTTGACAATCCCACTGTTTCGCTTTACTAAACAATTAAATTGGTATTTGTCGGAAATTACCTTTATTAAAAGAAGATTGCTGATTGAAGTTGCTTTACAAAATTTTGAATAATCTTGGCCATGGCGCACATCTTCTAGCAAAAATACCCTTATTTGCACCTCCCAGGACCACGCGTTCTAATAACCTTTTACCAGAACTTTAGCCCTACCAACTATGGGTTGAACTAATTTCTGTCACGGTCCATTAGGCTCGCCAACTCCCATAATGATTTAGACTTTTTCTCGCCTCCTCAAAAATTTTATACTAAACTAAAATTTTCTATATTAAAAAGTTGGATGCTGGTATTATTTCATTGGGAACTGTGTTTGGTGTACACCTGGTCATTGTTATTTTATTGTCAATTTTTTGTCATAGTTTTATACTATCTTTTTAATTTTATAAGCCTGAGTTATATATTGTAATTTTGTAAGTTTACTGTTATCATGGGTTTCGACCCGTAAATGAATGATTGAATAAATTGTGGGGTTGGATGCTGGCAGTAATTTTTGGAGTAATTTCAGTATACCACTTGTCATTTGTTCATTTATAGTAATTTGTTTATCTCTCAGTTGTATACTTTCTTTTTAAGTTTAATTTTATAAACCTGTATTATGCATTAGTACTATTTATTGTATGAAATTTTTGAAAGAAGCATTTTTTTAAAAAGAATGTCTAATTGTGAATGTGTTTTGGCAAAGTCCAACTAAACCTCTGGATGTGATCTTTAGATGAATATGATCTTTGTTTTTTATGGCAGAGGCACACACACTAAAGGCAGATCCTATGGCGCTCGACGAGCGGTGTGTGTGCGAAGATGTTGATTGGCACGGCTCTTGAATAGTTGTAGGTTGTAATTAGTGGAAAACAGATGTCCTGGGAGTGAATTCCACAGTGATGCAGTGCGCCAGACAAAGGAGTTCTTGTAAACCGATGTTCTAGGTGTTTCCATTTGTACGACGAACTGGTGCGCTCTTGCCGTCTGTCGTGACTGTCTGACAGGAGTTGCCAGGGGCAGGATGAGGCGGGCCAAATTCTGGGAACATCTGCCGTGAAAGTATCTGCAACATATCTGCGGTGTTCCAGACGATCCAGATTCCGGGTCAACTCCGGGACACCGACGAGGCGCACAGCTCTCTTCTGAATGGAATCCAGCAGATTTAGGGTGTGCTTTGGTGCGGCACCCCAGATATGTGAGCAATATTCTAAGCACGGTCTTATTTGCGCTTTGTAGAGCAAGAGCAACTGCTGCGGTGTATAGAGTTTTTTGTTGCGAAATAGCGCACCAAGCTTCTGGGAGGCTGACTTTGCGATGTTAGCATGGTCATGCCAGGACATATTGCTGTTGACCGAGACACCCAGCAGTCCAATTGACGAGGATGAAGGAATGGTCGATCCTGCCATAATGATGTCAGGGCCAGCTGTATCGGCCCTCTTGGTAAAGGTGGCTGCTTGGGTCTTTGCTGCATTGAACTGGACCAAATTACGATCGCCCCAAGTTTGAACTTTCTCCAGGTCTTGATTAATTGCTGCAATCTGCTCCTGTCTGCGGTGATGAGTCTCAGTCCCTGGTAAGGGTTTTTCTGATCTAAAATGTGTGTGCTGTATGTGAAATGCGGAATGAAGGGCTCCCAGGGCGACCCAGCGCCCGGAGATCCGAATGGCCGGGAAGTTTACCTCCGGAATATTTTGATCCTGGGAGCACCATCATGTCAATATATTCCTACTGTGGAGCCTGGAACCACCAGCGCGGAAGCGGAACGTGATTCGGGAAAACCACTTACCGCTTCCCAGTTCTGGTGGGGATGCGAGTAAGCGTATGCATCTACCACCTAGGGCCGCTTCCACTGGAAGCATCGGCCTCAGACTCATTCCTTTGGTGATCCCTAGTCTGACAGGGGTAAAAATGGGGTTTGTTGGATCACTCCTCAGTGATCAGCTCCAGACTTTGTACTTTGGTGTTCTCCAGCCTGGAGGAGGACGATGAGATTTGATAAGCCACATCCCGTGGCAACTCGGAATAGCGGGGGCGTTACTCCCCGTAATCAAACTGCTCTCGCCACTTTGACGTTCCTGCCAGCCAATACAATGCAGCCTCTCTTGTCACAAACTGTCATTGATCAGCTCCAAACTTTGTACTTCGATGTTCTCCAGCCTGGGGGAGGACGATGGGATTTGATGGGCCACCTCCCGTGGCAACTTGGTATGGCGGGGGCGTCACTCCCCGTAATCAAACTGCTCTCACCAGTTTGACGTTCCTGCCAGCTAATACAATGCAGCCCCTCCTGTCACAAACTGTCATTGATCAGCTCCAGACTTTGTACTTCGGTGTTCTCCAGCCTGGGGGAGGACGATGGGATTTGATGGACCACATCCCGTGGCCCATCAAATCCCATCGTGCTTTCATCTATAGAAAAAAATTTTATTGGTAAAAATAAAGAATCATGTTTTATAACTATCTAAAGTTTATTAAAATTTTTATATGGATTTAAGTCGATATACTCATCAGAGGACAGACCTTTTTATGATTTGCCTAGTAGCAAGCACGGCCGACAATATAAACGCTGTTTAAAAGAGTTGCCACAAAGCCAAGAATGTGTTTCTACCAAGCTGTCTGAAACGAGCGTGTGTATTATTATCAGTTAAAACACTTATCTGAACAGTAGGTTTCTGTTTCCTTCTAAGACCTTTGTATTCTCATCCTTCTACCTTCTGCAAAACGGGGTTTACAGGAGGGACATAATAATATGTAGCGTAATTGCTTTAAATCATAGCATTGATGGACCACCAACCAGTTGCTTATGATTTGGAATCATTAGCAATTGGAATCTATATTCCAAATGATTTTCCAGGATTAGAAAAGATATAGTCGTTAAAGGCGGATTTACATCTGATCTTAAATGGCCTATCGAAATCCTTGTAAAGTGGTTGCATTTAATGTGTGCGATATGGAGGGACAGTTAAAAGAACTCTTTCACTTTCACGAGAATACCGAATAGTCATTGACGATGTATGTGATTCATGATGATCGAACAACAGGAGAATTGGATTTGCCTGATTGCAATCAGTATTTTTCTGAAAATGCTTCAAAACCTGGATAAAAATTTCAGAAGTCATCCGATCTGACTTGAGCAAAATACGCTTCTGGAGCAACAAGAACTGATCCTTCATACGCACTCGAGGAAATACATATGTTAGATGAATAATCTCCTTGGATCGTAATTACGGTTTCAATGCCCGCATTAAATTTATTGAAAGCTGCTACTCATGGAATGCTGGTATTTTCTGCTTTACGGTAGAAGCTGATGAAACACCGCATTCACTTCATCTCAGCCATCTGATTTTTACTCTAACTTTCTGGAATTTTCTTACCTAACTGGCTGGCATATTCGTATGCTGGCTCCCACCTAGCTTTCTATGTAAGTCCATAGACTATTTTAGATGACCTTTTTAGGTATAACCCTAACTCCGTTTCTTCTTTAGAAGAAAACACTTGATGTTGATTAAGACGCATCCTCATCTAAATTGCTGTCGTTCCCTAAGTGAGTCAAATTGGTCATGAAGAGTCGACTTTAGTATACTATCTTACCTTGACGCTGAAAGCTTACAATCCCTCTCAATGTCGATATTATGACACGCTAAGACGATAATTTTGAATTGTCCGGATGTGCCTCTTGTTCGAACCTGTCCTACTCTACCCTAATCCTTAGAATTATATTTTTTGAATGAGGCATGATTTCTGTCTTTTTAGTTGCACTTTCAATTCTACGTAACCACATAAAAATAATCCGAGGGGAGGAGATCAGGAGAGAGTACCGGCTTCTCTACTACCCCATCTTCTAATCCTAATCCATCGGTTTGGAAAGTTCACGGTTTAAAAATTATCGTCATCTACTGATGGTGTATGAATTTACTGAAACCATATATTGCAATCTTAAATATGCGGAAGTGTATCAGGGAAAAGGGCTGATATATTTTATGGCAACATTCGCTTCCTAAAATCTCAGTAATAAAACCCGATTTATTTCCCATTTTTGCACCTACTATGGAGATTTTATATGACCAATAGCGGACGTTTTGCCATTTCGTGTATTTATTTAATTAAGCAAAATGTAGCCTAATACGAATAATATTCACAAAATTCAACAACACTTTATATGGATGATATTTTACATTTAAAAACTCTGAAAATTGTGAGACTAGTGCCCTAACATTTAACGGTATTTCCTAAAATTTCACGGCTTGCGGTCGTCCTGATGTTTCCATTGTCTCTTACATGTCCACATTCTCTGAATAGACACCTAATCTTACTGACAATGGATTATGAAATACAGTTGGGTACGGTCACAGCTGTAAATGAAGGGTTGCTTGAACATTAATTAGGGACTGACACTAAGTAACTGTAACGCTATACTAGTGTTGATCGACAGTGCTTTTATTTTAAATATTATTTCCTTTCTGTTCAGGGGCAGGTCTACAAAGAAACGTATGAGGACAAATGAATAAAAATACATTATAGGGTCATTTTCGTATAAAAAGTTTCAGGAACTCAAAGCTTTAGATCCGCCAGGGCACGCTGCCAATGCACATGTTAAAATTTTGCATTGATGCATACATTATTTTGTTTTTTTTTTGAACGCTTACAAGTCTTTTCTGAATAATTTACGACTTAAATTTCACGTCTGATATGCGTTGAAATGTTTATTGCTGTTTCCATTTCGATGGTTTTAGAACCGTGTTATTCCTATTAAATATTTTACAGATACATTTTCTTAAATGTTTTTAAATGAACGATGGTGGAATTTCTGCATGCGGGTTTATCTTATTGTATATTCCAGGGCGCAGGTTCAGAGCGCCAAATTTTGGTCCTTTAATTATCATCGCCAAAGATGCGTATATCGAACTTTTCACATATTCTACATATCCCATCATATCTTCCAGTACTGCCAAATTATTGTAGCCTAATTATAAAACATCTTCAAGTATGAATCTTCTATCCTCTCATGATCAGGTATTAATTCTTAATTAAGTGTTTTTACCGCACATGGCTGTTAGAGGTCAAGGAGGCTATTCAGAGTATCGACAATAATAAATCCTCTGGTAATGATGGCTTATCGGTAAATATCATTGTGTACCTGCCTGGATCTTAATATAAATCTTTAACGTTGACATTATTTAGTTGCTTGGAACTTTGATTGGGATTTTGTGTTCAGAGTTGGGGACAAACGTCATGGGTTTCTAAGCATAGTGTTGGGGGGCCTTCTTCGGGGGACATCAATTTGTAAATGTTTAGCTTATTCATTGACGCTCGCCTTCATTTTGATGATTATATTTTCAACCTCTGCAAATGGGTTTTGGACGGGAACATCACCTCACATATGTCTTGCCATCCTGGGGTCTAATCTAAAAATAAATTAAATGCTGGTGTCATTCCTGAAAACCGCTTTTTGTTTCGGTGAAACTATCGAATCCGTTTCTACTTTTTCAATAAGTTATAAAATTACCAAGATACGACAGGCGCCTGAATGGCCTAAATGTTCAGTCTGCCTGTATATCTCAATAACAAAGACGGCAATGAAAATTATGTTTGTGGTAATTTTCGTTTCTTCACATTTCTTCAGTCAACATATACCAAAGATATCCTTGTCAGCAGCGGTTTTAAGTATAAAATAAGAAAAGCGCCTTAAATAGACAACAACGTAATAATTTTGTGGGTTCGCCTTCGCGCTTTTAAAGAAGGTTTAATTCTTCAAATACAGTTGACAAGAAAAGGCATATAATTTTCTTACAATACCTGCTATATTAACATATTAAATCTATGGCACCAATGGCCATATCGAATTTATATACATATGTACGAGGGCGTTACAAACATGTAACATGAAAACAAATATAATTTAAATGTACGACAGTGAGGTGAGATATTGTGGAGTAATATATTATAAGTATATCTGATCTATTTTTTATTTCCTTAATATTATTGTCATTTTTATAAACAGCTATTCTTGCTTTTTATTTAATGATTCTTTTGGACAGATTTATTGAAAGTATTTAGAAAATAATTGATTAAAATTGATTATTGGATCGATCCGCTTTAAATGCATCTAACAAATTTTGTTGTTTTAGTGTGTTGACAAATATTTCTTTGCTAGATTCAGAATTATGTGATTGGATGTATAGCTCAATCAGACAGGGTAATAATGCTTAAACTAAAGGGAGCGCCATTTAACATTACTTTCATACAAGTGCATGTCTTGATAAGGAAGATGAAGATACAGAGGAGTTTTATGACCTGATCAAAGCAGTATTGAAAATACCATAATCAGTGGAGCGTCCATTATTATGGCGGACTTTAACGCCAAAGTTGGTGTAGGATCAGAAGAAAACATAGTTAGCCGTTTGGGTTAACCCAAAGAAACCACAGACGTGACAGGCTGGTTCAGTTTTGCAGAAAGGAAAACCTAATTACAGCCAATATTTTCTCTAAATTACCACCAAGGCGTCTTTATACATAGAGACCCTCAGCTGATGCTCCTAATAATGGTGTAAGAAATCAAATCGACTTTATGTTCATTAAATAGAGATTCCGAAACAGGACCTAGCCAGGAGCTGACGTACCGTCGGCCAATAATCTACTTGTCTGCCAGCTAGGAATAAAACTGAAAAGGACTCTGTCAACCGAAAAACAACAAAAATATGATTTTGAAAAACTGAAGGATGAGAAAATTCAAACCGAAATGAAAACTACCATGGAATCCAAAATGGAACGAGCACAATCAACAGAAACTTCTATAGAAACAACATGGAATAAAATGAAAAAATCTATTAAAGAGACTTACAACCGATTTTTAAAGCCTCAACCAACAAGAAGGAAAAAGAAGGCATGGATGACTGAGGAAATATTGAACAGGATGCAA
>MU182543.1:128959-238132 GCA_016904865.1 Pissodes strobi | reverse complement strand
CGATAACGAAGGAAATATATATATATTAATCGGCCTGCAGGTCTTACTAGAGATATTAGCTCAATTTGCAACTATAGCTGAGTAGCCTCCCGTATGGGACCTCAGTACCTGCTGGCGACGTCTGGCAACTATGTTGAATCGACCCGGGTACGTTATACTACACCCGTCAACTTTAATAATATTTTTTTGGCATAATCATTGCCCCACTTTTTGTGTGTTTTGTGTTGGTGGAACAAAGAGCTGGGAGAACTCAAGAGGACAACGAGAAAATCTTTTAAGAGGGCAAAAAGAACTAGAACTCAAGCCGACTGGAAACAATACAGCACCAATCTGCGGGAATTTAAAAAACTAGCAAGAAAAAACAGAGGGAGGCCTGGAGGGCCTACTGTCAGGAGATCGAAGATCACTCACAGACTGCACGGCTCTACAAAATCCTCGCAAAATACAAAGATCGCGACCTAGGTCTACTAACAAGGGAGGACGGCACTAAGACCGCTAGCCTACAAAAGAGTCTTGAACTGCTTATGCAGACCCATTTCCCTGGTTCGTCGGTACAGACGACAGGAACTGGCCAGACGAGACAAACTTGCAACTGGCACTGGCAAGGTGTCAACCAAATAGTCAGTGAAGACAAAATACGATGGGCAATACTAAGCATCTCACCCTTTAAACCGGCAGGTACTGACGGCATCCGTCCAGCTCTACTACAGTGGGGCTTGGATGAGTTACTGCCGTACTTGGTAAAGGTGTTCTGGACGCTGCGCTACATCCCGAAGTCATGGAGAGAAGTAAGAGTGGTGTTCATGCCAAAAGCAGGAAGGATTAATTACACTGTCCCCAAAGCCTACCGACCAATCAGCCTACATCCTTACATCTTTTACATGCGTACACTACGGGAAGATCGACCGACACGGCCTTGCATTCAGCAGTGAGCCAGATCGAGAGATCGCTGGACAATAATGAGTCCACCTTAGGTGTGTTTATTGATATTGAGGGTGCGTTTGATAAATCCACCTTTGGAAAAATCAATGCTCCCTTAACAAACAGAGGCGTCCCTCTTGCTGTCAGTGGCTGAATTTTTAACATGCTCTCAAAAAGATGCGTGCATATAAAAGTGGAAGACACCGTAGTGAGAGGCATCGTTGCCAGAGGCTGCCCACAGGGAGGCGTTCTGTCTCCATTGCTATGGAACCTTGTTCTCGACAGTCTCTTGCATCGCCTCAACTCAGATGGATTCTACACCAAAGCATATGCAGACGATCTTACGATACTGCTCAATGGAAAGTTCGAAGGAGTTCTGTGCGATCGAATGCAGAGTGCCCTTCGCTTAGTTGAAGAGTGGTGTAGGGAGCACTCCCTGTCTGTAAACCCCAGGAAGATGGAGATGGTGCTCATCAGCAGAAAAAGGAGGACGGAACTACTACGGCCTCTGACCCTCCTAAATACACCACTAAATTTTGCATCTGAGGTAAAATACCTTGGGGTCACCTTCGATGCTAAATTAACCTGGAATCTTCAAATAGAACGAAGACTAAAGAAGGCATACATCTCTTATGAACAGTGCCGCAGGACCGTGGGTAAAACCTGGGGTATGAAACCCAGGTTCGTAATCTGGATCTATACTGCCATCATAAGACCTATGATTGCCTGTGGAGCCGTAGTTTGGTGGCCCAAGAGTCAACAAAAAACGGCAATGCTTAAGCTCAGTAAGGTACACAGAACTGCCTGCCTGACTGTAACGGGAGCTATGAGAACAACCCCAACCTGAGCCATGGAAGTAATGTTGTGCCTGCCTCCCCTAGATATTTATCTGAGGGAGGTGGCTCTGTTGCATTGCTAAGGCTCAAAGTCGGTGTGCAACCCAGCATAGAATGTGGAGAGACTAGACGCCACCTATGGGAAGAGGTAATCGGAATACTGCCACTACTGCTCTGCAGGCCAGTGCAGATAGCATACCTCCCAAATTTGTCTTCGACAAACTATATGATGCACAAATAAAACCAATTGAGCCTATAATCGAAGGTGCGGTTAACATTTTCGTGGATGGATCAAAAACCCAGAAAGGAGCAGGCTAAGGAATTTACTCTCGAAGCTTGCGAATTGAACTTAAATGGTCTATGGAGGGACACGCAAATATAGTTCAGTCTGAACTATACTTGCATCTACACGGACAGTAGACAAGCACTACTGGCCTTGAAAAGTTATAAATTTACAGCTAGGTCAGTACTAGAAAGCCATTGGAGGATGCCGCCCACAAAAACAGAATTTATGTGAGCTGGGTTAAAGAACATGTACAGTGCGAAGGTAAAAAATCAGCGGATAAATTGGCTAGAAAGGCGGCCGGTTCAAACATTATGATAGAAAAGATCACCCATGAAGACTTTTGGGCAAGATGGGACGAAACAACTAACTGCGGACTGGCCAGGGAGCTATCAAGCTACCCTAATGAGTCTGCTGCAAAAGCATACCTGGATATGTCAAAGAAGACCCTACGACTCATAGTGGGGATTCTGCGAGCTAAGAAAACATCTCCACATAATGAATTATGCGAGACACCTCTATGCAGCGGCTGTGGACAGGAGGACGAAACAGTAGAGCATGTGCTCTGCGATTGCGACGCTGTTTCGGAAGTAAGGGAGTCCATTTTACAGCACTAGGCTGGGCGATGGCGTAGATGGATGGGACGTCGCACAGGGGGCCAATGGGGCCTAAGTGCCGTGGCCTTTCAAGGCCACCCTCTAACCATTTCCAGATTTCAGACTCATTGCCCCATATTCAACCTCTAAAAATCTTAAATGGACGGGGACATTATATTAAAGAACATCCAATTACCATTTAAATGCCACCTTAGTTTTTAATTTTAAATTGGCAGTTCTCGAGAAATTAAGGTTAAGGTTGAAAATGGTCATCACCAACCTCCATATGTAGAGATATTGTTCAAAGTGTTTTCTTGAGACCTCCATATTATGTAGAGATATTGTTCAAAGTATTTTCTATCATTATTGAGCATTGCTGAAGTTATTCGTGTATAATACGTGGCCCCAAGACTTCAAGTAATTCAGGTTGTGTCGCATAACGTTTGGTCTCTAAATAGTCCCATAAAGTCCAGCGGAGACAACTCTGGGGATCGAGCAGACCATTCAGTAGATCATCCCCTTGGAAGTCATCATTCTAGAATTGCATCTAAAAACTGTTTTACAGTTGCCGCGTAATGTGGAAGAGCCTGATCTTGTTGACAAATGATGTTTTCGGCACGGTAGCAGTTATCTTGCTCATTTTCTTTGTAGTAAAGCTAAGTCGATGACATTTTCTAATAAATCCGTTAAAAAGACTGAGTCAACGAACAATATGATCTCCAAAAGTTCTTAGGCAATAGTTTATCTACACGTTGGGTGTGAACTTCATGAAAACAAACCCCCAACGGCACTAACGGCAGCTGGAAATCATGCCCTTTACATTGATGTATTACATTTTTTGCTCGCACTTTTTGATCTAAAAATTGACGAAAACATTTAGCTGCAAATGTTTTATTGGTAAAATAATTATAAAACTTCTTAAAAATATTAGTAGGTACTACCTGTTTATCTAAGAAAATAACGTTCGTTGTTAAAATTTGTTTCAAAATTAGAGATAATAACAATTATTATTAAGGGTGCAAACCAGTTTACATACGATAAATGTAATCTCTGAAGGAAATCAATATGCCAGTTTTTATTATGAATAAATTAATAATAAAAACGGATTTTCTTTAATATTTATACTTGGCCCTAAAACAGACATTTTTTATTCATTCTTCAAATCATAATCTATTATTGAAAGGAAGTGAAGTTGTCTTTTGAGTAGCCTATTCGGCTTCTGAGTTGTGGGCCGTACTGTCCTCATAGGTATTCGCAACCTGTGAACTTGCTATCAAAATACAGGAGCCACAGGTACCCCAAAAGGTTTGGCATTACAAATCAGCAAAGTGGCGTGATCTTCGCGAGTTTTATCTTTCTTTTCTTTGGAAAGATGTCTGGGTGTTCCATTAAAAAAAATACAAGTTTGATTTATAGCTAAAAATTAACAGCTCACAGCAAAAATCTGACTGCGCCACTGGATTCTACGTAAAAAAGTGTATAAGAGCAAGTTTTTAGCTTTGCGATATGTTAAAGGATAACGGAGATACGAGGGGGGTCCCAAAATGCATTATTTTCAATTTCGCCCTGTATCTCAGAAACGAAGGGGGCTATGAAACATTTTGTTTATACCATCGTTCTTTTCACAAA
Organism: Pissodes strobi; assembly: GCA_016904865.1. Taxonomy (NCBI): domain Eukaryota; kingdom Metazoa; phylum Arthropoda; class Insecta; order Coleoptera; family Curculionidae; genus Pissodes; species Pissodes strobi. Next base: position 233,867 of record MU182543.1, on the reverse strand, counting down.
AAAGTAGCAAAGTATTGTGAAAACCGCAACTCTCTATCTTTACTCGTAAGTGAGATACCCCGTAATATCATCGAAAATGGGACACCCTGTACAACTGAAACGAAACCTAATCTAATCTTACAAAGATCCATAGCATTCTAAATTTCATGTTGTGTGTGACAACTATGGAAATCAGAGGAGCAACTTCGAATATTAGCAATTAATAAATTCAAGTTAGGAGCCAGGTTCTGTCAGAAAGAAGGTCACTATGATGGAAATTTTGGGACCAGTTAAATGCTGTACAATATCAAAACACCTGATGATGAGATAACTCAAGTAATCTTAGCTGGTATGGAAGCTTTCATCCCCTTTTCTATGAAACGTATATCTCAAACAGTAAACCCTGGTTTGGGAAAAACTGCTCAAGAGCAGTCAATGCTAAGAATGCGACTAGAAACCAATGTAAGCGGACCATTGACGAGAGCAAGGAGGAAAATAACGAGCAGATCAAGAACGAGCTTCTCAATTATCCTAACGGATCAAAATCCTTTTGGTCAGTTGCCAAAGCTGTCAATCAGGGTTTCTCAAAGACGTCAATCCCACCACTGACCAAAGATGATGTCTCAATAGCGGAAACGGTCAAAGCAAAAGCGAACATTCTTGCTGAGATATTTCCATCCAATTCTACCTTAGATCATCAAGGAAAGACCCCCCAACTATCCCGAGAGTGAATTCCTCAATGCCAGGTCTGCTATTTCGCCAACGCGAAGTAAAACGAGTTCTCAAAAGCCTAGACAATAAGAAGGCCATAGGACCGAATGGCGTTCCAGCAATAGTGCTTAAGAAATGTGCTGCTGAACTAATAGCTTCACTATGCAGGCTTTTCTCCGTATCATACAGAACTACATGCTTTCCTTCTAGCTGGAAATGCGCTTAGGTGCAACCAATCCCGAAGAAAGGTAAAAAACTATTTCAAATAACTACCGTTCAATTGCCTTAGTTCCCATCATGTCCAAAGTCATGGAGAAACTGAGCAACGAACAGCACCTAAAATATCTCGAATCGGCAGGCATCATAAGCGATCGCCAGTATGGCTTCCGCAAGCATAGATCAACGGGAAATCTCCAGACTTACATGACCGACCTGTGGACCAAAGCCATCGAGAGCTACGGTGAATCTCATGCTGTGGCTATCGACATATCCAAATCATTTGATAGGGTGTGGCATGACGGATTGTTAAGCAAATTGACAGCATACGGACTACTCCCAGCACTGCTTCTATGGTGTTCCAATTTCTTAAATAATCGAAGCATCTGCTGGCAGGAACGTCAAACTGGTGAGAGAAGTTTGATTACGGGGAGTGACGCCCCCGCCATTCCGAGTTGCCATGGGATATGGCCCATCAAATCCCATCGTCCTCCCCCAGGCTGGAGAACACCAAAGTACAAAGTCTGGAGCTGATCAGTGCCAGTTTGTGACAAGAGGGGCTGCATTGTATTGGCTGGCAGGAACGTCAAACTGGTGAGAGCAGTTTGATTACGGGGAGTGACGCCCCCACCATTCCGAGTTGCCACGGGATGTGGCCCATCAAATCCCATCGTCCTCCTCCAGGCTGGAGAACACCAAAGTACAAAGTCTGGAGCTGATCACTGGGGAGTGATCCAACAAACCCCATTTTTACCCCTGTCAGACTAGGGACCGCCAAAGGAATGAGTCTGAGGCCGATGCTTCGAGTGGAAGCGGCCCTAGGTGGTAGATGCATAAGCCTACTCGCATCGTCCGGTGAAAGACCACCCCACCAGAATTGGGGAGCGCTAAGTGGTTTTCCCAAATCACGTTCCGCTCCCGCGCTGGTGATCCCGGGTTCCACAGTAGGAGTATATGGACATGATGGTGCTTCCAGGATCAAAATATTCCGGAGGTAAACTCCCCGGCCATTCGGATCTCCGGGCGCTGGGTGGCCCTGGGAGCCCTTCATTCCGCATTTTACAGACAGCAAAGATACCGAACCAATTTAGAATAGATTTCTGCAACATAAGAGGCCTAAATACAAACATAAATTCGGTACACCAACATCTACAAGCAAATAGACCACACATATTAGCCCTTACAGAAACACAAGTATGTTCTACAACAACAACAGTGAACTACCTCTATCCTGGTTACGACTTACATACCCGATTTAGATATAAGTTCGGAATATGCCTTTTTGTTCGAAGCGACCTTTCATGTCACCGCGAGGAAACACTCGAACCGAACAACCTTGACGTCATGTGGCTCAAGTTCACCGCCAAGGGATTAACCAAGTTTATATGTTGTCTCTATCGCCCTCCGAGCGATAGAGCCTACCAAAACTTTTTCTCAACACTAGCTACCACCTTTGACTCAATACAGGTCGATCACCCCAGTTCAGAAATAATCGTTCTGGGAGACTTCAATGCCCACAACACCAACTGGCTCAAACATCACAACAAGACCGACAACGAAGGTAGAGAGGCTGAAGCATTTGCCATCAGCTGCGGGCTTACTCAACTTGTAGACGAACCAACTCGAATCTCAGAGAGGGGCGAATTTGCCGCCCTCCTGGATCTTTTTCTGACCACCAATCCTGACCAGTACAAGGTTACAGTTGGTCCGCCATTAGGTACCTCTGACCACAAACTTATTACAACGGTTTGTGAATTGCCACTCATACAGAAGGATCCACCATTGCCTCGCAAAATCTGGCATTACAATTCTGCAAACTGGGACGATCTGAGGCAGTTTTACCTAGATTTTCCTTGGCTCGACGTCTGCTTTGCCACTAACGACCCGTCAGACTGCTGCGAAGAGATCATGCAAGTAATCTCCTCAGGAATGGAAGCATACATCCCAAATTCCATCAAGTTACCATCAAAAGGAAAGCCCTGGTTCGACAAAAGATGCGAAAGAGCTGTAGGAAGGAAACAGCAAGCCTATAAGTACTGGCAGCAAAATCAGACCGCTGAAAATCGCAATTATTTTATCGAAGCGAGAAACGAGTGCAAGCTTGTGATCGACGAAACTAAGGACAAACACAATCAAAGGATCAGGAATAAACTTTTGCAATGCCCCAGTGGCTCCAGGAATTTCTGGTCGGTAGCAAAGGCAGTAAGTAACAACTTTACAAAAACGTCTCTCCCATCTTTGACGGACGAACGTGGCATCACGGCGACTACAGCCGAGGAAAAAGCAAACATGCTCGCCAAAATGTTTTCATCGCACTCTACCTTAGACGTGCCCCAAAGCAAGACTCTCCCCACTATACCGAACATCAACACCACCATGGCAGAAGTCAAGTTTTCTCATCGTGATATTCGCAAAATCCTTAAAGAACTAGATACGCAAAAGGCATCAGGACCGGACGGAATACCTGCCATCGTGCTAAAGAACTGCGCCAACGAACTAACACCTGTTTTTTCCAGGCTTTTTTCTCTTTCTTACAGAAAAGGGATTTACCCATCCTCTTGGAAAGTCGCTCGAGTGCAACCTGTTCCAAAAAAAGGCAAGAAAACCACGCCCTCAAACTATCGCCCGATTGCCTTGCTTCCAATAATCTCCAAAGTCATGGAACGTGTAGTCAACCAGCAACTACTCAAGTACCTCGAGAGCAACAGAATAATCAGCGATAATCAATACGGCTTTCGCAAAGAGAGATCGACAGGAGATATATTGGCCTATGTCACTCATATATGGAGTAGGGCAATTGAAAACTACGGAGAGTCTCGAGCGATTGCGTTGGATATTTCAAAGGCATTCGACAGAGTTTGGCATGACGGACTGCTCAACAAACTGCCGTCCTTGGGACTGCCCGCCTCTCTCTGCGGCTGGCTGGCCAGTTTCCTTAAGAACCGATCCCTACATGTTGCAGTCGATGGACACATCTCGGACACATTCACCATCAACGCGGGCGTGCCTCAGGGCGCAATACTTTCACCAACTCTGTTCCTCATCTATATTAATGACCTGCTGATCGAAACGAATAATCCTGTTTACAGTTTTGCAGATGACAGTACCCTTGTCTCCCACTTTAGATCAGAAAAACCCTTACCAGCGACTGAGACTCATCACCGCAGACAGGAGCAGATTACAGCAATTAATCAAGACCTGGAGAAAGTTCAAACTTGGGGCGACCGAAATTTGGTCCAGTTCAATGCAGCGAAGACCCAAGCAGCGACGTTTACTAAGAGGGCCAATACAGCGGGCCCTGACATCATTATGGCAGGATCGACCATTCCTTCATCCTCGTCAATCGGGCTGCTGGGTGTCTCGGTCAACAGCAATATGTCATGGCATGACCATGTTGCTAACATCGCAAAATCAGCCTCCCAGAAGCTTGGTGCGCTATTTCGCAACAAGAAACTCTATACACCGCAGCAGTTGCTCTTGCTGTACAAAGCGCAAATAAGACCGTGCTTAGAATATTGCTCACATATCTGGGGTGCCGCACCAAAGCATACCCTAAAGCTGCTGGATTCCATTCAGAAGAGGGCTGTGCGTCTCGTCGGCGATCCGGAGTTGATCCGGAATCTGGATAGTCTGGAACATCGCAGACATGTGGCCGAGATGTATCTGTTTTACAGATACTTTCACGGCAGATGTTCCCAGGATTTGGCCCACATAATCCCGCCCCTGGCAACTCCTGTCAGGCAGTCCCGACAGACGGCAGGAGCGCACCAGTTCGTCGTACAACTAGAAACACCTAGAACATCGCTTTACCAGAACTCCTTTGTCTGGCGCACTGCATCACTGTGGAACTCACTTCCAGGACATCTGTCTCCCACTAATTACAACCTACAAATATTCAAGAACCGTGTCAATCAACATCTTCGCACACACACCGCTCGTCGAGCGCCATAGGATCTACCTTTAGTATGTGTGCCACTGCCATAAAAAAAAAAAAAAAAAAATCCGAGTTGGTATTGATGGACATCTCTCGGAGGAATTTAAAATCAATGCTGGAGTTCCTCAAAGACTCAAAGGTGTATATTATCTCCCAGACTGTTCCTGCTCTATATCAACGATCTCTTAGACAGGACGAACAATTCTATTTACAGCTTTGTAAACGGCAGTGTACTCTTATATCCTCCTTCATGTCGCGGACTCCAATGATTGCTGCTCATTCCCATCGCGAGCGAGAAAATCAAATTGCTGCCATCGATGAGGATATGAACGCCATCGTGGAATGGGGTGAGGAAAATAATATCCGGTTTAACGCAGGAAAGACTCAAGCACGACAACAACAACATGTCTTGGCGTAATCACGTCACCAAAATCGCCAAGACAGCAGCACAAAAGTCAGGAACACTCTATAGAGCAAAAAAGTTGTATACACCACATCAGCTCTTACTGCTCTATAAGGCCCATATAAGACCATCTCTGGAATACTGTTTTTATGTGTGAAGCTCGGCACCCAAACACTTGCTCAAGATGTTGGACTCCATTCAGCGGAGAGCAGTCCCTCTTGTGGGATAACCCAGAGTTGACTAAAGACCTTGATAGCCTTGAACACCGAAGAAAAGTGGCGAACTTATCTCTTTACTATCGATACTACTACGGAAGGTACTCAAACGAGCTGGCACTTATGATTTCGCCCAGAGTTATGCCAAACAAAAACACCGCAAGCTCCACATCAACATACGATTCAGTCGCTCTGTAATGGACTTCTGAGTAACGTCTTCTCCGCACACGCACCCTCGTTGAGTGGTATAGGATATTCCTTTTGTGTGTGTACCAAACATAAAAAAGAGAAATAAATTATCGACTCTATAGACTCATCTAGCATGCCATCAAGTTTCCACAATCTTTCTTCTTCTTCCATAATTACGTGCTCTACACATTTACTCCAGCTTAACGACTTAACGGCCCTTGAAAAATACTTTCAACGTCTTTTATTTTAAAGCAGTGTTATGCCTTGCCACAAAGCCTTTAACTTGAGCCCAAATTAATTCTACTGGATCTAGTTCGCAGTGATAGCGGGCAAGGAGAAGTATATACTCTAATGTTGTAGTCCTTTCATCAATCACATATTTTCTTAATGCATATGCGTTAGCCCAAGTGAACGAAAGCAGGAACATCCAAGATAAAGTGGGCGGGACCTAGTTCAAGGTCACCTTGAAAAAATACGGATGGAGGAAGAGTGCTCTCCGTCGTGAATATCTACTCACTAACTTTAACCAAGAATAAAATGTTTTCAGAAATCAATAATAGAAAAGCTTCCCATATTATGTTGCATACCTTTTCGGGTACACTGCAGGTAGTAGAAAAAAAAATTAATATAAAAATAACTATCTTAAGTGCTTCGATAGGAAAATAAATCCGATTTGAAAGAGAATGACAGACATTAGTACAAAAAATTAATTAAAAGCAAGGTTAGAATAGTTTGCATCGTTTTAAAGCTTAAATATAAAGTGCATTTATACTTTACAAGGGTAATGAACCTCAATTTGATTGGCTAAAGTTGAGAAATATCACATACTGCTTAAAGGTTGAAAAATTGTAGGCAAACTTGCTGCTATTCCTGGATTTCGATTCTTGCCGGCCAAGAGATCGAACTGATTATTGGAATCTCAGATTTAGGAATCCAAACGCGTTTTTTGCTACGTTCTTCGGGTATTTATTTATCGAATACTTTTAGTTTGCTTCTCTGGCTGGCTACAGATTACTAAAAACTAGCGGACTTGTGTTTAATTTTGTTGTTTTCGGGGACGGATCCCCGACATTTCGCCTTAAAAAATGGTCGATTCCGACGATTGTAATACTTCTATTGCGTCAAGTTCTTCGCAGGCACCCTCGGATGAAGTTGTATTCGAGAAAACTCGTAAAATCTACAGGAGAATGCAGAGTTATATGGATACATGCAAACCCTGTAGCTTCTTAATAGAGCCACTCCGTACTACTTCAAATAAAGAACCAAAATCCCTCATCCCTGATCTAAACAAAGCCATAGGTCACCTGAGAAGCGAACACGGCCTCTCAGCATCACGAAACAAAGACCAAATAAAGGCAAAAATTGACATCGGCAGAAAAAAGCCTAAATATACCAAAAAAGTCACATGCCAACACTGCCAACAGCTGATAACCCTAAATGCCGAGACTGCGACCTCTACAGAGGTCATGGAGCAAGAAACGGCCCAAACCGCGCAAAAGACGGCTGAAACTACCGATATTCCGAAGAATGATGCGAATAAACAGCATACACCTTCTGTGCTCCTGATACTTGCTCCTGAAGTTACCCCTTTTAAAGTGCCTTTAAAGACCCCCCTTTTAAAAGCCACATCAAGCCCGTGAAATTAGACGTTGGGGGGCAAATATCTGTCCCAACGAATAACCGATTTGAGCCCTTGTCTGATATGGATGATGACGCAAGTAGCGAAAACTCGTCGCATAATCCCGGCACTTCAAATTCGCTCCGGAAAGTCACAAAGCAGCGAACCGTGAAACGAAAGGCACACGTCCTTGACAAGTCGCCGCCGAAAAGACAGGCCAAAACAAAGCCCTCCGCCGATTGTCATAAAGGGTAAGTTCAATAACCATAAAGCCCTACAGGCAGATCTAAAGAAATATAACAATAACATCACGAAATATACCCTCAAATATACAAAAAACACTGTGATTGTATACTGGGAGCAAGAAAAAGACTGGGCATTCTTAAAGAGAAGTCTTGACGAGGATAGCGTGCAATATCACAGCTATGCTGAGTCAACGCAGAAAACTAAGGCCTTCGTATTACGAGGGTTACATGGCGATATCGACATAACAGACATCAAACAAGAGTTAAATGACTTATATAACATTAATGCTAAAAGTATTTATCTAATGAAGCGTACTAGAGTGCCGTTATACCTTGACGTCCTTGACACAGGTTACACCATATACGTAAAAAAAATATATAGATAACATTACATTTAAGCAATAAGCGGATTGTGAAGCCAAAGAGTGAGATAGATATACAATTTTGTTTGACACCATATCATAAGTCTATCTTTATGTAGGACAGGCCGCCGCTGCGCTTGCGTGCCGTTTTCATTTTCTATTGGTGCTGGCTGCTGCTGCCGGCCGGACAAATGACAAAACAAACCGAGGAGAAATCATGAACTCAATATGGCGATTTTCTGATTTTTAGCTAGCAAGTTTGTTTGTGAACGATTTTTAAGTGATTATTGTTGTGTTTACAAGTTTGGACTATTTAAATATTTGTATTGCATTGTTTTCGAACCAATAATCCTCGATAAGTTATCAGAGATTTTAATTTCTAAGTAGGTAGTTTCAAAAAATTTATTTTGCATTTTTAGTATACCTAATCATATTTGTTTTGTATGTAAAATTGTGGTTGATTTATATTTTAATTAAGCCTTTGTAGTTGTAATGAAAACTTTGAATAAAATATTTAAGAGTATGCTTCTTCTTTTCCTGTTGAGCTATTTTTCGCAACCTTATTGACATTTAAAAAAGATTGTTCAACAAAACGATTTGTCAAGTTTTTCCAGACCCTGAAAAGTGCTTAGACGTACATACATTCTACATCAGATAAACTACAGGTAGTATTTCCTAAGGTGCCAAGCTTTTAAAATAATTACTTCTGAACACTATATTCTAACTTCATTCGAATAATTAGTCCAATAAAGAGTGTACCTACTCAAGTATTTTTGCATACCTATGTTGATAATGAAGTAGGTAGTATCTAATCAAAATTTCAATAACTTATTTTATTTAAAACCGTTAAAATTCGATGAATAACAAATAAATATTCCTAACAAACTATTCGTATGATATCATCTACATATCGTAAAACAGATTGTTAAAATGTGTACTGTATCATATCGCATTCTAATTACTAAAAAAATATTAGCGTTCATATTTTAATGATTCCCGCTTGTATTCAAATATTTGCATTTTAATTCGTCGGGGATCACCAATAGAATACATCATGTTGACACATGCGCAAATAAGGCATGTCCTCCTTAAAGAGAAACTTATGCGAGAAAACACAGCCGTCGTCTATATCTATCCTTTAACATTGGCTTCACCACTGTGCTGATGCGAGCAATATATTTGATATTATATATATGGGTTACACCCTCAAGCGTTTGAATCAAGAATGCCTACTTATCCTAGACATAAGGGTTTCCTGGGAAAACCGTTTGTCAGAAAAGCCAATCATGCAATGCAAGCGCTGTCAGGGGCTCGGACACACAGCCACTTACTGCAGAAGAAATGTCAGATGCTTAAAGTGTGCGGGCACGCATGAAATTACGTCATGCAACTCAAATGACGTAAAGTGTGTAAACTGTGGAGGTGAGCGTCGCTCTATAAGCACAGAGTGCCCGGTTTACACTTACAAAATAAACCAATTAGCGCCACCCAAACAAAAGTAAACATATGTGCCAGCGTCGCCACCGGCAAGGCCGGCATGGCAAAATGCCCAAGGACAAGAACGTGCTGGCCAGCGAAGAGGCCAGGGCTTAAGCAAAAGCTACCATCATGAACGAGAAGAAGACCGGTCGGAGAGACAGTCCTATGAGGAACAGTTTCCGGACACCCTGGGAAGAAGCAGACCACCCCAAGCCCGAAATACAAACATAAATTATCGAAATGTAAGTGCTAACAATATCGCTGCAGATGCACCTGTAAATATAAATCAAAACTTAAATGCACATAGTAACTTTGACGCAAATTTTCATAAGTTCTCTAACACGGTAAACGAAATTAACGCTTTAGTAAACATAAATGAGCTATTTTATGCTCTAGATGAGTTTCTATCTATGCTCAAGTCATGTAACGGAGATAGAATAGCAATAGTCCAGGCAGCGGTGAGATTTTTCACTGATGACTTGGAAAATCCAACATATAAATGCCTGTTTCATGTTTCAAGTGTGTAGTTGGAATTGTAACTCAATCAGGCACAAGTTAGGCGAGTTTAAGCAATTTGTGCATGATAATCCTTTCTCGGTTATTTTCATATTGGAAACCCGCATAGACCCTTGGTTTGTTTTGAAGATTCGGGGTTATCAGACCGAGAGATTGATAGGCCCAATCCGCGCGGAGGCGGCGTGGCCTGCCTGATACGTAGATCGATTCCATATAGAAGAGTCCACGGCATCCGCTCTGTAGCAGAACACATTTGCATTGAGACCGAGAACGGTCTGCGTATTGCGGGGGCCTACGTTCCTCCGCTCGCTCCCTTTACCTATGATGACTTCATGGCTTTCTTCCCGGACAAGAGGAGGTCCCTGTTGATTGGCGATCTAAACGCCCGGCACGTAGTGTCGGGCGCTAGAGCAACAAACGCCAGGGGCCAAATGATGTACCGCGCAATACAGAATAACCCAGATCTCCTTTTTCACCGCTCCGAAATCCCAACTTTCTACCTTGCTTGGGCCCCTACCCCCTCCTACCTGGATGTTGCTATTACAAAGGGAATTGCTGACATCCCGCCGCTTCGGGCGATAAATGACCTGAACTCTGATCACTTCCCAATCGTGATTTGCCTTGAACCAAGGCGGCCAGAGACCTGTGAAATGAAAATTTCATACAGGAATCTCGATTGGAGAGAGTTCAGGCGTAGGCTTAATGAAGTAACGGTGGTTCCCAGCCAAATAGATAACATCCAGGAACTAGAGGCGCAAGTCCAATCATTTACCTCAAACATCCAGCGTGTCCGTGACACAGTAGTCCACTCTGTTAGGAAAGAGCGCCCTGCAGACTCCCTCCCAAATCACATCCTTATCCAAATAAGGGCACGAAACGCCATCAGACGTAGATGGCAAAGATATCGCGCGAGAATCGACCATATACACATAAATGAATTAACAAACAATATTAAAAATCAAATTAGCGAGTACAGGTCGTTCAAATGGATGCAATACGTAAATTCTCTAAGTCCGCAGGACGGCTCCCTTTGGAGCCTGGCCAGGAAAATTAGAGGAGCCGCTGCAGCCATGCCAGCTATACAGCACAACGGCAATGATATGATGACCGAAGAAGGCAAAGCAGAGGCCTTTGCTGATTTCTTGGAGGGGCTACATAGGGAGACGCCTGATGCCACCCCTGCCCACGCAAGCATTTCAAACATTGCATCCAAATTAAAATCGCAGAAGTATCCCATCCCACCGTCGGTGATGACAAAGCTGCTTGTCACCCTGGGGGAGATCGGGGCCTTACTAAATCGTTTGCCACGAAACAAAGCTCCTGGAAACGATACGCTGCCCTATTTAACTCTTCGGAATCTTCCGAAGAAATCCATCATTCATTTTATGCACATTGTAAACGCCATCATTCGCCTACAGCATTTCCCATCCTCTTGGAAACATGCCGAGATCATAATGATCCACAAGCCAGGCAAAGATCCGAGGCAAACCGGTTCTTACAGACCGATTTCCCTGCTTCCCACCATGGCAAAGGTGGCGGAGAAGCTACTTTTGTCCAGGATAAGCGGCGCAGCCGGTGGACTCGGTGTGCTGCCCATGGAGCAGTTTGGCTTCAGGGCTAGGCATAACACCGCCATGCCGGCAGCTAAAATTGCACATGACACTGTTCAGGGCTTCAATCGAGGCCAAAGCACTGCGCTCCTTCTCCTGGACATAGAGAGGGCGATCGACAGGGTGTGGCATGACGGCCTGCTGTACAAGATGCATGTGGAGCTTGGCTTCCCGTTGTATCTGACAGCTCTGGTCCAGTCATACCTTGCCGGGCGCACCCTCTCAGTACGCATAAACAGGACAAATTCGTCTGTTAGGCCGTTAAAAGCCGGTGTCCCGCAGGGCATCGTATTGTCCCCACAGCTATTTAACTACTATATAGCAGACATCCCCTCCTCTCCAAACACTTCCTTAGTGCTCTACGCCGATGACACGGCAATTTACTCGCAATCCCAAATCGCACAGGCAGCCAAAATTAAACTCCTAGAACACCTTGACATCCTGCTCCCATATTATGCGAGATGGAAAATAAACTTGTACGTCCCAAAGACAGAACTAACCTTACTAACTAAAAAGAGAACTAACTTAGACATCACGCCACTAACAATAGACGACATCACAGTAGACGTTAAAGAAAAAGTAAAATACTTGGGTATAGTATTCGACAAACGAATGAACTTTACAGGGCACATGACTGAAATTCGCAGGAAAAATGCCATTGCTCAGAGAAGCCTAAATATGCTGATCAGGCCAAGATCCTTCTTGAGCCCTGCGAACAAAGTCAGCATACACCATAGAAATAGGACTCCTATTTCTATGGCATACACCGTGCAATAGTCAGGCCGACGTTATTGTATGGAGCCCCTGTATGGTGTTCTGTGGCAAATACGCACAAAAAGGCGCTGCAGGTTATGCAAAACCATTACCTTAGAGCTGCCTTTTCGACGAATCGCTATACTAGAATCATGGATTTGCACTCATGGTCAAACCTTGACACTGTCGAGGAGTACATAGACAAGGTATCCTGCAAGTTCTATGATTCTGGTATACGCGGCTCGCCACTGACGGCAAGCATGGCCAACGTACGCTATGACCCACAGAACAAACCAAAACACGGGCCCATATACAGAGCAACGTCGCTCTTCTATCAAGATCCGAGACCACCTGAATAACAAAATAACCGACGAACTCAGACACAGACTCACTGACTGGTTGTCCTGCGTGCTCCGCTGGAAGGCGAACTTGGTGAAGCTCCCCTCCCGTTTGTTCCTTGATTGAACGGGCAACGCCCAATATGCAATTTCCAGCTACCCACCCCTCACAATAGGGCATTTACATGCCCCTGGCTAATAGACCAAAGAAACGTGAAAGAGGTTTTTTCGTGTGGTATTTTCCTCTGTTCAAAGCCATCACATATTTCATCACTCAAAACAAGTCATCATTACATTAGCCTTTTGGCAATGCTCTACTAGATTAGGCTTAAAGGGTAAGTAACCCGGGAAAGTATACTGCAGCGATATCGAATAGCACACAACTAGGTTTTAGAAGATAGGCTAGATCAGCCCCAGGCGTGACAGTGATGCGCCCCCGCAAATCACGCTTGCAAGCGTGAACGGCGGCATTAGCTTCGTATGAACGCGATCTCTATATCTTAGTATGCCATTATAATTGTAACTGTGGATAATAAATGTATAAGTAAGTAAGTAAGCTGCTATTCCTCGTATATTCGATATTCTGCTTTATTTTAGCATTTTTTTTAAATTAACCAAATCCAATAAATTACTGAATGCCAAGGATTACCCTGTTCGTCGTTCTCGATGAGCGTGTATCTAACAGAACAGAATTAGTTCTGAAAAAATAATTGTGTACGTAATGAGGAAGTTTCCTGAAAAATTAAACTGATTATTTTTCATTGCAAACTATAGAACAGTGAAAAAAATCGATACGTATTTTTTATTTCCTTTAAATATGATTATTACGAGAGTTATGCCAGTTTTTAGTTTTGTATATATAGGTATACTAAGCATGGTGCGACGTAATAATACATGTGTATTGTGACGACATAAGCACATTTCAAGGCGTTGTATCTGCATCATTTTCCGACTTATGAAAAAAGCAAAAACACGTTTCCATTTATTTTTCATGGGCTATCGAAATAATCAATAAAACAGGTTGATGAAACTTCCTCATTGAGTTTTAATTTTAGATAGATGAGCTCTACCTGGAGTCCTGCTGCCAGCACAAGTACCATCAAAGGAAAGAGCACGTGCACGAAGAAATGCGAAAAGAGGCGGAGTCACTTCGACAAAGGGATGAAGAAGAATTCGGTAAGAACGAAAGACGCCAACGAGACATTTTAAAATTTGATATACGTTGGGCTGAAAAAATAACTATTATGGAACGATTATTGACATTTAACCTTAAAGTCACCACACATTTAGATAAAAGCACATAGCAGGCATATATCCAATAAATTAACGCGAATATTAAGTGGTAATTGCAAACATACAGTTTGGATTAGTTATGTTATAATCAATCACTGACATCTATTTCACCATCATTAATCTTAATTTGTTTGGAAAGCGTTCCATTACTTCTACTAATTTTAAAAATATGAATTAAGCTTACATTATTTGAATATAATTATGCAAAAATCAAGTTCCTCATCATTTGAAGTGGTAGTTGTATAAGATTTCTTTGTACTCGAATGTAAAATTAATTTGATATTGACTGCATACCCCAGATTAACGCTCTATATTTAGTAGGGGAGTAGGGGGTACATTCGGCCCTTTTTACTAGAAAAATTGTCAGATGAATATGTACGTATACAAAACAAATTCGTAGATACCATTCCCATTAACATAGATTAGGAAAGGGTAGGACACAGGCTTGGCTCACTGTATTTATTACCTCTATCATATAGTTATTTGGAACCCTCCTAAATGTGCAAAAGTGATGAAATTACCCCATAAGCGGGGTACTTTCGGCCTAGGGATGGGCTACATTCGTCAGTACATTATTTAAACAAAAGGTGTATAAACCTGACTTTATTTATTTCATATAATTACTTTACATTAAGAGAACTAAAGTTATAAGTTAGAAGAAGCTCTTACAGTGCCAGTTTGAGGTATCGTTTGGCGTTTTGCACCAATAGCCGAGATATTAGTGTAGTCTGGCTAAATCTTGATTGTAGGACAATTTACTTGTTCATTGCGAACTGCGTATTCAAGAGACTGTAATCACTAAGTTCAATATCTCCCTCGGAAGCAGTTTCTAGCTCTTCAAAGCCATCATTGCTGTTGGATTCAACATCATCCAATGAGATAGTAGAATCGCTTGAGTCTTCCTCATGGTTTTTTATTTTCTGCTTTTGCACCTTTATATATGTCAAATAAAACACTTTTCTTCGCCGCAACGTCCGGTTTTTCTTTACTGCTTGCTTTCTCTTTTTTTTCCAATTCTATATTCTCCCTTATCATCAATTCAGGAGTCTCGGCGTAAATTGATGATTTCGACTTCCTTTTACCACGCCTTGGTTTGGTAATGGAAACTTTGAGACCAGTTTCTTCAGGCTCATACAAGAAGTTGAAGTTTGCGCTGAGGATCATAAAAGGATGAGAAACTTCTCGTGAATTTGGATTTTCGCGTCAGTTGATGGTTTCCCACGTGAGCCATTGTGTTCAGGACTGGCTGATCGATTCTCTGGATCTTCATCATCGCGAGATTCTCGTGGATATTCATCTGGGATTAAAGGTCTATCTGTCCCACTGTTTGCAACAAAATCTTCTTGAGAAAATAGTAGCCTGTCGATTGACCATAATCTAATTTTCTCGAAAGCTTTGGTGATATTTTTCATGCAAATGGATCGTTAACTCCCACCTATCGGTGATATGGGGTGGGAAAGACGTTAGAATAATTCAATTGGAACAATATCTTATTGCTTTCACCGAGATGTGGTATTCATGATTATCTATTAATAGCAAGATTTTGCTGTCTACATAACAATGAGTATGACTCACAATTTGCTTCAAAACATTTGGGAATAATTCCGCGGTCATCCAACCAGACCAGACGCGTTATCACACAACTTACCGAACATTTAATACAATTGCATTAAATATTTGGTTCTTAAAAGTATATGACACATGATTTGAAACGTTCAAATGATTTTAATAATAAGATAATATTTATTTATATTTTATAATTAATTAGTTAAGTTACTTAAATATAGATCTACCAGGAATAGCGATATCAGCAATATTGGCGACATTGCTGGGATTCTGAAAAGATTGTTTTTATTAGTTTTCGGTTTTCGAGCAGAACTTTTACGATAAGAAGTTTTATCTGTTTGTAATTTAATATCTGTATGTCCGACTAGTTGTACTTTGCTAAATTTGGGTAGATCTTTTCCGCGTGCTTTAGTTTTAATATATGCTCATTTATTCCTCTATGACAAGTTTAGTTGTGTGATATAATTCTAATTTTTCTCTTTGTACATTTAGGGTTTGTATCGCTTCTAGCATTTTTGCACAGTGTAAGAACTTCATATAAATAATATACAACCAGCGAAAGATTCTTAGCGACAAAATAGATAAACATTATATTTAAGTTAGTGGTTTATAGATGTCGCTACTACTGGATGAAGGTATGTTCGAAATTACGGTCGTACTATACTTAGGTGCTTAACAGTTTCCTGCTGCACGTAATCTTCCAACTCTCCCCTACTATTCAAATGTAAAAAAATATGTGCCATTCAAATGCTCACCCTCACCTCATTTGTAATTTTGAGGCGATGATTAGTTTATGAAATTGGAATCTGGAATCTGGAAATGGTGAGAGGGTGGCCTTGAAAGGCCATGGCACTTAGGCCCCATTGGATCCCCTGTGCGTCCTCCCTAGGTCAACCAATCCATCTAGGCCATCGCCCAGCCTAGTGTTGTAACAAAGGCGACGATATTGCCCGAGGAGGCTGTTCTGAGAAAAGCCACGGTTGGCCATCGTTCTCCCAAAATGGATTCCCTTAGTTGCGAAACAGCGTCGCAATCGCAGATGCTCTACTGTTTCGTCCTCCTGTTCACAGCTTCTGAATAGAGATGTCTCGCATAATCTCATTGTGTGGAGATGTTTCCTTAGCTGGCAGTGTCCAGTGAGTAATGTCTTCCTTAACATATCCAGGTATGATTTTGCTGCAGACTCATTAGCTCCCTGGCCAGTCGACAGTTAGTTATTTCGTCCCATCTTGCCCTAAAGTCTTCATGGGTGATCTTTTTTTTATCATATGTATCGTCGTCGCGATAGGCAGGTTTGAAGGGCCGACTCCCATAATGTTTGAACCGGCTGCTTTTCTAACCAATTTATCCGCTGATTTTTTACCTTCGCACTGTGCATGTGCTTTAACCCAGCACACAGAAATTCTGCTTTTGCGGGCGACAGCCTCCAGTGAATTATGGCATTCTAGTACTGACCTGGCTGTAAGTTTATAACTTTTCAAGCCCAGTAGTGCTTGTCTACTGTCCGTGTAGATTTTAATATTCTCATTCTCAATATTCCTCCGAACAATCTCTTTTGCGGCTATGGATATTACAGCAAGTTGAGACTGAACTGTACTAGCGTGCCCCTCCATAGACCATTTAAGTTCAATTCGCAAGCTTCGGGAGTAAATTCCACAGGCTGCTCCTTCCTAGATTTTTGAGCCATCTACGAAAATGTTAACCGTGCGGGTATCTGCACCGGGCTGCAGTAGTGGCAGTTTTCCGACTGCCTCACCATCGACTTTGAGGCTTAGCAATGCAGTCAGAGCCACCTTCCTTAAATAAGTATCTAAGGGAGGCAGGCACAACATTACTTCCATGGCTCTGGTTGGGGTTGTTGTCATAGCTCCCAGCAGTTTTCTGCTGTGTTCCCTCAGGGGCTTGCACTGCAAGTACTGGTGTGGCAAACCCGAGGTACCCTAGCTAGGAGCGCACCTCACTCCCAAGGTGATTCTCCTTCCACAATCCTGCAAATCCTAAAATCTTTCCCCCGCTCCCTAGGGGCGGTGTTTTGTATCCCCTCCGACGCTATTAGGTTTTCGAGGGCTAGGAGGTTCCTTGCTCTATCCACATCCCAAACCTGACCACGAGACGACGACCTAGCTATGGACACGGACAATGCGAAAGGAAAACCTGGCAGAAGGTATAAACTGCACCAACCAAAATGGAAGATAAAACGAAAGGATTATTACCCCAGGTGGGTTCCGGCAAGGCCGGGGAATCCCACCTCTGTGTACAGGCCAGTCCTGCGGATTCTGGGGGGACAATCAACCATTAAGCGCCTATGAAATAGAATTGCTAGATAAACATAATAGAAGATCTAGCATTACTCCTAGATCACCGCCGCTGCGAAGCTTATCATGGAGCTTTCCATCTACTGATAATTCAGAGAATACAAAAGAATCAGAACTTACAACATCCAAGGAAGGTAGTTTCGAAGACATGCAGGAAAACCCGTCAAAACGAAAAAGAAGGGAATCACCACGTTTAAAAAAAGAAGATGCATATGACATTTGTAAATGGATCTTGAAAGCCAAAGCTGAGATGGCAAACTTAGCGAAAATAGCGAAGGAAAACCATAACACTCGAAGAGATATGGTCGCCAGCATCCAAAAGCTTTGGAAAAATGGACATTAAAAGGCCAACGCCCAAACATGCAGCTGCAGAAATACCAAAACCAAGGACCAAGAAACCCAAACAATTTCGGCAAACGAGCCTAAAATAATTAAATCACTAGAGACAGTTTCATACTTCTCTGAGTGCAAAGACATAATCAATATGAACTGGAGCGACGAGGCATACCGTACCACAGAAGTGATTGTCGGCGATCCTTTGGAAAGAAAGGCGACGATAACCAAGGTGGTAATAGTAGAACCCAGTGACCCAAATATGACTCTAGGAATACAGAACCGATACAAATACAGGTTCCCAGACATTGTTGACACCAATGACAAATTCGCGGTGATAGAGCAAGTCACAAAACTCAAGACTGACCAAGGACAAGACATAACCAGTCAGAAAATCATAAAATTGTGACAAATTTTAAGTGAAGAAGATCTATGGAATTCCCTAAAGCAAGTCAGAGATAATACAATGGAAGATGGCCAGGTTGCACTCCACCATGTTAACAATCTGACCCTTATGAAGTTTAGGAAACTCGTCGAGTGTATCTTTCACGGATCAGGTATAGAAGTCTTTATCTAAACCACGAGGAAAAAACAGGAAACGGAAAGCGTCCAGTACATGACAAACAAACGGCAATCAACATCATACGCCCTTATAATCAGCAAGCCAAATAATACTTACCTAGAACCTCTGAAGACCATAAAGGAAGCGGTTAAAAATACAAAAGATGCTGAAAGCATTAGACAGATCAGGGACACCAAGGACGGAAATGTTCTAATAACCATGGACAAGGACCAAGAAGCGATGAAATCTTTAAAAGCAGCAGTGGAATCTACCAATATGAAAGTAAGCACGAGAGGTAGCCATCGACCTAGAAAAAAAAACTTTTCACATTCGTGGAATGGATGCAACAGCCACAGTACAGGATGTGGCTGAGGCAATAGATCGAAAGGTCGGAGAGCACATTCAAGAAAACTGCACTATTGGAAATCTAAGGCCGAATGCCGGCAACACTTTGGCAGTCACAATCTCTGTACCAGAAGACAAGGTCCGTGAATTAATTCAAAATCCGCATATTCGTATTGGGCTATCAAATTGTAAGATCGAACCCAGAGTGAGCGTAAATCGATGTAAAAGGTGCTGGTTATACGATCACCAAACTGAAGAGTGTAAGGGAGCAGATTGCAGAAATTGCTGCTTTAACTGTGGAGGAGAAGGACATCTGTCAAAAGAGTGTAAAGAAGAATCTTTTTGCCTAGTTTGCAAGGAGACGCATAAGTCAAATACCGGAAAATGCATTAGCTTCAGAAGAGCACTGAGTATACCATAAAAAGAATGAAACGTCAGAAACATAACTCTAGTGATGAAAATATTACAAATGAACGCCAATCGTAGTGTCCCATTCCATGACATTGCTGCGCTCACTGCGGCTAATATGAAATGTGATGTTATTTGCATCAGGGAGCCAAATATCAAAAAGTGCGAAACTGGGAATAGAAATATGGATGTCAACCTTACCAAAGACGCGTTAATTGTTAATGTGAATAGCTCCATGCCAGTTTTAAATGTCTTTAGTGGTAACTGTTTCGTCTGTGTCCGGTATATAAACCTGTCTGTTTTGTCGGTGTATCACCCCAAACATCCCTTTTCAAAGCTTCCAAGACTGCTTAGGGGAGCTACAGGACGTAGTTCTACGCATCCGGCATGGGAACAGGAACACACCGCTCGTGATCACTGGAGATTTTAACTCTAAAAACGAAGTCTGGGGAGGCAGAATGACAAACCGTAGAGGCAGTGAACTCTTGGCCTGGTGCAATGCCATGAATCTAAATGTCATTAATGATGGACTTGTCCCTACGCTTGTTAGAGACACGGGACAATCATACATTGATCTTACTATAGTCTGTGACCGAATACAACATCAAAACCCCCAGTGGACGGTGCTTGTGGACCCTGGTGTGACGGAATACAGGTTTATCTTAACTGAACTTTCAAGCGTGAAACCGGAAACCGGTAGTTAAGAAAGGGAAAACTAGGTTTGTAGAAACAAATAAACATTTATTCATTCGCACGTTTTGTGAAAAGACCAGAGGTATGCTGGATCCCACAAGCGTATCTGATTTGGTGAGCCGCATTCGTAGAGCTTACCAGGAATGCACACCGAGGGTTCGCTGCAGCGAGTACTATCGCTTGCCATTTTGGTGGAACGAAACAATCCAGGAGGCAATCTTAGATGTTCAGCACAAGAGGCGTCTTTTTCAAAGAGCCACAAATGACCCAGACCGGCGTGAAGAGAATCATAGAGAATACAAGGCTGCAAAAAACCTTTTAAAGACGGAAATTAAAAGATTAAAAAGGCGAGCTTGGCAAAATCTTTGTAACGACTTGGAAGACGACATATTTGGTCAAGGATTCCAAATAACAAGAGCTAAATTACAAAACCAGTTTGGATTCCGTAAAGCATGCTCTACTTCGCATGCAATGAAAAAGATTCAGGACCTGGTAGCTGCAAATAAGGGAAAACATTGCGCAATGATATTAGTGGGTGTTAAAAATGCGTTCAACACGGCATCTTGGACAGCCATCAGCGACGAGCTTGACCAAATAGGGGTAAGTTCATACCTCAAAAACATCCTAAACTCCTATATGGATGGAAGAATAATTATCCTGGAGAGGGACCTTGAAAAAGAAGTTTTTGGAGGCGTTCCGCAGGGCTCGGTCCTCGGCCCTTCCCTTTGGAATATTCTGTATAACGAGGTAATGAATCAACCTACACCAAGTGCAGTCGTAATTTTGTGTTATGCTGACGACTTAGCGGTATTCGTAGCTTCTTAAACTTCCGGCGACATGATTGCTAAGGCAAACCGTACTTTGGATCTTGTATTCCACTGGATGACGCAACACCATCTAGAGATTGCTCCTGAAAAAACCGAAGCCAAAAGAAAAACCGATGCGATAAAGTTTAAAATGCAAAACCAGGTAATACAACCCCAGTGATCCGTTAAATATCTGGGATTTCATCTAGACCGACGGCGGAATATGATAAACCACATCCGGGAATCCTGTCTGAAGGCCGAGAAGACCATAAAGGCTCTAAACTGCATTCTCCCAAATATTGGAGGACTATCTGCCATGAAACGGCGGATTCTGGCGATGGTGTGTCAGAGTGTAATCTTGTACGGTGCGCCAGTGTGGGCCCTTAAGACATGTTTAGAAATGAACAAACGGAGACTTATAAGGACGCAGCGCAACATTGCGCTTAGAGTGTGTTCTGCATCGTTTCAAATGCATCTGCTATGGTTATAGCTGGTCTCATTCCTCTGCACCTATTGGCAGAGGAGAGGAGGAGAATATTCCAGATGACTGTTGCGGTTCCCTCTACCCAAAAACAGATGGAGCGAAAGAGGCCTCTGGAGGAATGGCAGAAAGAGTGGCAGAACGGCGCAGAAACCTGGACTAGGCGTCTTATCCGGGATATTCGACCGTGGCACAATAGGAAATGGGGGACAGTATCCTACCAACTTACTCAGTTCCTCTCAGGCCACGGCACTTTCGGCACGTACACTTTTAAAATAAAAAAGAAGAGAGATGAAACATGCATATGTTGCGGTGCAGCTGTAGATGACCCAAATCACACTGTTTTCGAGTGTCCTCAATGGGCAGTTAAGCGCCAAAACCTCTATTCAGACTTGGGAGAAATGAATGTCAACAACGTCATCTACAAGATGCTTGGACGTGAGAATATGTGGAATAAAATAAGTGATTTTATTACTTATGTGATAAATTCAAAAGGAAAACTGGAGTTAAGCGCTCAGGCTATTGCAGAAAACTAGGCAAACTGAATTACCATTTAGAAAACGTACAGATAAGACCTGAGGAGATGTTCTTAAGGACGGGTCCAGATGGGAGCGGCCGGTAAACAACACGGAGGAGTTTAGTGGGTAGGGATTGACCGAGTCCCACACCCTTGGGTGCCTAGTGCGTCTCAGGGTTCTGGGTGCCTTCGTGTGTCCTCAGGCAAAAAGTGCGAAAAAGCATTCTCCGTCGTGTAATAAAAAAAAGGCAGTGTCCTGTACCTTACTGAGCATAAGCATTGCCGTTTTTTGTTGACTCTTAGGCCACTAAACGACGGCTCCATAGGCAATCATAGGTCTTATGATGGCAGTATCGATCCACATTACGACCCTGGGTTTTACCCACGGTCCTGCGGCACTATTCATAAGAGATGTATGCCTTCTTTAGTCTTCGATCTAAATGAAGATTCCAGGTTAATTTAGCATCGAAGGTGACCCCAAGGTATTTTACCTCAGATGCAAAATTTAGTTGTGTGTTTAGGAGGGTGCGACCCTCCTAAACACACAACTACCGTAGTGGCTTCGTCCTCCTTTTTCTGGTGAAGAGCACCATCGCCGTCTTTCTGGGGTTTACAGACAGGAAGTGCTCTCTACACCACTCTTCGACCATGCGAAGGGCACTCTGCATTCGATTGCACAGAACTCCTTCGAACTTTCCATTGAGCAGTATCGTAAGATTGTCTGAATATGCATCGGTGTAGAATCCATCTGAGTTGAGGTGATGCAAGAGGCTGTCGAGAACAAGGTTCCATAGCAATGGAGAGTCCCTGCGGGCAGCCTCTGGCAACGATACCTCTCCCTACAGTGTCTTCCACCTTTATTTGCACGCGTCTCTTTGAGAGCATGTTGAAAATCCAGCCACTGACAGCAGGAGGGACGCAACTGTTTGTTAAGGCAGCATTGATTTTTCCAAAGGTGGTTTTATCAAACGCACCTTTAATATCAATAAATACACCTAAGGTGGACTCATTATTGTCCAGCGATATCTCGATCCGGCTCACTACTGAATGCAAGGCCGTGTCGGTCGATCTTCCCGTAGTGTAAGCATGTTGGTTGGGATGCAGCGGTCGGTTGACCAGTACGGAGTCCCTCAAATATCGCTCACACAGCCTCTCCAGAGTTTTTGCACAAAGGATGTTAGGCTGATTGGTCGGCAGGCTTTGGGGACAGTGTAATCCATCCTTCCTGCTTTTGGTATGAACACCACTCTTACTTCTCTCCATGCCTTCGGGATGTAGCGCAGCGCTAGGCATGCCCAGAACACCTTTTCCAAGTGCGGCAGTAACTCGTCCAAGCCCCAGTGTAGTAGAGCTGGACGGATGCTGTCAGTACCTGGCGATTGGAAGGGTGAGAAGCTTAGTATTTCCCATCGTATTGTCTCTTCACTGACTATTTGGTTGGCAGTGGCACCTTGCCAGTCCAAATCAGTAGGTTGAAAGTTTGTCTCGTCTGGCCAGGTCCTGTCGTCTGTTACCGACGAACCAGGGAAATGGGTCTGCATAAGCAGTTCAAGACTCCCTTATAGGTTAGGTATAAGGTAGTAGACCTAGGTCGCGATTTTTGTCTTTTGCGAGGATTTTGTAGAGCCGTGCAGTCTGAGAGTGATCTTTGACTCCTCACAGTAGGCCCTCCAGGCCTTCCTCTGTTTTCTTACTAGTTTTTTAAACTGCCGCAGATTGTAGCTGTATTGCTCCCAGTCGGCTTGAGTTCTAGTTCTTTTTGCCTTGTTAAAAGATTTTCTCGCTGTCCTCTTGAGTTCTCCCAGCTCTTTGTTCCACCCGAACTGAGCCCGATCCGTCCTTCGGGAATCCCTAAAAAGCTTCCTGAGCGCCTTCATTGAGCTAAGCTCAAATGATAACCAGCGATGATTTGTGATCTGACATGGTGACCTTGTCAGAGACATGCCAGTTTATGACTGATTGAAATATGCCCGTCGAGGCAAGTGTTATATCAATTATGGTTTGACTCCTGGAGTTAATAAAGGTTGGTGCAGTACCTCTGTTGAAAATGTTGAGGTTGCTACCTGTAATGTAATCATAAAGTGATTTACCTCTAGCATTGTTGTCTTCATTGCCCCAGGTCACATTGTGTGCGTTAGCGTCACAGCCCAAAATGACCCCCCATTTATGGTTCTGGCAGTGTGCTATCAGGTTCTCCATTTCCCTCGTGGAAGGCAGTGTTGCCGAGTCCTGGGGGAGGTACACTGCACTCTGCAGCTAAGGCTACAAAGTTAGTTTTGACGGCCAATACATATTCCATCTTTACGGCCGTTAGGTCAGAATTGGACAAGTGATATAAGGCTGGGCTTTAATGTTCTGAGGTGCATATATTGCAGTCATCGGTCTTTCTGTTATGGGTAAGCTAAAAATGCGCCCACTTAGTCTGGTTAGTCCAGTTACCCTGGATTTCACCACCCAGGGTTCCTGGATCAAGGCCAGTGCATTCTGCGTTTCGTCTAAGTGGCGAGTTTGTATGTACATAATTAATTACTTCCGATTGATATAAAAATTATGTGCGTCACCCTTATAAGCACACAACTGAAGGGAAACTTGTGAAAGAGATATTAGAAATTGAGTTTTTATTTCTTGACTTTCTTTTTTTTCTCAACATTTGGCCCCGGTTTCGACACTTTTTAAGAATTGTTTTTTAATTTTTTCGCCGAAAACCGCGTTTCTCTAACTTTTTTTGTGTTATTTTTTTTTATATACTTTTATCAACTTTCCGTACAGTCTTGTCTTGTAAGTGTCTTTTTTTAAATTTTTTCCCATTTTTTAACTTAATTTTTTTTTATTTTGCATGAAACATTTTTTTTCTTCCCATTTTTGCCATCCCCGACCTTGTAGCTACTAAACTCCTTTGCTTTTTTTTCGCCGAAAACCGCGTCTCTCTAACTTTTTTTTTATTATTAATTTTTTTCCTTGTTTTTTTTTTTGAAATTTTTTGGGAATCCGGGGGGGGGGGGGGGGGGGTTGGAAGTGAAGATTATTTCCCCCCCCCCCCCCCGGTGATTCTGAAAATTTCAACCATCTAGCTATACTGGAACCTGCTTAATTAAAGGGACGTTTCATTTTTTTCTGACTACCCTCGCTAAAGAAGTTTCACTTCAAAAATATTTTATTAAGGTATACCACCCTTAATTTAGTAAAATTTTCTATTGTTAGCTAAGGGTAAAGTATCAATTTATTCTAAAAGGAATATTCTCATTTTATAGGGGAAGGCCAGTGTTCGCAGGGACAAAAATGGCTGTGGGATATGCTGGAGAAGCCGACCACTTCAATAGCTGCCAGGGTAAGTACGTAAACTTAAAAACCATATGAATTTTTCGGCTTACCGCTATTAACAAGGAAGAACCCCCTATACGAGAGTGTGTATTCTTTTAATGACTCTATACACTGCTTCAATTAGCAGTTTACTTGCCTTGCTTATGTAGCTATCGCAGGATTTATATAAATACATATGTTTAGAAAAAAAATCAATAAAAACCAATGTTCCTTGTAAATATCACCTATATTTTTGCTAAACATGGAATTAATTTCCATAGTATTTTGACATAAAAAGCAACAAGCATAGTGATTTCCATAGATTTAGCCATGAAAACACTACATAACAAAAAATTCTGCTGTTTATTTTCCAGATATGTTCTTTTTCGTCCGTGACTACAGTCTCTACCAAAGACATATGAAAAAAAGTCATATTTAGAAACCAATCGGTCTATACCATTGATTTGTATAGGAGTGGATAAGCAATAAATAGACCAAACATGGCAAATTTACGACCGCGAAATGTAAACAAAGAAACTTCAATTTGGACTTGCGCATTAGAACATTAGTAGGAGCTAGCTGTTGCACCGTGAAGGTAAATAGGCAGGCCCGGACTTCGAAAGTGATTATTTCACCAAATATTCGGTAGAGGAGTCCTGCCGATTGGGAAATGGGCCCCAGTTAGCATAGTGAAACAAACAATAAGGTATAAACAAGTAATACTTATAATAATTACTTACTTGAAATAGGAGATGCCGGGTATTTTGCCTCGAATCGAACTCGAATTATTAACTCAAAACGCCGCGCCGTCAAAACGAAAACACGTCAAAGACAAAAGCCAAGTTCGATCCTGACCGACGCCTGCTGAGACGGCAAGTGTTCTAGAGCGCATGACAAAACGGTATCACCTTTGTTTACGTTTTTCCATTTTTCGTCGATTTTGTCATGCGCAGAAACCTGTTTTTTCGCCCATAGGTTGCCACTTTTGAGTAGTGCGACAGGCGGCTATTGCTTATCCACTCCTATACAAATCAATGGTCTATACTCTTTTTTTTATGTCTTTGGACTCTACCAAGTAGATCGTTTTATTGATGTGTAAAATATAGTCTCCTCAAAAATTTGGATGATAGCGCTGGAATGCATGCGAAATAACCCTTCGACAATTTGATTAGTATTCGGTTGATGTTATTTTTTTGCGAAAATAGAGCCTACGCCAATCAAAATTGAATTAATTATACTCGGTACTCGTTGTTATACTTCAGGGTAGTGATTAAATACAGCGTACGCAAAATAAATTCCAGGTTATGTAACACGTCAAGTAGGCGATATAATCACCGGTTTAAAAACGGTAAGGCGAATGAAAATGGACGTTAAAAAAGTATTTACTAAACTACCCAAAACATGATCATGTTCCGTTTACACTTTCTGAATCCACTAGGACAATACTAAACTATAGTAATATTATAATCGCAATACATTGAAAAAGAAACTCCCGTCGAATCTAGGATGGTATTCTCTAAACGTAATTAAAGTAGTCAATTTCGATTATAAAAAAGCGTTACAATTGCGAAGTTAACTTAGCATAAATATATAAATAAAGAATGGTAAATAAGAAAAATCAGGACTGAAATTTGTCATATCTAGTAGTGAAGAATTACAATTACCTAAGAATATAAAAGAAACTGATTTCACTGTTGTCTACATGGCGGGATAAATTAACCAGCAATTAGCATGTAACAATTAACAATAAAAAATGTTTAACTGACTACACGGTTTGTTTTGCTAGGCTAATTATCAACAGAAACTCGTGGTCAGAAGAAAACGTACACGATCGAATACAATGGACTAGAAGGACTCTTCCACGCCTACACGTCGGGCAACACGAGGAACTTTTTAGGTGCAAGAAGGTAGGAAGGAGAGAAAGACTCTTCATGTAAGAAAAACTGTAAAATAACAGCATGTTCAAGGCTTTTGCTTAAAACCCAAGGCAAGGAACATTATAGACAAGGAAATAAGAAAATTCCGAAGAAAAATCAATATTTTACCGGTGAAGGATTGGTTAAATCTACTAACGCTGAATCAGCTAGGCTGGCGTCACGTAAAACAAACTCAAAAGAAACTCACCTGTAACGAAAACAGCAGTGAAAAATATTAACCTTGGCACCAATTCACATACACTAAAAGTAACATCAAGAAAAGTATTTAAAAAAAAAATCTTCCGCTACACCGAACTCTCTTAGTCTTAGTCTTGTTAACTCCCTTTTCACGGGATGGAATGGCACTGCTACGAGGCAATTTGCCAGCACGCCCCTCTTCCGGTGCTTAGTTAGAGGCAGGGCGACCCTCCTGCATAATTTACACGTTGTTCCAGTGTGAGAGCACTATTTGGTGGGAAACTTCGGAAAGACCGGCCTGTACTCCTAGTGATTCCCGATTCTTGCACAAAATATTAAGCTATGAACTGCACATTAGAAATGGTCCCACGGGAACATCCGGCTCCCTCCGGCCTGGGTACTGGCGTGAATGGGTATTTCTTCTGGCTATGAAGCTATGAAAGGCACAGACTACGCTGGCTAGGACGTCCGATTCTTCCTCGGAGATAAAAACGGTCACTAAACATTGGCCTGTGCCAATGGCGCCCAGAGAGTAGTCACCGAACTGCTTGAACACCGCGGGGATATCGTCTTTTTTAACGCAACAACTCAGAGAAGCCACCCGAATACTTAGAAATAATATTTCCAATCTCAACACATGTTATTTATATGACTAGGGTTTTTTAATAATTAAATCGTAAAATATAGATAGAACACATTATTTGAGTATCGTCGTCTGTTTATTTATTCTAAGAATTCAAGAATGCCAGCATTACAGGCAGGCACGATTTGAATTGTGGTATCTTTACCATTTAGAAAGGCTTCGAATCCTGAAATCCGAGGATTTACCCCGAAAGCCATAACCTCTAGGAAAACTGTGTAGACAATGCCGAATTTGTTCAAATAATCCATCCTATACACGCACGCAGTGGATTTATGGCTAGGGCGCTATATCAATTCTAATAATAATGTCACGTAAGGGCAGAAGATAATATCCATGCGTTGTTTCAGTCCAGAGACCCTGAAAGTTAATTAATTAATTTATCAATCTCCAAGGATCGAAATTTAATAAAATTAATTTATTTCTTTCCAATTATACAAGTGCCTAATAATACAATTTCATTAAATTGTCCTTTATCGATACGTTAACAGATTAATTGGTACATTAAACGACCACCTAGGGTTTTTGTGTGACCTAAAACAGCGTGTTATGTCTTATTTTAGGAAATGATTGCCTGTGACATTATTATAAAGAAGTACCGGACGTTGTCATAGTTTTTGAATATTAGGAAATACGAATGCCTCTTCTTTAAGTGAACGCTGGTCCTACCGGGGTACAAAGGATAGGTTTCTCCATAACTTTGACCAACAATTTTTTTCGAAGATATTTAGATGATCGGGTTGAAATTAATATTTTCAAATTTAATTCATTTCAAAATATAAGGAATTACTTCTTGTCAAAGAAACATAAGTAATCACCAGTGATTCTAAAGGTGGCCTTAAGAATGAAATAAATAGAAAGTTGTAAAACGATTTTAATTTTTTTTATGGGAAGCAACTAACATGCAAGGCCTAGCATAAAATTATGTTCTTTTAATTTATTTTCATTTGACTAGTTTAGTCTGCCGTATAGTCCAAACTATCAGTTAAAATCTTGAACAAGATTAATAAGGTCAGGTTGAAATAAACGGAATAAAACATTCTTTAATTCGCCATTTATTGTTGAGGCAAGCAGATACATGGGTCTCTTTAGTAAAGATCATCTGCTTTATCTTCTGTTTGAAGGATAAAATCTACCTCTATCTCTGCGGCATAGCTTTATTAATTATTATTTTAATGTGTTCTCATTTTTTTGACAAAGTTGTGATGCATTAAACATGTATGCAACAAATGACTATAAATCCTGAAATTATCAAATTCTTGTAGCCTGTTTTGTATTTTCTTAAAGCGCACAAAGTTGAGCTAAAAATTGTAAAAAGTCGTACTATTTTTTTTAAAATCATATTTCGAAAACTAACTGTTTCTATAGAAAACGGTGATCATTTTCGAATTCAGCAGGTTCGAAAGTGTAAGTGTATCTGATCAGAAAATGAAATTTTTTCAGAAAATTTTAAAAATGGATAAAATTTTCGAAAAATTTTAAAATCAATGAAACTCTGTTTCCCAACTAACTTGCTAGCGTAGATGACGAAAAAAATACCTAGTCTAGTCTAGTCGATCTGGATTTCCAGTTTTTCACAAAAATTTCGCGAAAAAGTTGAAAACTGCAGACCCTCAAAAAAATCGCGATTCAAAAATATAATCAAATATGAGAGAAAACTGCGGTTGAAGTATCACTAAAGTTCGATTCAAAATTACATGTAGTAACAAACATCTATGGTTGATGCCAATTTGCATACCATCAATTCTATTATTTCTAAAGAAAATCGATATGTCTATTGCCAAGTTATATAAATTAATAAAATACTAAACATTATTTTTTAAAAAGAATAATAAAAAACGGAATTTCTTTAATGACTAGGATAAAGTTATATTAATAATCAAACGTTTTATGAGCCCTTGTATACAGTTGGCTTATTGCTTTACCTTGGGCCATTTGGAATTAAATCATTACACATTTCTCTTGACAGTTCATTTCCATTGAGTTCACTCTAGTAACCATAAATGTGTATGCAACAATAAGGGATATGATTAATTCGCATTAACTTGCAGAAACTATCATTTTTTTATTGCCATTACCATTAAATTTCAATAAAAAGTTTGTAAATAACATTCAACAAAAAATTCATACTCTCATTAAAAACACTAAATTTTAAAAAATAAAGAAACCTACCCTAAACCAATAACTCTCATCAATCAGTAAGTATATAGCTATACCATTACTTTTTTTTTTGTTTTTTCGTGAGGTTTAGGAGAAACTCGTATCTGAGAGTACTACAGCATGTTGTAAGTTGTTGGGTGGCTGTAGTTATGTCCGACTCCGGATGAACCGACGGACTAAAACTCCCTAATTCCTCGTGGGCATCACTGAACCTCCTTGGCACTATTTCGGCGGGAAATATAACTTCAAGAAGGCAGCTCGACTTTTCTTCTCGTTTCTTACTGATCACTCTATCATCACATTATATTAGTTTTTTCCTCTTTTTCTTTAATGTTCACCATTGCAGACATTTTTCCTATCGCTTTCCAGCAACTTGCATTTGTTAGCATGAGGTCTATTGTATTATCCTTGGTGAGTCTATGTCCTATATCTATCTCCGTCTGTAGCCTAACTCTTTCAAACCTGTTGCACTCTCTCAGCATGTGTTCTGATGTATCAGCTTCTGCATCACGATACATGCAGTAGGGTGATTCTCTCTTTTTAAATCTGTGTAAGTATGCTGCAAAACAGCCATGCTCTGATAGGAACTGGGTAATGGGGTAAGTTACCTCGCCATGTTTGCGGTTTATCCATGGTCCGACATCTATAATATCGACTTCGTGCAAAACTTGGTTTTATTTGATTTGAGTGTATTTATGATTTTCTGAACAGCATCGCACGTAGATCGCCCCTGAATAAAGCCGTATTGATTATCATTGAATCCTCCAGAGTTTTCTATTTCCCTCTTAAGTCTAACGTTAATTATAGTTTCGAAAGTTTTCCCAAGTACATCTAGAAGGCAAATTGGTCTAAATTTCTTGGCTTCGTCCGTATTTTTTGTTGGCTTTTCTACTAGAATTAATTTTGATATTTTCCATTCGTACGGAAAGAGTTACCTATTTAAACATTCCGTAAATAGCTCTGCGAAAAATATAATATTTCTGGATATAAGCCATTTGGCATGTTCGGGTTTCATAGTGTCATGTCCTGGAGCCTTGTTTGCCTTAGTACGAGACAAAGCGTATTTTACTTCCTCTGCAGTTACAACGGGAATAGTTTTTTGATCCGAAGTCTCATGATATGGTAGAGCATCCTGCACGTCTGTTATAGACAGTTCTTCGAAAACACGCACTTTCTCGTTTAGGTTTAGCATTATTTTAGGTCCAGTCGCTCTTAGTTGGCTTCTTACTATTTGGTAGGCTTGCCCGTATATGTCATCTTCCAATGTATCAATCAGGTCTTTCCATTTTTGTTTTTTGGCTTTACGTATTTCTTTGCTTAGGACATTTCTCGCGTTTTTGTAGATTTATTGAAGAGCTTCTCTTCGTATGTGGGATCGAGTTTCTTTTTGAAAAGTCATTCTTTTAGCTTTCACGTCCTTGATTTGTGTATCTATTGAATCATTCCACCAATATGGTAATTTGTAGTTTTTGTCCACCCGGAGACTGCGGCACGACATATCATACATTTCCTGGAGCATTAGTATTTTTGTTTCGATATCTTTCCCTTCAGCCCTCCCTAAGAAACCAGATACGTTTTGTTCGAAAACTGGTATGTTTAGTTGTTTTATATATCGTGGTTTGTCAAAGGATCTCATGTTTTTTAGATGAATTTTTTCTAATATGAATTGGTGGTCGCTTAGAGTTTCCTCTCCGTGTAGGACTTGCCAACAGATGGTTCCCCATTGGAGGATATCTTCTGGGACAAAGGTGACATCGATGAAGGATTGGCCGTTTTCTCTTATCAGTGTTGGGTGCTTACCATCATTTAGAGGTACTAGCCCCATTGCGCTCATGCCATCGAGCAATCTTTTTCCCCTGCCGTCAAGGACGTTTCCACCCCAAATTGGGTTTTTTTAATTGAAATCACCAGTTATGATCGCAGGTAGTTTCCGTGTGTAGGTCTTTTGATATAGGATACTTAGCAGGTCATCCAGGGCATTTTCAAAATCAGCAATTAGGCAGTTCGGGGAGATGTACACCGAGTATACACAGATAGAGCCTAGTTCTATGCATACGAAGTTTTTATTCTTCTGAAATGTGTAAACAGGGTCATTTTTGGAGCAGTTTATTATAGCAGCATTTTTTTCATTTGGTTCAGAGATGTATGTTAGACTGTTGTTTGATTCAGCTTTTTTTTTATTTGGTTCTTGTAGGCAGCACAGATGACATTTGTGTTCTGAAGCAAGGGCTTTTGCTATATCTTCCGAGACAGTTTTCCTCTGAATGTTTCCTTGTAGTAGTCTTAGTTCTGTGATATGTTATCACGCATATGCTTCCTGGTAATTCTTTCTTGATGCAGAGCTTTTCTGAATGATTTGCACTTCGCAGTTCCAGGCTGATGACCCTCCTGGTTACATGTGGGAAAGTAAATATTTTCACTTTTACATGTGTCTTTACGATGTCAATGTTCGCCTCATCTAAAGCATCGATTTGACATATCTAGCTCCTTGTTTGTACATAGACGGGCGCTGTGTCCATACTGCCAACATCTATAACATCTTTCGACAGTCACTCTTTCCTGTATGCGACATTCCGAGAAACCTATTCGAATGGTGGACATATTAATTAGCTTTAAGGCCTTTGTGTCATCTAGCTCGATTGTGGCTGTTTGGCCACCATGTGTGTTTCTGGTGATTTTTATATTTGTATCATCCTTTCTCTCAATAATGCCTTCCTCCACTATTCTATCCCTAACTTCTTCCGTGTCGGTTATGTCGTCTATGTCTCTTATGTATATAGTTTTCTTGTCTATGCCTCCTGCCATCCGAATGTTTCCTTCAGTAAAGTGTCCTTTATTTTGTCGTGGAGTTTCTTTGCCGTTGACTACTCGCCTTGAAGTTTTAATAAAAGGTTTCCATTTGTTGTTTTCCGGACCTGCCTTACACCTTCTGTCAAAACAGGGTCGACGTTTTCCTTAAGGATTTTGAGCATGTGAGAATATGAGCGTCCTTCCATTTGTTCTATAATAATTACTTCGCCTCTTTGCCTCTGTTTGTTTGTATGGGATCTCAGCGCGCCTACTGAGTATATTAGTTTTAACTTCGTTTCAGACTAGTTAAATGCGCAATCGCACATTTTCCTGAAGGTTAGTGGGTTAATACATACAGGGGAAATTATTGTTGCCTCTTCCGCTTGGGTCTCCTCCAGAATGAGTTTTACTTCTTTTAAGATACCATAAAAAGTTTTCATTTGTTCCGTGCTAGAGTTATAGATTTTGTGTATGTCTTGGCTTCATTTGTTGATCTCACCCTATATGTAGAGCACTCTTCTAGTGTGGTATAAAATCCAACTCGTGGGGCTCTCTTCCGTCAGCTCTGGGAAGCGATTTGGGACTTTTTCTTTTAATTCGTCCTCCAGTATTTTGATTGTTTTATCCTTTTTTGATAGTTTTTCTTCATGGATTTTTGTATTTTTCTTTGCTGTCTCAATTAGCCTCTCCTTTTCAGTGTTTGTTTCATATATGTGTCTTCTATATTCGATTAGTACACATCCAGTTAGGGCTTTCAATTCTTTTGATATGTGTTTAATCGCTTTGTGAACGTTCTGGTTGTCTGTTCCAAAATGAACCAGTTCTGTCACTTTTTTACTTAGGCGTTCTAGATTTTCGCTTAGGGGTACCTCGCTAAGAATTTTAAACTCTGGTGAGTTACGGTTCGTCCTTCGTCTCTTCTTGCGGTTTTGGAAAATAGGGAACTCCTCTTGTTCGCTTTCCTGAGCCTATTCCAAGCAGATCGGCGGTAACTCTTCGTTTTTCGTTGTGTTGACGCCGGGAGAAATGAAAATGTCTTCCTGTTCTAGCCGAGCTTTGTGGGTCGGGCATCTTTGAATCGAGTCTCTTCTCGCGAATGGGTCTACTATCCCTTCTAGCTTCTCAAATGTTGGTGTTAATGGAAAATTGCCCTCCCCAGAATTCGATGGGCATACCAACCCTGAAGGGCTGGTGCGGGATTCTGCGCGTGATGCGCTACCCGCGTGGGGTACAATTTCTTGTTTCCTGTCCATCTTCCGTTTTGCCTTTTATACCTACGGCCAGGTTTTTTGGTACCTCTCTTAGTCAGGCTTCTCACCCTCGACCCGTCCGGCATGGGTGTCCCTACCAGAAGCGCACAAGCCCCACCGGTGCGACAAACCGGAGATACCTTCGGGGGAAGCTATACCATTACTGGATTGTCGAATAAATCATGTAACCAGCCTTAAAATGCGAAATATGTAGGGTAAAGTTGGTAGAGACGTCTCACCTTTTTTTAACCTGATCCAAATTTAAGAAATATAGTTATTAAAAGAAAATGAGCTTGTTTTTCAGTAACTCAAACTTTATTCAGTTATAATATTTATAAAAGAATGCAAAAAAAAACAAGTTTTATTTTACAAAAATACATGAAAAAAAAATTTAATTGGCCATCTCTCTCTCAGTGTTTGGGTAAGATGCCCCACACAGGGTGGTAGTGATGGCCTCTATACTCCCATACAAAATAATGAGCAAAGTAAGTTAAATCTTTTTTTTTTAGACGCTATTCTTCCACAGGGATCGCAAAAATTAACAAATTTGCTGCATCCATAGTGAAACCACTCCTCGCAGTGTATACATTTTACCCAGTCATCTTTCTTGGCGGTCTCGGAATATTTTTCTCCACATCCCACGCACTCATCATTTTCAATTGAATTGTCAGAGTACCCATCTTCTAGCATAGTAAGGTCCCCGGATTCTCTTGATTAAGATAGTCTTCATTTTCTTTTTCTGTTTATCTTCATCTTCAATTTATTGCTGATAACTTCTTCACTAGGTTTGGAAATCTTTTTTTTCTTTTGCTTTCTTTGCTCAATATTATTAGCAGCAGTCAACACAGTAGAAATATGCTGAGCTCTTCTTCGGATACTTTCCAAAGCCCGAATCTTTGGTGGGGGCGAAACCTGATCCAAATTTTTTCCTGGAGTTATATCAGAGTTTTCATGAATTATCACTGATTTAGTTAAATTTTGAGAAGCAGTGGAGGTGCTAGGCTGAGGGGACGTTTCTCGTGCGAGTATGGTACTTTGCCTTGATGGCATTTCTTGAGCAGTTCTCATACTAGGCTGTTGAAGTGGCAGTGCTTCTCTGACCACAGTTTCGTTCAAAGTTACAGGATGGGGTGTGGTCTCTCTGGAAGGATTTAATACATTTGTACGTGGTATGACAGTTTCGGATAGGAAAGCATATTCTGGAATGGCTTCTGGATTGAACGGATGTACACCAGTTGCTTTAAAAGCGGAAATTGCGTTTCCTGGTACTGCTGCCTTACACCATGCCTCATTCATTAAATGTTCAAATTGGAGACGACCAATTTTTCTGGAAGGATTTGCTCGAATCCAGTTATTTGCAGCAATAGCATACGCAGATTTTAATGACTTAAAAACCGCCCTGTCGAGAGGTTGTAACCAGTGACTTGGCAAACTGATAATTATTATATCGTTTTGCCTAGCAAATTCTAGCATCTCCACACAGCAATGAGAGCTGTAACCATGCACCAACAACAAAACATTACCTTCAGGTTTGCGCGGTGTATAGTGAGTCTTTAGCCACCTTCAAAATAAATCTGAATTTATGTAGGCTGATTTTCCATTCATGTAGATCTTAGACCCAGGAGGCATTTCATCTTCGTATTCAGCTTTCAGATTTTTGCCTTTAAATATACTTCTTGGAGGTATAAATGTATACCCTCAGCGTTACAGCATGCAACGACTGTAATTGTTTCTCCCTTTTTCCTGGGTCATTTTTCAGCTGTAGCCCTCTCTCATCCATATTGAAAATATGGCTGGGTTTATCAAACAAGTGAAACTCCTCTAGGACAGAGCGGAGTAAATCAAAATAATGATTTACTCTGTCTAGAGACATTCCTAATCCTCTGGCTATGGAAACACCTAAAATATCAAAGACAACTAAAATTAAGTATCTACTGTAAATTGATGATTTATTACCTTCATTCCTTACGGAGAGCTCGGGATTTCTTCTGAGAAAAGAGCGAAGCCAATCTTTTCCTGTCAGTTAATTTTTCAACTTATTTGGAATGTGTAAAGCGACTGCAAACTTGTAGGCCATTTGCCGAAGATCTAAATGACGAGGCACGAATCCATGGTTTTGCAGTTTTATTATATGTCTAACTAATTTTCCTTCATTTTCAGCTCCTAAGCTGCTATCTGGGCCCATTCGTCCTTGTTAGAATCGTTTGACTTCAGCCTTCTACGAAGAGTTCTTGATGGTACACCATAATTGCGAGCTGCATCATTAGTACCTAGTTCTCCGTTACGAACTGCTTGCATAGCTGCCACTAAATCGGCCTCTGTCCACTTCCCTCGTTGAGGACAAATGGTTTTATAGATGGATGGCATAATCTTAAAAAAAATAAATACCCACATTAAAATGCCATAACTACCCACTAAGGCATCTACATTTTGAAGTTAGAATATTGTATCACATGCATTCCGCAAATTGCGATTTAAACAAATAAATATTAATCATCTTACAACCTATATCGTAATCACGTATAAAAATGTTCACCTACTTCAAAAAAATTTTCTCCAAAACAAGACAATTATCAGCAGCAACACCTCCTTCCGCACCTGAACGACAAACAACTGATTGGGTTGGGTATGGGACAAGCCGCATTACCATACATGTAAAAGTTTTCGAGTAATAAAAGCCGGCCATCTCTACCACTGGGGCATCGCTACCAACTTTACCATATTTACTAATAATTGCTCATTAGATGGTCCATATGCTAGGTTTACTCAGCGGATTCAATTTTTTTTTTAAAGGCATGGGTCTATGTCTTGGCAGTTAGAGTTAGGGCGCCACAATTTTTTTTTTACATGAAATTTATCAATGATTATTAGTCCTTGAAAATAGGATCATAAAGTTTTAAAAATAACCTGTAACAGAACGTTGAAAAATTTAGAATGCACAGATTAGTTATTATTTTAACTGCAATTCACCAAAATAAGCACCAAGATTACAAATAACTTATTTATTTAAAAATGTAAACTTACGCTCTTAAACTTATAAGACGATTCTCTTGTACATATTACAAGAAAAATAAATCAAAGCAATTTAAGATACTACTTGTTAAACTATGTCTTATAACCTGATATTGCCTAAATCTAGCAAATAAATATATGCAGATATAAAAATAATGATTGTTAACCAAACTTCATCTAAATCAAAACCAAGAAACAGTCCTCAATAATACCAAATCAATAAAACAACCAGTGATGTAAATATGTACATATACAGCCGTTAAATATCTATAGGCAAATGATTAGTCGATTCCGATATCATTAAGGCGACAAATTAAATTCGTAAATTTCAGTTATGTGAAATAAATTACTGCCATGAGCTTTACAGCCAAATACGGCAAAAATTAACTCAATCAGCTATTCGGACACTAGCCAAATGAATTCTCTAACTAACTAAAATTAAATTAAGTATCTAAAGGTAAGCTCGATAAGCCAGATAGCTAGATCTATAAATGAAACAGGAATTAACGAGAATATAAACGATATACGTCAAATGGCCCACAATTGCTTTATTATAAATTCATTAATTAAAATGATATATAACGATAAGGAATATACGGCAATTAAATGATATGACCGACAGTCATTTGATTATATGTATATTCATTAATTAAAATGATATAAACGATAAGAAATACACGGTAATTTAGTCAAATTTCCTACAGTCGTGTAACTATATAATCTTTAATTAAAATGATATAGCACGGTAAGAAGCATACGATAATTAAGGCAAATGATCTACAATCATTTGATTATATATTCATTAATTAAAATTATATATACCGGTAACATACGGTAATTAATGCAAACTACCTACAAATTTATTAATCAAAAGGATATATAACGGTAAGAAATATACGGTAATTAAGGCACTTAAATAAATTAAATTCAATTTTACTGGATTCTGGCCGAGTTGTAGAC
The DNA here is from genome assembly GCA_016904865.1 of Pissodes strobi. NCBI lineage: Eukaryota > Metazoa > Arthropoda > Insecta > Coleoptera > Curculionidae > Pissodes > Pissodes strobi. The sequence goes on along the minus strand of MU182543.1, from coordinate 195,754 downwards.
AGTGGCGCTCAAAAAAAGACCTCGATACGGCTGACTGACGCGACGGCGTGATTAGCTAGGTCAGCGTGAAATTCTACCTCACAGAAGGAATTCTACCCCCATAGAAGGAATTTTGTCCCACAGAAGGACCCTAGGTAAATGATAAATAACTTTATCCATCTTAAATAGAAATACTCGCGTCGAACATACCTTTAAAAAAAGTTCATCACACAACGTTTATAGCCGACATGGCCGATAATTATAGAAAGTATACATTCTACTTAATTTGCTTAATACTGCAATGACACAATCAGGCGTTAGTTAGACCTGAGGGTCAAAAATAGCAATGAGAAATTCCGATACGGAAAACGGCCTGCTCGCCTTGAGTGTTCATGCAGGAAGAGCTATCAATTTTCTCAAAAAAATAATACATATGTCAAGTGGTGCTTCAAACGGATATACCTGTCGAGCAGGTTGGTACTCCGGAAGTAAGGTCGCGAGAAGTAAGGTAGCGAGAGTATCGATAACACAAATCGACCAGTAAAAGGAGAACATCGCAATACTGGATTTAATAACATTTACAACGTTACAATCAAGAAATTTCAAAATGCTTCCACCATAATATCGACGATCTTAGAATAACCTAATAAAAACAATTTACTTTCCTAAATTTTGTAGTTATTCTCAATATGTCTTGTTGTACTTAGGTTATACCTTGCATCCGGCATTGATGATGGCTGAGGCCGAAAGTGCTCCGCACTGATTTTAGTAAATTTTGCACCGAATACAACCTGTTCGTTTTTTTTTTAATTCTAGACTGTTCAGCATGTTATTAAATGTAAAAATTATTAGACAATTAAAAGAGTTCGACAAATAGAAAGTTTTTTATTTTCTTCGGGTTTGAAAGAAGGGTTGAAATTTTAAAATTCTTTATTTTTTTTTTATTTTAGTTGATGTTAGGTGTATCAATAATGCCAGTTAATAAAGGAGCATCCAGCTTCTGCAGACATTAAATTTTAAAAAACAGTCCTTAGCTGGACTAATTACAATTCAAGGAAAAGCTGTGCATGCAGAATAAAAATAATACAATTTATGGGTCCTATTAGTAAAATTTCAGCATTTGAATTTTTAGAGTCCGTTTTACATCATTTGCAACCTTTTCTTTCCCATGCAATAAAAATATGTTGTTGTTTCAGATAGCCATGTACATAACTTTTTCCAATGGAAATAGAGCAGGTAAAGTTAGACAACTCGTTCGGGGTTCTTTCTTGCTTTAATTTTTCTAATGTTTCATGAATTTATATCTTTATTTAGCTTATTCTTATTGTTAGTATAATATTTTATAAACGAAATATGTATAAATGTGAATAGTATTAAAAGCAGGAAATTTCATCCTCAGTTATTAATTGTAAATATTATTAAAATTTCTTTAGATCATGCTATACATTGAATTGAAGATTGAAATGTAGCAAAGTACTCATTAGTGATTAAATATAGAATATATATTTTTGGACGGCATCATTTCAATATTCAAAGCATTACACCCTAAATTGGAATACACATGCGTTAGAAGAAGAGGAAATTAAAAAAATTAACAAAGGCTAACTTTTTGTACGTATAGCAATAATTTCCTTTTTCAATTAGGAAAGAGCTAATTTCATTAGAAGCCGAAAGTCATTTAACATTTTAAGCTTTAGTGACTAACATAATTTTATTGTATTAACTTTGGATTTTATTTAAACAGTTGAAATAAGTAGATAATTGCAGCCACCCAAACGTCTAGAAGAATTATAAAATAATTGTAAATAAATGTAATGTAATGTGGATGAGGTTAGGTATATGCTAAAATTCGTTTGCTAATAATTTTATTACAGCACTATTGATAGTATTCAATTAATTTTATGAAAATCTGCTATAATTACACGTGTAATAAAGCATTAATTATTTTATTATTAGTCAGATCACTTCGTTATCACACCGTTACGACAATGAATTTATTACAGTGTCAATAATAGTATTTTTTGTAATAACTACAGGTACGTCTTGGTAACAGGCGCGTGAAACTTTCAAAGTATTTAAAAAAAGATTCGAGTTTAATTTTAACCGTAAAAAGAAGTCGGAAATGCAACATTACTCAAAACAGTAGAAACCATGTCAAAGAATGATTACATGTTCTTCTATAAACGTGCGGTAATATGCAGTTTATTATATTACTTTTAGTTCTTTAATTCGCACTTTATCTTACTAGTGCAGTAATGTACAGGATTTTCATTTATATTTCACCACCCATCTACAGGAGTTATTATAAAAGATACAAAAAATAGCAAATACGAATATTTTATATTTTTTATCAAATAGTCAAAATTTGGGAAACACAAAAAATGTAAACGTAAAAATTTTAAAACAATAAAAGCATAATATATATTTGAAACCAGGAAAATTATTTTTTCGAATACCTTATAATATATAAAGAATTTTATTAAAAAAAAAACGTCAAGTTTTGACGCTTACGTTATTTTTGTGTTTTCCTAAACTTAGATAATTTCATATAAAAAATATTAATATTTAAATTTACCACTTTTTGTATCTTTTATAACCCCTGTAGTTGGGTGGCAAAATAAAAAGGAAACCTTGTATAGGGTAGCTCGAATTCGAGTCTGTGTAAGTCGATCCCGAAACCGTAAGAGATACAGTGTCGGTCAAATTAGGGCGTAATTGCGCATTTAGGTGCTGTTTAGAAAGTTTTAAAATTCCGAGTATTTCCGGAGATATCCGGAAAAAAAACAGAATTTTGAAAAATCGTTTAATTTTTTTTCTTGGGCTTATTTAAAAACGGATTTCAAATTGAATTGCATTTTTGCATCGTCACATTTTCCGCTCTATTGAAATTCGACGTTTCGGCTTCAAGGGGTCATCATCATCTTCCTTTTTTTTAAATACGAACCAAATTTTTTTTTATCGTTTTTCAGATGAGATTGGCGTTATTGATATGTTTTTATTTTTTTTAATTATTCTTTTTTTTTAATTTTTATTTTTATTTTTTTTATATTACTTATTTTGGTTTGGCGTAATTTTAAATAAATTGTTACATTTGAAATTTTTATATTCTAAAAAAATATTCTGTTATATTTTTGTGTTAAGTGGAAAATTGTAGCATTTATTTTTAATAAAAATAAAAAATAGTAAAATTAAATAAACAAGTTCGCTTAATTTTCACCCCATAGCTAAATAAATACCCAATTAAAAAAATAAATATAAAATATAAAAAAAAGAATAAGAAAAAAAAATAAAAACACATATTCATATTAATAACGCCAATATCATCTAAAAAAACGATAATATAAAATTAAAGTTCTTATTTAAGAAAAGAAAGTTGGTTGGTGACCCCTTGATGACGAAACGTCGGATTTTTAACTAAATACCACCATTAGATAGAGAGGAAAGAGTGGCAATGCGTCCTACTGTCCTAGTCCTTGTTCTGGATTTTTCATAGCATCACCTCGTGGATCATTTTATGGATTTTCTTGAATGGCATCTCCTCTATGGTCATCCTTCCTATGTTCCTGGTTATTTCCTGAGTCCTCGTTGTGTACCTGAATTCCTGCTTTTCTCCTGGTGCCTTGCATGTGGCCCTTTTTGTCCAGGTACTTGACGGTGTCTGTGTCCTCGATCCGTGTCCCGTTGATCGTGATGTGTGTCCTTTCTCTCCTGCGCTTCTGGTTGAAGTTGTTGAGTTGCGTTTTGGTCTCGTTTATCTTCAGTTTCCACTTCTTGAAGTACTCCGCTATCATCCTGACGTGTTGTTCTGTTCGCGGTGTTGCCGCCACCTGCTGCGTGGATGATGTGTATATTGCTACGTCGTCTGCGAAGAGTGCTATCTGGTTATTCTGTTTCCTGGGTACCTCGTTGATGTAGATGTTGAACAGCGTCGACGATATCACGCTTCCTTGGGGGAGTCCCTGCCTTATTGTCCTTGTCCTTGATTCTGTCCCTTTGATCACTGTTGTTGTTGTCCTGTCCTTTAGGTAGCTAATGACGGTCTTCGTGATTCCTGCTTCGTGCATGTTGGTGGTCTATGGCTTCTCGCCATACTGTGTCGTATGCCTTCTCTAAGTCCAGGAGTGCCGCTGTTGTTGTCTTCTTGGTGTTGTTTCCTGTCATTGCCTGGTTCACTATCCTGGCAAGTTGCATGGCTGTCGATTTCCCTCGCTGGAATCCCAATTGTTCCGGTATGATGGTTCCTAGTAACTGAAGCTTTGCGTTGGTCCTTTTATTGAGCACTCTTTCGTATATTTTTCCTAACGCGGGTAGCAGTGAAATTGGCCTGTACGACGAGGTTTGTCTCCTGTCCTTCCCTGGTTTTGGGGCTGACGATGATCCTGGGTGTTTTCAATGCCCTCGGGAAGTAGTGTAGTTTAATGCAGGCGTTGATGATGTGCGCCAGCTAAACAAGGGCGTTATTTGGCAGGAATTTGGCCTCCTTCATGACTACTCCGTCCGGCACTGGTGCTTTGTATGGCCTGGCCTTCCTTATGATCCTCCTTAGTTCCCTGCCCTGGAGCTCGTGATTATCCTGGTGTTCTGTGGCGGCAGCGCTTCGATCTCGTTTGTTGTCCTTTGAAGTCTTCTTCGTGTCCTGTCGTCTGATAGATTCTCTGCCAGGCTGCTAATGTTGGCGAAATATTCCATGAACGCCTCCGACTCTTTACTTTGTCTACGATGATGCTTTCCACGCCGTCTCTTGTCACTTTGATCGGTGGGACTGTCCATGGGCTCCTGCTGCTCTTTATTTTCTTGATGTGCTTCCATATCTTGATTTCACGGCTGGCGGCTGTGGTTCTGTTATTCCAGGCCCCGTTGTTGTATGAATCCAGGATGGCTCGGGTTAATTCGCATTCCTCCAGATAGGCTCTCCTGTCGTTCAGGTCACGTGTGCGTTGATATGTCCTGCGTAGTTTCTTCTCGCGATCGGTTCTTGGATGTGCTGTGGCGGCTTGCCTTGGTTCAGGTCCGGGTTCCTGGGGACGTGGTGTTCCTTGGCGACGCTTATTAGCCTGGTGATAACTTCTATGGCTTCCTTTATCTTTTCAGGGGTGTCCAAGTCGACCAACACTACATCTCTTACGGTTCTCGAGTTCTCCATACATAGACTCGAATTCGAGTCACCCTGTACAGGGTTTTTCTTATATATTGTCGCCCATCTACAGGAGTTATTATAAAAGATAAAAAAATATAATAAATACAAATATTTCATATTTTTCATAAATATCTTGATCTGATATAATAAATTTTATTTTTTAAATAACCCCCATAAAAACCATCTTCCTCTCCGAAACGAATATCTACGGCCAAGATATTATGACCAGGGGTGATATTTTTCGAATTTACATAACTAGTGCTGTAATATATCACATTATTTGAGAAAATATATGAAATGTTTCTATTTACTATTTTTGTATCATATCTAACGATTTTTGAAACCCCCATACAGAGATTCGAATTTGTGGCATTGAATGACTAGAAAATGTCAGTGATTTTTTCTCCCAAGTCAGACCATTTAGATTCGCCTCTTCATTTTTTCACCTCGTCGGATTTTTAACTAAATACCACCATTAGATAGAGAGGAAAGAGTGGCAATGCGTCCTACTGTCCTAGTCCTTGTTCTGGATTTTTCATAGCATCACCTCGTTGATCATTTTATGGATTTTCCTGCATGGCATCTCCTCTATGGTCATCCTTCCTATGTTCCTAGTTATTTCCTGAGTCCTCGTCGTGTACTCCTGCTTTTCTCCTGGTGCCTTGCATGTGGTCCTTCTTGTTCAGGTGACTCCTAGGTACTTGACGGTGTCTGTGTCCTCGATCCGTGTCCCGTTGATCGTGATGTGTGTCCTTTGTCGCTTGCGCTTCTGGTTGAAGTTGTTGAGTTGCGTTTTGGTCTCGTTTATCTTCAGTGTCCACTTCTTGAAGTACTCCGCTATCATCCTGACGTGTTGTTCTGTTCGCGGTGTTGCCGTCACCTGCTGCGTGGATGATGTGTATATTGCTCCGTCGTCTGCAAAGAGTGCTATCTGGTTGTTCTGTTGTCCTGGGTACGTCGTTGATGTAGATGTTGAACAGCGTCGACGATATCACGCTTCCTTGGGGGAGTCCCTGCCTTATTGTCCTTGTCCTTGATTCTGCCCCTTTGATCACTGTTGTTGTTGTCCTGTCCTTTAGGTAGCTAATGACGGTCTTCGTGATACCTGCTTCGTGCATCTTGGTAGCCATGGCTTCTCTCCATACTGTGTCGTATGCCTTCTCTAAGTCCAGGAGTGCCGTTGTTGTCGTCTTCTTGGTGTTGTTTCCTGTCATTGCCTGGTCCACTATCCTGGCAAGTTGCATGACTGTCGATTTCCCCTGGCTGGAATCTGAATTGTTCTGGTATGATGGTTCCTAGTGTCTGGAGCTCCGCGTTGATCCTTTTATTGAGCACTCTTTCGTAGATTTTTCCTAGCGTGGGTAGCAGTGAAATTGGCCTGTACGACGAGGTTTGTCTCCTGTCCTTCCCTGGTTTTGGGGATGACGATGATCCTGGCTGTTTTCCATGCCCTCGGGAAGTAGTGTAGTTTAATGCAGGCGTTGATGATGTACGCCAGCTAAACAAGGGCGTTATTTGGCAGGAATTTGGCCTCCTTCATGACTACTCCGTCCGGCACTGGTGCTTTGTATGGTCTGGCCTTCCTTATGATCCTCCTTAGTTCCCTGGGGCTCGTGATTATCCTGGTGTTCTGTGGCGGCAGCGCTTCGATCTCGTTTGTTGTCCTTTGAAGTCTTCTTCGTGTCCTGTCGTCTGATAGATTCTCTGCCAGGTTGCTGATGTTGGCGAAAAATTCCATGAACGCCTCCGCCTTCTCTGCTTTGTCTACGATGATGCTTTCCACGCCGTCTCTTGTCACTTTGATCGGTGGGACTGTCCATGGGCTTCTGCTGCTCTTTATTTTCTTGATGTGCTTCCATATGTTGATTTCACGGCTGGCGGCTGTGATACTGTTATTCCAGGCCCCGTTGTTGTATGAATCCAGCCTGGCTCGGGTTAATTAACATTCCTCCAGATAGGCTCTCCTGTCGTTCAGGTCACGTGTGCGTTGATATGTCCTGCGTAGTTTCTTCTCGCGATCTGTTCTTGGATGTGCTGTGGCGGCTTGCCTTGCTTCAGGTTCGGGTTCCTGGGGACGTGGTGTTCCTTGGCGACGCTTATTATCCTGGTGATGACTTCTATGGCTTCCTCTATCTTTTCAGGGGTGTCCATGTCGACCAACACTACATCTCTTACGGTTCTCGAGTTCTCCATACATAGACTCGAATTCGAGTCACCCTGTACAGGGTTTTTCTTATATTTTGTCGCCCATCTACAGGAGTTATTATAAAAGATAAAAAAATATAGTAAAGACAAATATTTCATATTTTTCATAAATATCTTGATCTGATATAATAAATTTAATTTTTTAAATAACCCCCATAAAAACCATCTTCCTCTCCGAAACGAATATCTACGGCCAAGATATTATGACCAGGGGTGATATTTTTCGAATTTACATAACTAGTGCTGTAATATATCACATTATTTGAAAAAATATATGAAATGTTTCTATTTACTATTTTTGTATCATATCTAACGATTTTTGAAACCCCCATACAGAGATTCGAATTTGTGGCATTGAATGACTAGAAAATGTCAGTGATTTTTTGTCCCAAGTCAGACCGTTTAGATTCGCCTCTTCATTTTTCACCTCGATATTCGAAAAACCATCACTGAAATAATTAAAATTGGGCATGGCACACAAAATGCGTTTCAAATTTTCCAGGAAATTTTAAATCCCAATAAAATCTAATTTTATGTCCCTTTTCACGTTTCTGATGCTTCACAAGATGCGATTCGATGCATAAGTAATTGCTAGAAAATATTTTAAATTAAATGTTTTTAATAGTTACGGTTATAATTTCAAAAATAAATTTTTAGGTACCAAAACTTACCTGTCCAGCATTTACATAGAGCTGGAAAAAGACCCGTCAATGAGCTTTTATCATTCATATTTGCAATAACAGACCTACCTTTTTTTTGAAAATATTTCTTGCGGTACTCGATGTGTCTCTTTTTTAATAAATTGAAAAAATAATACATGAAACATTGTACTAAAATACCAGGTGATCCTAATTATAGTCGGGAAGCTTCGGTAGCCTATTTCGCAGTTAAAAATAAGAAAAAATATTTATTTAAACTTGTGTGCTAGAATGCCTTGTCTCGAGTATACAGGGCGTTAAAATGTTAGGATAAAAAAATGGTTTTTTCCCTATTTTGTATTTTTTTTTTTAGATTTCGCTTTCGAATTTGGTCGGTGCCATAATCACTGACTGAGAATATTTTAAATAATTTATATAATAAAAATTATGGTACGCCTCTTTTTTTTTGGTAATTTTGGTAGCATACCCAAATGTATTAAGCATAACTGAACAAAAGTTGACTCTTAGATGTTTTCGCTAAATCAAACAGTTTTCGAGAAAAAAAAATCCCAAATATGCCATTTACAGGAAATTAGATTCCTTATATTGAATATTAGTTAATTTGGAGGTTTATAATAAACAAATTACGGATATTGTGCAGGCTAGCTTTCTTCGTACCAAATATGAGAGGTGACAGAGAAACCACCCATTTAGAAAAATTATCAAATTTCAGCTCAAGTTTTATATGACAAAAAGCGTTTGTATTAATACAAATAAATTAAAAATAAAATCAAATATAGAATGTTAAAAAATACTTTCTTTTTGCTGCTTACTTATTTTCTTTTATCACCTTAATTAAGCATACAGTATACATTAAAACGGAAGATATTTTTGCTCGAAATCAGTCCGTTTTATAACGAAAAAAAACCTGGTTAGTTTTGATTGGCGCATTTGGATATAAAATTGCGAAAAAGCAGTGGCGTAGAATAATTTTTATTATTTCAATTATCTGAAAAAATTTCACGGTCGCCACTGTGTTTTTAAGCGATTATTACACCAACCGAGTCTGAAAGCGAAATCTAAAACATTAATAAATAAAAAATGGGAAAAATAATTTTCTAACAACTCAACGTATACCCGAAACAAAGCTTTTTCAGAACCTTTGCACTTATTTTTAACTGCGAAGTTTTCCGCTTAAAAGTTGGACCAACCTGTATACACATTTTGGCAGTAAGGAACAATATATTTTTATTAAATCTATATATAGACGTCAGGGTGGCTTTAAGCTATTTATATGTTATCAATGAAGCTATTCCCGCGTATAAGAACAACACAACTATTTATACTCTAGCGGGTTGCCCCACTAGGTGCCCAGCTTTATGTCCTGATTATGTCTTTTATTGTAGGTATTTCTTCCCTATTGTCTGTAGGTCGATAAGAAGGTCATTTTAAAGATAGATACACATTTTAGTCTCGAGATCACATACGTGCGTTGTTACCGTTTTTTTAAATAAATTTTTAACTTATACTTTTATTTCAAAATGAGTAGCGACATTTTGTTATTTTATTCTGACAAAGGTTCTTAAAATCCACAGCACATAAGGCAAAAGTCTGGAAAACTTCAAATAAACCAAACCTGATTGACCAATGCGGAAATTGTACTGTAAATGACTATGTTGGTCATATTTCTTATTTTTCCTGAAATAAATATAGTTGGTGAAATTTTGTAAATGTTTTTCCAGATTTAAATAGGGGGGTATTTTGCTATTTAAACGATATAACTCTTGGCGATATTCAATGAAAAAAACATAGCTGGCATAAAAATAATAAATAATACAAAGTGCTTTTCCATGAATCTGCGGATATGCAACTAAACTGCTGTTCGCTTGAAACGCATACGCTAGTTTAAAAAAAGAATACGTACTTCCAAAACTAAAAAAGATTTCCTAATGCGGTTTTCAAAGTATTAGGGCACATTTTATGGCCTATCGACTAGGCTACCGGGTGTTTTTAATATTTTGCAAATATTTTGTTTGTAGATGGTAGTAAACAAATACCTAAAAAAATTATAAAATTTGATTTGTTCCGAAAATGTACAGGTTTTTCCAACGAGGATTAGACAAGCCTCTTTTTTGACTCTACCTGTACTTTTATGGAAAAAAACTGATATAGCCATTTTATATAATTTTTTCCGCCGAATCCGAAAATGATGAGTGAAAAACAATTGAACATCAAATAAAACTGCTAGGGGTCAGTTTGATATATTTTTTTTAACTGGAATGGCATATTTTTATGCGATTATTCGATTCCTGGTATATCTTTCGATCTAAAATGATATCTATATATCTAAATGCTCGTCTACCTTGCCATTGACAGCTGCAAGATTGATACGGATCACCCTTTGGCTATAGTGTCATTCAGACAATTAAAAAATCGTGTTTTGGAATTGTTTAATTTTTTCACGAATTAGTAAAAAATGGTAGGTTTTTTTGCAAAATTGATACATATAAAACAGCTACGATATAATAAAAACTATAAATAAACCTAAGAACACCAAATATTTTAATAATAAAATGTTCGACATGTCTTCCGTTGTTTTCGAAACAGGAGCTATGGCCCTTTTTCAGTCTCCAATAACTTCCTTAAATATTTTGATCCTAGTTGTTCTAGCCACACCTATATATCTAAGTAGTTATAAGTTTAATTAGTTTATAATTTAGTTATGTTTTCTTATTTAATTCAACTTCATATTTTCCATGCTCAAACAACATATATTATTGTTTAAATATATCGGGTTGCATATATTCGCGATAATAGTTGTTGGACGTATTTTACTTGAAATCCCAAATACGCGCGCACGCACGGAACGTCGCGCGCCACCCGAAGCAGTACGACACATGGTACCAAAGAAGTACGACAGAGCTCGACTCGATCCAAAAACCCTAAGACAGCTTCCTCCGAGAAAATCCGCACGTATTTTCCGACATTCTACACGGTGTGTGTTGTAATCGCCGGTGCTGTGATACGTAACTGAAGGGACCTACGGTAAGTTAGCTCCAACAATCCGTACGATCTTTTCAGGGTTTTCCAATTCATTCTAAACTCATATAATTTCAATTGTTACGTTCGGTAGCATTCATTTTCAATTGTTACGTTCGGTAACATTTTTGGTCCTTCGAGCCGGATTTTTCAAAAGTTTTAATATTTTTCAATGCGTTTGTTTGAGCATAGAACAATATATTCTAGATACTTGTAAACTAATGATCTAAAATCTTTTATTTTAATCGTCCATTTAAATTCACTAAACGATAGACAGGTTTTTTGTAACTCCTTTTTGTTGACACTAAATTCTCCGGCTTGCTTATCGTGTAGCTTTTTAAAATAAATAAAGCTTTTTTTCTTATTTTGTATTAGCGTTCTTAACATATCATTTTGTTGACTACAACGAAATATTCTCGTTTTTTTATCCTCAACTATTGTACTTTGCAGCGTTAACTTTAAAACGCTCTTTACTCCGATATAAATTTAAAATTCAGGTTTTATTCCGTTTACAGTAAAGTCCCGATAATTTATGCATATCATTGTGCATACAGTTAATAATAATAGCAGTGTACCGAGTTGATTCAAATATTATTTCAAATTCTCTAAATCAACTAAATTTAATTCGTCCTTTTCATCTCATCACGTATATTTTTTGTAACTTTGCACACATTGTTCTTTAAATTAATTCAGAATGTCAAATAAAAGCAAACAACTGCGTGCAACGCGGGATCTGTGAATGGATCAACTTGATGAACTTATTGCTTTGGGTGCAACTGTGCAAGCTGATAAAACCATACTTCCCAAATTCAAAATAGCCTGTGAAAAGCTTACGCAAATATACGATGATTTTGAACACTATCACAAATCTCTTATTCAAGAATTAGCTATAAGCAAAGACCCTGACTACGCTGAAGATATGGCTGTAAGAACAACCTTTATGGAAAAATATTTAACAGTTAAAGAAATTTTTATCAATAATTCTCCCGACTTGACAGTTAAGGTTCAACCTTCAGTCACTCCAAATCCAAATGGCAAGTTTCCTAAAATAACTTTACCAACATTGAATGGTATTTACAAGGATTGGCCCACATTTTTCGATTTATTTTCTTCTTTAGTAGATAAAAATGCTAGCCTTTCTGACGTGGAAAAATTCCAATATTTGCGTTCTTCTCTTAGTTCGGAACCTTAAATATGATAAAATCTTTACCATTAACTGATACTAATTATGCTATAGCGCTTCAAACGTTAACTTTTCGTTATGAAAACAAACGATTGATGGCTGATACTTATTGGCTCTCAATTTGTGAAGCTCCAAAACTAAATAATGATTCTCCTAATGCTTTAAGAAAACTTTTAGATACATTCACAGAGAACTTAGCAGCGCTAAAAAATCTTAATTTACCTGTTGATGAATGGAGTTTTGTATTATTTCATACTTTAAAACAAAAACTCGATTCTGCTACTATCAAACGTTTCGAATTGCAAGAAGCTTCAACAGAAATTATGACTTATTCGAAACTTAAGGAGTTCTTACAAAAACAATGTGTTGCACTCGAATCAGCCGCTCTTTCTATTCCATGTTCCAAACCTATTCCTAAATTTCCACGTCAACCGCCAAAGCCCTTCAATTCTCGGCAAGACCCTCTGTCATTTTTTACTAACACCGATCGAGATGTTACTCAAAAGATAGTATGTGCTTATTGCAAAGCTGATCATAAGATCTATAAATGTCCTACCTTCCTAGATAAGTCTGCTCAAGATAGATTTAAAATCGTGATGGACAAGAAGTGGTGTGTCAATTGTCTTCATACAGCCCATCAAATCTCGTCATGTAGCTCGACATTCACTTGTCGAAATTGTCACGCCAGACATCATTCGCTTCTTCACGGTGGGGAAACGCCAAACTCAAATAATTCTGTTAGTTCACCTCAAGCACCTATCAATGTAAAGACCGTTCAGTTGCACGGAAATTCTGAACTTAATTCCCTGTCTCACTTTATTCTTTCCAATTCTACTGTTCTACTTTCAACAGCCCAGTTAGAAATTCGTGATTCGATGGGAAATTTTCAAACTGTTCGTGCATTGATTGATAATGGTAGTCAGACAAGCATTATCACTCAGCAGTGTTATTGTCGCTTGCGAGTGCCAGGCTCTAAAATTTCCTTATCAATTTTCGGTATTGGACATACTCCCTCTACGTCTTCATGTCGCGTTTCGTGTGTCATTCGACCTGTCAATGAACCGTCCTTCACACTAAACTTAGATGCTATTGCTTTGCCCAAAATTTGTTCAGAAATGTCAAGTACATTTATACCTGTTGATAGATGGAAACATGTGAAACATCTCAAGCTTGCGGATCCAAAGTTTAACGAACCAGGTCCAATTCATCTTTTGTTAGGTGCAGATATTTTTCCTCAGCTTCTTAGACCGGGTTTTATTCCAAGTGGTAATGATAGTTCTGAAACCTCCTATATCAACACTATCTTTGGGTACGTTCTTTGTGGAAAAGTCATTGTGCCCTCAGTTTCACCTACTCAGGTCAATTCGTTATTCACATCTCCATGTTACTTTGAAAAACTTTTGGGCATTAGAGGAGGTTCCGAATGCAACTCAGATTGCTCCTGAGGATGCATTGTGCGAACAATCTTACGTTGACGGTTATTCTCGAAGTGACACCGGCCGCTACATCGTAGCTTTACCTTTCAAAGACTCTGAACCTTTGTTAGGTGACTCTCGAAATACGGCACTTCGCCGACTGTATTCCCTGGAGCGCAGGTTACACCAAGATCCTATTCTATATAAAGCATATTGTGATTTCATGCAGGAGTATTTGGACTCTGGTCATATGTGCCTTTCTACTCCGCTAGATAATCCATCGAAGGCATATTACATTCCTCATCTTGGAGTTTTCAACTCGAATAGTATTAAACCTAAACTTCGTGTGGTATTTGATGGTAGCAGTAAAACTACCAATGGAAGTTCTCTCAATGACTGTCTTCTCACTGGTCCTAAATTGCAAAAAGACATATTTTCAATTTTGTTAAAATTCCGACTTCATTATGTCGTCTTCACCGCTGATATCCGTCAGATGTATAGGCAAATTCTGGTCCAGCCTTACCATCAAGACTATCAGCGGATTCTATGGCGATTTTGTAAAAATAGCCCTATTCAAGATTACACTCTTTGCACTGTAACATACGGCTTGAGTTGTTCGCCATACCTTGCCTTGCGCACCATAGTTCAGTTAGCCCAGGACGAGCAGGAAACCTTTCCTAGGGCAGGTGTCTCTCCTAAAATCGGATATCTTTGTAGACGATGTGGTTAGTGGTTGTTCTTCTTTATCTGAGGCTCAAACCCTCAAAGACGAGCTCATTTCTATGCTAAAGAGAGGTGGATTCGAACTCCGAAAATGGGCTAGTAATCGTAGAGAGCTTCTAAGTATGATTCCTGAATCTCATCAGCAACAGCAACCACAGGAATTCGATAATAATGAAATATCAGCTATTAAAGTTCTGGGTCTTCGATGGATACCTAATCTAGATGTATTTTCCTACTCTGTCGCGATCAAAAATGATTGTTGCACCAAGCGATCTATTCTTTCAGAATTGGCACCTATTTTTGATCCTCTCGGGTTTCTCTCTCCACTCACGTTTTTTGCAAAATTTCTAATCCAACACTTATGGAGTCTGGGTCTTGAATGGGATCAAGAACCTCCAGAAGATGTTTTGGAAAAATGGTCTCAATACAACTCGGAACTTTCTTTGTTAAGTAACCTTCATTTCCTCGTTGTATAATCCCAAAAGACGCATGTACGTTTGAACTGCACGGCTTCTCCGATAGTTCTGAGCGTGGATATGCCGCTGTTATATATTTGCGCTGTGAAACGTCTACTGGTGAAATAAAGGTTTCCTTTGTTTGTGCTAAGTCGAAGGTAGCTCCACTTAAACGTATTTCCTTACCTCGTTTGGAACTTTGCGGTGTTGTTCTGCTGTCAAATCTCATGTATGTCGTTTCAACTACATATTCCAATCTTTCCTCCTGTCCTATATTTGCTTGGACTGATTCTAGCGTTGTCCTTGCATGGTTACGAAATTCTCCACATTTGTGGAAAACTTTCGTGTCCAATCGAGTCAGTTATATCCATAATCGAATTGCGTCGTCTCGTTGGTTTCATGTAGGATCAGCTGACAATCCTGCCGATTGTGCTTCTCGAGGATTACTCCCAAAAGCTCTTCTCATCCATTCACTTTGGCTAGATGGTCTTTCATGGTTACAGTTGTCTCCTGACAATTGGCCAAATCAAAATCTTAACTTTTCTAAATCTGATGTTGTCTCTGAGGAAGCTCGGAAGATTGTTTTTGTCGCTGAGAATTCTCCAAATCTTTTTGAGACATTTTTAAACAAATTTTCCTCCATTTCAAAAATCAAACGTATTCTAGCCTATTGTTTACGCTTTCTTTCAAATTCCAAGAGGTCCTCTGAGAACATACGTGGTAGCTTTACTTCAAGGGAACTCCACCTAGCTCTTCTGCCTCTTATTCGATATGTTCAAACCGTTGCCTTTTCTAGAGAGATTGAGAAAATTAAATGTAAAAAAAAATGGCCAAAGGTATTTTCAAAACTTAGTCCGTTCATCGACAAAGAGGATATTCTCAGGGTGGGCGGACGACTTACTCATTCTGGCTTGCTCTATGATCAGAAATATCCAATTCTCTTACCTCAAAAACACGTTCTCACTTATCGCATTATCGACAGTTTCCATCGTGACAATATGCACGTTGGTCTTCAAGGCTTACAATTTCTGTTATCTCAACAATTCTGGATTTTATCTTCCCGTCGAGCCATTCGACATTGCCTTTCTTGGTGTATTCGTTGTTTTAGAATCAAGCCTACCTCTTTCGAATCTCCTATGGGCGATCTACCCTCTACGCGTATCAATCAATTGAAAGCATTTCAGTGTGTTGGCGTGGACTTTGGTGGCCCTTCCAACATAACTCTTAGTAAAGCTAGAGGCTCAAGGGCACAAAAGGCGTACTTATGTCTATTTGTATGCTCTACCACCAAAGCTGTGCATTTGGAGCTTGCTTCCGACTTATCTTCAAGTTGTTTCATTGCTGCTCTAAGGCGATTTGTCGCTAGGCGAGGTAGATGTACTCATATTTTTTCCGACAACGGTACTAATTTTGTTGGAGCCTATGGAACGCTATACTACCACTCTGCTGCCAAATAATATTATTGTAGATATGCAATGGCAATCCTTCCAAGAGATCCTGTAAGCATCTGGCCGGTTAAAGAGCCACGATAAAATAGTGGTCCAATAATTTGATTTGATATCATCCCACACCAAACATTAAGTGAGCACCTACCTGAAAACTTTAACATTTCATATTTATGATTAGCTGTTGCCCAAAAATTTGTATTTCTGCGGTTGCATATCCCTGATGCTGTAAATGACGCTTCATCAGTCCATGGGATTTTATTGTTGTTTAAGTTGTTGTCCTCGTCTTGCTCTCTCATCAGCATCCAAACAACAAATCAAAATCGAATATCTTTTTGTTCTTGTGTTAGATACTGAACGAAAGGATACGATATGATTTAATAGCAAATTTTTCAGATCCCTTTGAACTGTTCCATAACTGTGTTTTGTATTCTTATATTTCTTTGCCTATCTTATTTTTGTTTCTTCAAACACAGTCCTAATTCTGGTAATAATTGTATCCGCTGAAATGGGTCTCTGGAAACTCTCAAATTTTCCAGAGCCTGTCACGTCAGCATCGGGGGGCTAGATATTAATTTGATGGTTTATTACCAAAATACGGGTGGTCTAAGGACCAAAATCTTGCAGTTACAACAAGCAGTAAATACAAGCTTGTATAATATTATATTGCTTTCGGAGACATGGCTGAATAAGTAATTTTTGGATTGCGAACTTGGTTTCAATGATTTTGATATCTTTAGATTGGATAGGTGTGAGATCACTAATAATGATATGAGAGGTGGAGGAGTGCTAATTGCCACTAAGAAATGTCTTAATGCTGACAGAATAGTTATCTCACGGAATTCGAAGGTTGAACATATATATGTATCAATAAGTATTGATTCTAAATTGCTTATAATTGGTTGTGTGTATATACCAACTAATTCTAGTCCTGATTTATATGTTGTGATGTTATAGAACAGATTTGTATATTGTATCCTAATTGTAAGTTGATTGTGTTAGGTGATTTTAATGTGCCTTATTGCTCTTGGGGAAATGATGAATTGGGCAAGCACCGCCCCATTCCCCTGGTGTTACGTTGGCACAGTGTTATAGCTATTTTAATATGTTTCAGTGTAATGGTGTTGTCAATAGTCGAAATGTTGCTCTTGATCTTTTATTTACCAACCTCAGAGATATTGTCACATGTAGGGCACCTGATCTTTTGCTGCCTAATAGTATTCATCATGAAGCCATATCCTTTGACATACATTTGAATAATCCCATTGAGAATCCTGTCTATGAGGAGTTTTATTATGATTTTAAAAACTGTGATTTTGTCTTAATTAATGATTGTCTTGCTGGTGTTAAATGGGCTGAACTTCTGGAGGAGGCTGGTATGAATGATGCAGTATCGGTTTTTTATAGCATCCTTTATGATATCTTTGATGCATATGTGGCAATAAAAAGGTACAGGGTTTCTACATTGCCAAGGTGGTTTAATGCTGAGCTGCGTAGTCTTGTTATCCAGAAGAAGGCTCTACATGCGGAATATCGCAGAACTGGTGACCTCAACCTGTATCAGAAATTTTGTGATGTGAGAAGCCATTGTAGGGAGGTACGCAGTCTCTGCTATCAGAATTATATCAACAACATCGAAAATAATATATCTACCGACCCTAGCAAATTCTGGTAATTTGTAAAGGATAGAAAGAATGATCATGGTGTTCCCTTGCATGTTCAATATAATGGGTTGAGCAGTGGTAGTGCATCGGAGATGGTGAGTCTGTTTGCATCTTTTTTCTCTACAGTTTACTCCCGGGATGATGTGGATGTAATTCCTGAGAATAACCTCTCGGCGAGGGTTTCTATATCTGCCTATGGTTTTTCCTTCCGTGAGGTGTTTGATGTTATTGGTTCCCGACCCTATCGCCTTTCCTGTGGCCCTGATGGTATCCCTGCATTTTCCTCAGAAAGTGCCAATTCGTCGTTGAAACTGGGTGAATTTCCGCCGTTTTTGGAAAAACTGTTTCTTGAAACCAATTTTCAAGTCAGGGGACAGGACTCAAGTGTCAAATTATAGAGCAGTTTGCACGCAATCGGACATACCCAAGATGTTGGACTTGCTGGTGAGTAGGAAACTATATTGGGACTTTGAAGGTGTGATCAATGAACAGCAACATGAATTTTTTGGTGGAAGATCTACATCAACAAATCTGGTCTTCTATGAGAGATTTATTGGTGATGGCATGGAAAATGGGATGCAGGTGGACTCTTTATATTTGGACTTTTCTAAAGCCTTCGATCGGGTAAATCATTCATTGCTTCTTGATAAATTGGGAAAATTGGGTGTGGGGGACCTGTCTTGCGTTGGTTGGCAGACTTTATCGGTGGCAGGGTGCAGTCTGTGAAGCAGTGCGGAAGGGTTTCCGGTGAGATTGAACCCTTCTGGGGTACCTCAAGGTTCGCATTGTGGTCCGATCCTTTTTTCAATCTTCTTGTTGGACCTAGTACCCTGCATAAAAAAATGTAAATTCCTAATGTTCGCAGATGATATAAAGCTGTTTGCATCGGTTGCATCTGCTAGGGATGCAGAATGTATTCAGGATGATTTGAACAGTATTTCTTACTGGTGTAACCTTAATGGGATGGGGATCAATATATCAAAGTGTTACAAAATATCTTTCACACGATCAATAGCACCTATTGTCTTTGATTACAGGCTGAATGATGTAAGCCTTCCATCGTGTACCGAAGTAAAGGACCTTGGAGTGACATTTGATACAAAATTAATATTTAGTTCTCATATTCAGAATATTGTGTCACGGGCTTACAAGATGCTGGGGTTTGTTCAGCGCCTGTCGGTTGATTTGTGAATCTCAACATTTACTAAGCTTTACTCATGTTTTGTCCGCTCAGTCCTGGAGTACTGTTCTGTGGTGTGGTCTCCCTGTTACGATGTTTGGAACGAGGAAATTGAAAGGGTACAGAAAAAGTTCCTTAGAGTGGTGGCTTTTCGCTGTGGATATGGGTATCAGATATTCTTCAGGCTCTAAATCTGTCAAGTCTTTATTCACGTCGATTAAGGGCCGATGTTTGCTTCTTGCATAAAATCATTGAGGGCAGCATTAAGTCTTCTGAGTTGTTGTCGTTGGTTCCATTTAATTCAACATCAAGAAGGGGTAGACATACTGATGTTTTCTTGGTTCCATTTCATCCCACAAATTAGGGTAAGAATGATCCCATAACTCGCATGCTGAGGACTGCTAATGGCATTCTCCACGATCATCCTGAGGTTGATATTTTTGGTACCACTAGAGCATCATTCAAAACTAAATTAAATAAAATTATACGTGATCTTAATGATTAGTGTTCGTTCTATATGAGGTGATATGGCTTTGTTAAGTAATATAGTGATATATTTGTAAATTGTGATTTTTGTAAGCTTTGGTATTTTATTGTATGATGATAATAATTATTATGTTTTTTATAGTGTAACTTTGTTATTTGTATAGAAAAATGGCTTGTACCGTAGACAAATAAATAAATAAATAAATAAATAAATAAATAAATAAAATTTCTTTGTGTTTCTTGAGTATTCTATCTTTTGTAATATAACTTTACAATGCGTCTTTGTCTTTTAATAAATATTTAATTTTTTAATGACACTACAGCCAAAGAGTGAACAGATATCAATCTTTTATTGATTTTATTTTCTCGATTTAGACGTGCAGAAAATAGACGTTTTTGAATTAAAAATATATGATTTTAGATCAAAAGATATACGAGGAATCGGCTAATCATATAAAAAATAAGGCATGCATTTAAAAAATATATCAAAATGACCCCTAGCAGTTTTATTTGATGTTCCATTGTTTTTCACTCATCATTTTTGGCATTCGACGAGAAAAATTATATAAGGTGGCTATTTCAGTGTTTTTTTTTTATATAAAGTACAGGCAGACCGAAAAAGTCGGCCAGTTTAGTCCTCGTTGGATAACCCTGTATAAAATGTTTTTCTTTTTGTTTGTTACGTTTACATGATTCTTCAGTTTTGTCCAAAGTACGACTTTCAGGATTATTGATTAGGCTGCAATTTTAAAGGACGCATTATTTAAAAAAATTACTAAGATCCCATTCGCAGACATATTTCTACACTTTTAAGTAAATAAAATCAAACCCACAATATACTGGGTGTCTAAATAAAAATAAAATGTTAGCAGGTGATTTACAAATATTAGTTTTGTTTTATTAATATTTTGTAATTTCTTAACCACTCTGTTTATTGTCAATTTAATTTTTTTACCTAAAAATCCCAGTCTAATGAATAAAAAAAGTCACATTTCATTTTGAATAAGTCATATTTCAGACACAACTGCAATTATCGGAAAATCACCGATTTTTTTACATTTTGAGTAAGAATTATTTAAATGTAACAAACAAAAAAGGATACAAATGAAACTTTATAAAATTTGTAGGATTTTGGTTACTACCCTGTATATACAAAATATGCATAATATTCAAAACGCCAGGTAGCCTAGTTGAAAACCACATTAAAAAATCGTCTATAGTGTTGGAAATACGTACAGGGTTATTCCTTATATATTAGACAGGGTTTAGCGCGATTATTATGCGAGGTGCACAAAAACTTTAAATACAAAAGTTGTAGGGATCATCCTAAATCATCAGAAAATATTCTAAAATATAATACAGGACTATCGCAAAGTTGATAAAAAGCACAAACATTGAAAATTTTTAATGGAATACCCTGTATATTAAAACAAAAATTAATACACATATTTTTTTCTGAATTCAAAAATATGTAATGTGTTGACATATGGTTCAGCCGTTTTCGAAATATTTGCATTTAAAAAAGTATTGAAAATAAGGGTGGTCACATTGAACACTTGAGAATTTTCATAAATTATTTTATAAAAAAAATATTCCATTTTGATTATTGAAAATAAATAAATTAATTATCTTCTTCTTATCACGCACTCTCCTCACGAAGGCGATCCATATGGCTAACATTGTCCTGGTTACAGCAGCTCTAAATATCTCAGTCGAACTGCACCCGAACCATTTTCTAAGATCCTTCAACCAGGAGTTCTAACGTCTTCCAACAGATCTTCTTCCATGAATCTTTCCTTCAATTATCAGCCTCAGTAATTCGCATTTTTCGCCTCTCATGATACGGCCTATGTATCTTGTTTTTCTCTCTTTAATGATGGTTAATAACTTTTTCATTCGACTTAATACCTCTTCGTTTGTAACTCGATGAATCCATGAGATACGAAGCATGCGGCGATATAGATACATCTCAAAAGCCTCGATCCTTCTCTCAGTTATCGGATCGAGAGGCCAGCCCTCACAACCGTACAGTAATACATTGAAGATATAGCACCTGACCATGCGCATTCTGAGCTCCAAGCTCAAATCAAGACTGGTGAAAAACTACTTCATTCTGGTGAAAATTTTCCTGGCTTGGTCAATTCTAGAACGTATCTCCCGCTTCGGGTCGCACAGCGAGTTGATTATGGTGCCAAGATATTTGAAGGATGATACCTGTTCGATATTTCTGCCATTGATTAAAAGTGCTTCGGTGATATGTGCCTTGGAGAAAACGATCAATTTGGTCTTGGAAATGTTCAAATCGTTCACTGTCTTATGTAATCTGGTCCATCACTTCTTGCAAGTCTGATTTGTTATCGGCTAGGACCACGGTGTCGTCTGCGTATCTTATATTAGTGATGCGGACTCCTTTCACTCGAATACCTACCATAACTTCCAATAAAGCCTCTCTGAAAATGGCTTTCGAGTAAATGTTAAACAGGAGCGGAGACAAAATGCACCCTGCCGTACTCCCTTCCTTATTGACACGGCATCCGAAGTTCCCCTGTCTACTCTCACCTCCGCAGTTTGGTTCCAGTAGAGCTGTGCTAGATTGAAATGTCTCTCTTGTCAATCGCGGTTGCTGATAATATCTCTAGCATCTTCTAATGCCTGACGCAATCAAATGCTTTACGATAGTAATTGAAACAAGCGTATACATCTATGCTCATGTCCCTACATCTCTGTGTTAGCACGTTCAGGGAAAAGAGAGCCTCTCGAGTGCCGAGTCCACTCTGAAATCCGAATTCAGTGTCACATATTTGTTGTTCGCATTCCTTATTAATCCGTGTATGGATTATTCTTAGGAATACTTTGAGGACGTGGGACATCAAACTAATCATGCACTGAGAGGAGTTTGGCTTTTTTGGAATCGCCACGAAGGTAGACTTGAGCCATTCGAAAGAGATTCCTGCACTGTAGATGGTGTTGAACAGATCAATTATAAGCTCTTGATCTTTGACTTCTTGGTTTGCGATAATTTTGAGCACCTCTGCATGTACTTTATCTGATCCTGTGGCTTTTCTGTTTTTCTGAATTTTTATTGCGTGGATGACTTCGCTTTTAGTAATAGTAGGTCCCCTCTCCCTGTTATCATCCACCTCCGTGGGAGACTCCGGCCGGTCATTATCGAACAGTTCCTCTACATTGTATTTTCGTATTAGTACACGTGAGTGGGTCCAAATAGGACCCTCCACTGCGACCCTTGGTCTATTGTGGCTCACATCTGTGATTTCCACTATGCCAGAGACTCGATCCTTTTCATGAAATCGAACAGCTTTCTAGGGTGGATAGTTTTCAAATCTGTAAGTGTGATTTGAGGATTTCCAAAGACTGTTTGTCTGATTCTTTCCATTGCTGGACAGTGGCATACAACATGCTCCATTGATTCTTCGTCCTCCAAGCACAAGCGGCATTCCGTTTCTTCGAAGAGCCCTATCTTGTTCATGTGGCTTCTTAGCCGACAATGGCCAGTGTACATGCCTACTACTCCCTGTACCTGCTGTCGGCCAAGTTGAAGAAGCTGTCCAGTTCTCACTCCTGATGGCAGAGTCACCACCAACTTTGAATGAGTTAGGCCTGGTAACTCTCTTCATTTGTCTACAAATTGCTTTTGTGTCCTCCTCGAGAGGGCTTCTTTAGCTATTCCTAGTACTGGTTCTGGTCCTATGAAGATCGTTGCGGCCGCCTGCTTCGCAAGAGCATCAGCTTTTTCGTTGCCTTCATACCATGTATGTCCATGTATCCAGATCAGTGTAAGTTTATTTTCTCTCCCTAGTGAGTAGTTCCTGGCAGTTTCATATTGTCTTGGATGAACATCGCGCAACGGCTAGATTCAAGAGCTTTTAAAGCTGCTTGACTGTCCGAGAAAATTTTGATTGACTTGCCTTTCCAGTTTCTATCGATGAGCCACTGTACGTACAGTCATATCAATGACCTTAACTTCAGCCTGAAAAATGGTTGCATATTTGCCTAGGGAACACTTAAGCTCAACCTTACCATTTTTATTCCATGCAGCGGCTCCTGTACCATCATTGGTCTTGGAGCCGTCAGTGAACCAACTATTCTCTGTTATTCTCAGATGTTCCGAGTCGTTTGCCCATTCGTTCCTCTCTGGTAGGAGGACGTCATAGGCATGGTAATAGGTAATTTTGGTAAGCATAACATCTGATGGTAGACCCAGCACACTGTCCTGCTCATTGGCATTTTTCAGCCTGTTGGGCACCATGATGGTCACCTGCGGATTGTTGATCACCGCCTGTGTCAATCTATACATCGTCCATCTAGCCTCCTTCTCCAGTATTGAAGAGGTGGCAGATTTAGAAGACACTCAAGCGCTGCCACGGGTGTAATGCCGAAGGCGGCTTTAATTGACAGACACGCTTGTCTTTGTAAGGTAGATAACTTGATTCTCGCGGAGCTCTGTAAGCTCTTAGAGTACCAAGCTACTGCTCCATATGTTATCATTGGTCTTATGACCGCAATATAGAGCCAGTGCATTTGTTTGGGATGTATGTCCCATGTTTTGCCACAAATGCGTCTGAAGGTCCATAGTGACAGTTTCGCTTTTGCGGCAATTTCATTCAGATGCGCATTCCAGTTAAGTGTTTTATCTAAGGTAATTCCCAGATACTTCACTGTATTCGCAAATGGGATAGTTTCTCCTTTGAGCGAAGGTGGTCTTAGGTCTTCCAGCCTTTTCTTCCTTGTGAACGGTACTATAACTGTTTTCTGTGGGTTCACAGATAGTTGTTCCCTTTCACACCAGACACAGACCACGGTTAGCACCTCATGCAGATCCTCTGGGATAGTTCTTTGCGAGTTGCTTCTAATCAGTATTACTAGATCATCCGCGTATGCCTGCACCTCCACATCCCACAGCGAGAGGACCGCCAGCAGACCTTTCCAGCAGGGGAGACCACATAGTTCTCTACATAGTTCTTCCATCTTTTTAATTATTCTTCGATCCCAGTTATGATCTCATTATTGGCATCTCTGAGGACTCCCACCTGATTTTTCCTCCCCAGTCCTGTCAGCTCTTTTACCTTCTTGTGCACATTGAAGGAATGATGTTTTTGCTGTAGTAATTCAATTTCTCGGCATTTCTCGGACAAATACACTCCCTTGCACTTCCTTCTCTCCGTCATTAGTTCCAGAATTCCCTCTATCAACCATTCCTTTCTCTTTTTGTTTTCCTTAAACCCAATGTCCTCTTCCTGAACCTTCACTATGATATTCTTTATTTCATCCCACGTATCTTCTGTGTCTATTTGTTCTGGTGTGGCAATTTCTTCTAAGTCCTACTCAAGTTTTAGGCCTATTCTTGTTTGGAATTCTATGTCGTTAATCTTCTCCAAATCTATTTGTTTATTTAAAATGTTGTGTTTTAACTTTGTGAAGCGCTTTATTCTGAAGTCCATAACAACCGGGTTGTGATCGCTACTGACATCTGTTCCGTGATTTAACGTATTTTTTGATTTCTAGACCAGTCATTATGATTGTAATCTGTCTGATTCCGTATTATTGTTTCCTGGTTGTCTGCAGGTGATATCCAGGTATATAAGCGTCTGGGATGTTGTTTAAAGAAAGTATTGGAGATGAAAATATTAAAATTAATTATAGTATGTTATAAGTAGTAATAATATGTTAAGTCTAACTTATTTGTTTAATAAAAATAATAATAACTGCGATTTAATTAAACCAAATAATAACGTTCTCAAAATGCAAATATTTCGAAAACAGCTAAATCAAATGTCAACACATTATATATATTTGAATTCCAAAAAGAAAGATCGATTAACTTTTGTTTTAATATACAGGGTGTTCGATTAAAAATTTATCATGTTTGTGTTTTTTATCAACTTTGCGATATCCCTGTATTATATTTTCTGGCGATTTAGGAAGATCCCTACAACTTTTTATTTAGTTTTTTCCACCTCATATAAGAGCCGCACTTGACGCTGTCATATGCCGTTTAGAAAGTTTTAAAATTCCCAGTATTTTGGAGATATTCGGAAAAAATCGAAATTTTCAAAAATCGATAAATTTTTTTCCTGGGCTTATTTAAAATTGGATTTCAAGTTGAAATGCACTTTGGTATTGCCACTTTTTCCGCTCTATCCAATGGTGGTATTGAGTTTGGAATCTGACGTTTCATCAAGGGGTCATCATCAACTGTCTTTTATTAAATAGGAACTTTATTTATTTTTCTTTTTTTATTCTTTTTTTAATTATTTATTTTGCTTTATCGTAATTTTAATTGTTTAGATTAATTAACTTTAATTAAAGTTCCCATTTAAAAAAGTAGATAACGAAACGTCGCATTCCAAACCCCTAAGCAACTTTTTTTTAAATAGGAACTTTAATTAAATTTAATTAACTTAAACTAGTCAAAATTACGCCAAAGCAAAATAAATAATTAAAAAACAATAAAAAGTTAAAAAAAAACACTTTAATATTATTAATAACGCCAATATCATCTGGAAAACGATAAAAAAATTAAAGTTCGTATTTAGAGAAATTAATTTGATGACCCCTTAAAGACGAAATGTTGGAATCCAAACTGGATGCCACCATTGGAGCGGAAAAAGTGGCAATGCAAAAGTGCAATTCAGTTTGAAATCCGTTTTTAAATAAACTCAGGGATAAAATAAAACGATTTTTCAAAATTTCGTTTTTTTTTTCCGGATATCTCTTGGAATTTTAAAACTTTCTAAACGGCATACTATTGCGCATCTAAATGCGCAGTTTTGCCCTAATTTGCCCGACATTGTATCTCTTCTGGTTTTCGAAATACCCATACATAGACTCGAATTCGAGCCACCCTGTACATTAAAAACTAGACTAAAATAGTATATTAAGATACTAGTTTTAAAAGACCATATTTTATCGCACGAGCACGAAATTAGGAAACGACCCGCTTGCGGGGAGTTTCCTAACGCGCGAGTGCGCTAAATGTCTTTTAAAACGTGTATTTTATACTATTTTTTCTATTTTGCACGATCTTTCAAGTCGCGATCAAAAGTTGGAAGGCCATCTTGTCACTTTTGACGTCTGTATTATTAGGAATCCCATTCAAAACGGTGTCGAAATTTATGCTAGTGATCCTTGACATTGAACAATTTTGTTAATATCATAGCAATCAAAAGTAGTATCGACAAGAGCTTCTTTGCGTATCGAAAAGATTTCTTTATGATACCAAAATAGAAAAAATATTGAATGCGTTTCAAGCGAACACCAGATTAATTTTAGTTGACTTAACTTGCATAAAAAACCAGCGAGAAGTGGTGCGAGGTAGTAAATTCATAAATTTTGCCATCGGTATCATGTTGTACCACTCTCTCCAACTATTTACAAAATTGAATATAGCAAATTTTCTAAGAGAGAAAAACATTTTTCAAAAATCTAGATGAAAAATTTAAAAACATGTTTTTTTCGAGTTAGTTCGTATTTGAAATTTGAAGAGAAAGTGGAAAAACTTGTGGGGGGAGGCTCATAAATTAATTAACAACTTTGAGTTTAATTTGCCAAGGTTTCTGGCCGAAGTTTGGTCCCGTCAAATTTAAAATGACTTGAAGGCGACAATGCATACTTTCAGAGAATATTGAAACTAACAAAAATATTAATTAAATTAATTTCGTCAACCATCAAATGCTACTAAAAAGCTGGTCTATTGCATCCTATATCAAAATGGTAAAACTTTAAAAATAAAGATAAAACGCAGGCCTACATTGCTTTGTGGCGATATTTTAACTATTTATATTTTACTAATTAGATCAATAGTAAAAATAATTATTATCAAAAAGGGACAGCTTCGTTTATAACTCTCAACTAATGCATGTTTCATAAAAAATATACTGCTTAAATCTAACTTTAGCTTAATTATGTAAATGGCTCTTCACCGATATTTATTGATAAAGTGCCATAAGAAAAATCATTAACGGCATTTAGCAGGAGTTTATTGGAATTATTTCTGAATGATAATAGATAGAAACTAATAAAATCTATTATTAAAATATGTTGTGAAATAATTTCTAGATATTTAAGACTATTTCTTATGGCTATTTATTTCTAAGATCAAAACTGTATTATAAATGAAAATAGCATGTGCCATCGATTTTTTTCAAGTTATTAAATGCAAGTACCACCTCGAAAATTGTTAAAGATGCACAACGCGATAAAACTAATAAACAAAATTTAGAGAGAAATTAAACTTGGGTAACACAAGGTCATGTTCTTATTAAAATTTTATACTTTCCAATAATCGTTCCCCTGTTTTTACGCAGTATGTATATCGAACTATTGATTAGTTCGAAAACAAGATAATTTTAATAGAAACTAGCAATCGTTTTCATAATGATTATGTATTTTGATGGATATAGGGAAAATTAAGGAATAAAAATTATTAATATATCGTCAACTCACCATAAAAATTTCAGACAGATTATCGAGCATGATTATTCACCCCATTGTCTGCAGCCCAACCCAAATTATAATTGGGCTAATATAATTAATATTAGGTGAAGTGTTTAACAATATGCAGCGCGGTACAAATTAGTCCTTATAAACTTGCGTTTGAAAATGCTTTATTTCGGTTGTACAGGTCGTTTCCAAATTTCTCATTTTTTTAATAATTTTTTTGGATTTTGCATTCAAACTCGGTGGGTGTTATTTCTATTATTTTTTAATTGCACTTGTGTGCGGGGCTATTCAGAAAAATGTTGACACATAAAATGACTAATAAAATGAATACAAAAAATCTATACACAGCCACCTTTTTCCTTTTTTTTGGAAATATTGCGATGAGTACTAATAAGATTCGTATAAATTTGTTTCTGCCTCTTCGGGGGGTCATATATATTTATAACCGTTATTCTAGTCCCGTTACGTGTGACTATTTAAAATAATGATATAAATCGTGCTAAAATTATAATGGGTTATTCGGAACAAAAATATTTATTTAAAAAAAATTAGACACGTGTTTTCATAAAAGTATTATTGTATATTGAGGTAAAGGAGACTTCATGAATCATATGTTCCCCAGGCTGGAGTACACCGAAGTACAAAGTCTGAGGCTGATCAATGACAGTTTGTGGCAAGCGGGGCTGCATTGAATTAGCAGTCAGGAACGTCAAACTGGTGAGAGCAGTTTGATTACGGGGAGTGACGCCCTCGCCATTCCGAGTTTGCCACGGGATGTTGCCCATCAAATTCCATCGTCCTCCTTCAGGCTGGAGAACACCAAAGTACAAAGTCTGGAGCTGATCACTGGGGAGTGACGCAACAAACCTCATTCTTACCCCTGTCAGACTAGGGACCAACGAAGGAATGAGTCTGAGACCGATGCGGCCTTAGGTGGTAGATGCATACGCCTACTCGCATCGTCCGGTGAAAGACCACCCCACCGGAACTGGGAAGTGCTAAGTGTTTTTTCCTATTCACGTTCCGCTTTCGCGATTGTGGTTCCGGGTTCCACAGTAGGAATATATGGACATGATGATGATGCTTCCAGGATCAAAATATTTCGGAAGTAAACTCCCCGGCCATTCATATCTTCGAGCGCTGGGTGGCCGTGGGAGCCCTTCATGCAGAGTTTCACAGACAGCAAAGATACCAAATCAATTTAAAATAGATTTTTGCAACATAAGAGGCCTAAATACAAACATAAATTCGGTACACCAACATCTACAAGCTAATAGACCACACATACTAGCCCTTACAAAAACACAAGTATGTTCTACAACAACAACAACAACAACAGCAAACTACGCCTATCCTGGTTACGACGTACACACCCGATTTAGACATAAGTACAGAATAAGGCTATTTTGTCCGAAGCGATCTTTCAAGTCACCGCGAGGAAACACTCGAACCGAACAACCTTGACGTCATGTGGCTCAGGTTCACCGCCAAGGGATTAACCAAGTTTATATGCTGTCTCTATCGCTCTCCGAGAGATAGAGCCTACCGAAGTTTTTTTACAACACTAGCTACTACTTTTGACTCAATACAGGTCGATCACCTTAATTCAGAAATAATTATAGATGAACCAACTCGAATCTCAGAGAGGGGCGAATTCGCCACCCTCCTGGATCCTTTTCTAACCATCAATCCTGACCAGTACACAATTACAGTTGGTCCGCTATTAGGTACTTCCGACCACAAACTTATTACAACGCTTTGTGAATTGCCACTTCTACAGAAGCAATGGTGGATGCCTCGCAAAATCTGGCATTACAATTCTGCAAACTGGGACGATTTAAGGGAGTTTTACCTAGACTTGCCTTGGCTCGACGTCTGCTTTGGCACTGACGACTCGTCAGTCTGCTGCGAAGAGATTGCGCAAGTAATCTCCTCAGGAATGGAAGCATACATCCCAAATTCCATCAAGTTACCGTTAAAATGAAAGCCCTGGTTCGACATAAGATGCGAAAGAGCTATAGGTAAGAAACAGCAAGCCAAGTACCGGTAGCAAAATCTTCTTCTCCTTGATCTGCAATCCATTAATGAATATTAGCGACCATATTCTTCATTGCCACTCTGTGTCTAGCCGTGTGCATGAGTGTCTGGATGTTATGTAAATCTGTCCATTGTCTTATATTTCGAAGCCATGACATCTTCTTTCTCCCAATTCCTCTTCTGCTCTCGATCTTTCCCTCGATAATTAGTTGTAGGAAGATGTATTTCTCATTGCGCATAATATGACCGAAGTAAGCTGTTTTTTCTCTTTTTAATACTGAAGAAGAGAGATCGTCAATTTTTGTTTATCATTCTTAAGACTTCTTCGTTTCTTACTTTAGCCGTCCATGGGATCTTGAAAATTCTGCGATACACCCACATTTCAAATGCTTCTAATTTGTTAATCATATTTCTCTTGAGAGTCCAACCCTCAGCTCCATAGAGAAGAACTGGCCAGATGTAGCAGTCTACGAATCTCAACCTAAGCTCCAGATCAAAAACGGTACACGTGGATATCCTTTTCAGTTTTGTAAATGCTGCGCGAGCCTGTTCTACACGGCATTTTATCTCTTTGTATGATGTCCAGTTTTTAGATAGCAATTTTCCAAGGTATTTAAAACATTCCACACGTTCTATTGATTTTCCATCAGCCCAGAGTTAGTAAAAGCGTTTTCATCCCTTGTCACTACCATAATAGTTTTCTTGGTGTTTATATTTAAACCCATGGTCTTACTATGTTGGCCCACTATGCTAAGGACTTGTTGTAATTTATCCATGCTATCCGCAATGAGAACTGCGTCATCAGCATATCGAATATTATTGATCCACGCACCATTAACTCTGATCCCAACTCTGCATCCTCGAGTGCTTCTTGAAAGACAGCCTCGGAGTAAAGATTAAATAAAAGCGGGGAAAGAACGCATCCCTGTCTCACACCTTTTTGAATTTGGAGCGCTCTTGTTACTTCATTTCCGACCTATACTTTTGCATTTTGGTGCCAGTACAGATTTTGTATGCATCTGATACCTTTTGTACACAGCCCCTGCCTGAAACCGAATTGTGACTCGCTCACATTTCCTAAAAATTTTCCTATGGATTATCTTCAGAAATATTTTGAGAGCATGGCTCATAAGGCTAATAAACCTATGATCTCCACATGTTCTTGTGTTGTTTTTCTTTGGTAAGGGTATGAAAACTGAAGACCGCCATTGTTCAGGATAGGTGCCAGTATCGTATCTTATTGAATAATCCATGCAAAGCGTCAATACCTCGTTCGTCCATAAGTTTAAGCAGTTCATCTGGGCCCACTGCCTTATTATTCTTAGCATTGTGTATGGTGTATTCTATTTCCTCTCTGGTGATAGAAGGCCCCGCCAATAGACCATCACTGTTTGTCGTTTCCTGTGTTCTCTCGGAATTAAAAAGTGTTTTTATGTACCTCTCCCGCATTTCGATTTTTCGTAGTCTCTCTTATATCGCTATAAAATTGCTCCAGTTTCTGTTTTGTTGAGTCAGATGTTGGTGCATAGACCTGTATTACATTCAGATCGACTGGTTTAGCTCTAATTCTTATCAAGGCAGCGCAATCAGAATACGGGAGGAAGTTCACAACAGAAGGCATAACCCTTTCGGATAGTAGTATGCCAAAACCCTTCCTGTGTCTTATGTCTTGATTGCCTGAGTAATAAAAGATGCCGTTCCCCATTGGACAGGATCCCGAATTCTCCGCGACCCGCAGAATATCGACCTTTAATCTTTTCCTTTCCTGTTCAAGGTTGGCGAGTTTACCGGCCTCAAACAGGCTTCGTGTGTTCCACGTGCCGATCTTTAAGGTTGAACGCAAGCCAAGTTTCCTACATGTAATGTTCAAATCCGTTCCCCCCGGAGATCCCATCGGGGAACTATTTATACCTCCGGAAAATTTTGAGTTAAACATGTTTCATGTGGTTCTCTTGGGAAAAGGTAATGTAGGTGGTTTCCCGTTGCCTTCCTCCATTTTTGTTTCAGCCGCTCCTAACATGAAGTACAGACGCTGTTTGCAGCCGCCCGCTCCGGGTCAGACGCTGCGTGGGAACATTCTTAGCTTCACCTTTATCTCTTTGAATACCGCCGGCATCGCTTTCTGTTTGTAAGGTTACTGAGCCGTCTCACCACGTCAAGGACAATGTTCCCCCAGAGAGAGGTAACAAAATCAGACCGCTGAAAATCGCAATTATTTTGTCGAAGCGAGGAACGAATGCAAACGTGCAAAACTAAGGACAAACACAATCAAAGAATTAGGAATAAACTTTTGCAATGCCCCAGTGGCTCCAGGAATTTCTGGTCAGAGCAAAGGCAGGAAGTAATAACTTTACAAAAACGTCTCTTCCACCTTTGACAGACGAACGTGGCATCACGGCGACTACAGCCAAGGAAAAGCAAACATGCTAGCCAAAATGTTTTCATCGCACTCTACCTTAGACGTCCCCCAAGGCAAGACTCTCCCCACCATATCGAACATCAACATCACTGTGATATTCGTAAAATCTTTAAAGAACTAGATACGCAAAAGGCATCAGGACCGGACGGAATACCTGCCAGCGTCTTAAAGAACTGCGCCAATGAACTACCAGCTGATTTTTTCAAGCTTTTTTCTTTGTCTTACCAAAAAGAGATTTTACTCATCTTCTTGGAAAGTCGCTCGAGTGCAACCTGTTCCAAAAAATTGCAAGAAAACCACGCCCTCAAACTATCGCCCAATTGCCTTGCTTCCAATAAATCTCCAAAGTCATGGAACGTGCAGTCAATCAGCCACTGCTCAAGTACCTTGAGAACAACAGAATAATCAGCGATAATCAATACGGCTTTCGCAAAGAGAGATCGACAGGTTATATATTGTGCTATGTCACTCATATATGGAGTAGGGCAATTGAGAACTATGGAGAGTCTCGAGCGATTGTGTTGGATATTTCGATGGCATTCCATAGAATTTGGCATGACGGACTGCTCAACAAACTGCCGTCCTCCGGACTGCCAGCCTCCCTCTACAGCTGGCTTGCCAGTTTTCTTAAGAATTGATCTTTGCACGTTGCAGTTGATGTATACATATCAGACACATTCACCATTAACGCGGGCGTGCCTCAGGGCGCAATACTTTCACCAACTCTGTTCCTCATCTATATTAATGACCTGTTGCAGACACGAGCAGATTATAGCAATTAATCAAGACCTGGAGAAAGTGCAAATTTGGAGCAGTTCAATGCAACAATGACCCAGCCACGTTTACCAAGAGGCCCAATACGGCGGGCCCTGACATCATAATGGCAGGATCGACCATTCCTTCATCCTCGTCAATCGGACTGCTGGTTGTGTCGGTCAACAGCAATATGTCCTGGCATCACCACGTTGCTAACATAGCAAAATCAGCCTCCCAGAAGCTTGGCGCGCTATTTCGTAACAAACAAAGGTATACACCGCAGCAATTGCTCTTGCTCTACAAAGCGCAAATAAGACCGTGTTTAGAAGAATATTGCTCACACATCTGGGGTGCCGCACCAAAGCGCACCCTAAACCTGCTGGATTCCATTCAGAAAAGAGCTGTGCGTCTGGTCGGCGACCCAGAGTTGACCCGGAATCTGGATAGCCTGGAGCACCGCAGACATGTGGCCGAGGTGTCCCTGTTTTATAGATACTATCACGGCAGACGGCAAGAGCGCACCAGTTCGTCGTACAACTGGAAACACCTAGAACATCGTTTTACAAGAACTCCTTTGTCTGGTGCACTGAATCACTGTGGAACTCACTCTCAGGACATCTGTTTCCCCCTAACTATTCAAGAACCGTGTCAATCAATATCTTCGCACACACACCGCTCGTCGAGCAGCATATGATCTCCCTTTAGAGTGGGTGTGCCACTGCCATAATAAAAGATAGGTAGGTAAGCTAATAAAACAAACAAAAGCTAGGTAACATGGATAAAAACAATTAAGAAAATAACAAGATTTTTAAAATACAAAATTATTATTTTGAGAGTGATAACCTAAGGAAGCTGTAACTCTACATAATCTAGGGCGAATTGAAAAAAAAAATCCTTCTTCCTGTTTCAACTGGTGGGAATATATTTTTAACAATCATCTGCTTAGAAATCCAATCTACGTGCCAAAATTTACGGGGAGTTTTCTCAAAAACTCCAGTTGGCTCTACCAAATTGATCTTAGACTTACTCGTTTCAACGTAAGGCGAGTACGGGAACAGAATTGTTATTGATGTTGCCATGGGTAGCACTAGTGCGGGCATTTTCCTCTTTATTTTTTTCCAATCGAGACATCTGCTCTTCGCTTCCTAAATGTATAACATCCATTTCTTCTTTACCACTAGTATCGTTAGATAGTCTTTTCTAATTTTTTTATTTATTCTTTGGCTCACCATTGCTGAAGTAGAAGTACCCCGCACAGAATTGAAGTAATCATCTTCTTAATTCTTGTCTGGTTCAGCGTTGATTTTCTTTCTTCTTTCTTGGGTGTCAAATTATCAGAAGGGCGCCTTAATTGTTATTGATGCCTCCATGAGTAGTACTAGGGCGGACATTTTCATCTGTACTGTTTGTGCATTCGAGACATCATCCTGCGCTACTTCTTCATAGTCCATCTGCTCTTCGCTTTCTAATTGTATAGCATGCATTTTTTCTTAATCACTAGTAGCGCTAGATAGTCTTTTATTTATTCTTTGGCCTCACCATTGCTGAAGTAGAAGTACTCGGCGCAGGATTTAAGTAATCACCTTCTGTAATAGTCTTGCCTGATTTTCTTTCTTCTTTTCTTGGGTGTCAAATTATCAGAAGGACCCCTTAATTAATTAATTGACGATTTCGGGTATTGTAGGTAGCGTCATCTATTAGTGGGTAGCCGGACTACTAGGATGTTTCCAATCTCGTTTAAAATTTTATGGATCAATGTACCTGACTTTGAATTTGGGTGTTATTGTTCTTATCTTGACGATTGTATTTAAACGTTTTACTCCATCATTATAGGGCTTTGAATATTTTTAAATCTGCAATATTAGCAACTGACAATGCACCAAACATGTATTTTATTGATTATTTTTTGGTATAATGCGACATTTGTGAGGAAAAAAATACATTGGAAGATTTTACGGATTTTGGTCTAGGAGTCTGCAACAAAACGGATTTCCCATTGTGTCTCAAAAACGACTCATCCAACTAAAAAAAGGTAAAATAGATTTTAGGTTGCTGATACCGAAAATGTGTGAGCATCAAAGAAAGTCAAT
This sequence comes from Pissodes strobi, assembly GCA_016904865.1. Lineage (NCBI taxonomy): Eukaryota > Metazoa > Arthropoda > Insecta > Coleoptera > Curculionidae > Pissodes > Pissodes strobi. The sequence continues at coordinate 160,443 of MU182543.1, read as the reverse complement.
AGCGTACCATTGACCAGTCAAATAACGTTAAGACCTATAAGAAAATAAAATCCAAATTTTCACTAACACTTAGTTTGTTTAATGACACCCAAATTAGGAGAGTACATTTCTAGGATACTTGAACATTCCATTACAACAGTCACAGAGTCTTTAAGCTACAACTTACTTTCTATACCTTACCGTATAAGCCGTTAGCTGTGCTTCAACCCCTATTAGAGCTGATTACGTAACCGCACATCACAGGAAATACCTGTTTTAAACAGAATGTTTCTTTGACACCGGTACATTTTACTTTTCCGGCTCCCTTTCGGACATAGTGACGTTCTGCTTACACTTATGATAGTTATATGTAACTACTTTTCGAGGCTCCTTGTGATGGGCGTAGTAATGCGTTACCGCGCATGGAGACTTGTTTCGAACTAATCTAATTGGTCAGCGTCTAGTGAGGTCCAAAGTCACGGATAGTCCTGACCAATCAGAATTATCCATGTCTTCACGTTCTAGGGAAACTCCTTCGACTCCTCGGTGGTGTAGTAGGTAGAGTGTTTGCTTGTTATTTCTTGCGCTGCGGGTTCGATTCCCTTCGGTCTCGACAGATTTTTTGTTTACCTTTTATAAGGTTATCTTTGTTTTTAATTAATTAACTTATTTTTCTTAATTTTGGGTTAGTTTGTGTTAACCTTGGGTTAGTTTTCATTGGTTTTCGTTGATTGAGCTCCCGTAGCGAGCGAAGCGAGCGGAGGGCCATGCGCGAAGTTAACACTGCGCCTTTAATTGCCTTGAATGCAGAACGCTAGCGTCTTGCTTTTGATTGATCAGGACTATCCATGACTTCCCCCAGAATCCTTGAGGCTGACCTCTTTGGAGGTGTGGGAGTTGCCATTTAATGATCTACCCACCTGGGGTTCACTTTCCGTCGTTTTAGTACTCGTCATTTGAGAGGTTTTTAGTCTTAATCTTCCACGTTGGCAAGACGGGTTGGAAGATGATATGGGATGGGATTAGGATGGGGCCAATGGGTGGGAAGAGTATGGGTGTGGACTTGATTTATTCAATGCGTTGGGAGATTTGAAGATAAATCAAGGCTCGCGTGAGCTGTCCTCTAACGGTATCATAGAAGATTATCTACCCGCTACCCAGGCAAAGGGAGGCAAAAACCCGCCAAACACACCAAACATAAACAAGACAAGACACAACAATGAGTACAAAATGTTAATAGCCACATACAACGCTAGAACACTGTCCACCGACGATAAAGTGATAGAACTGGAAGAGGAGCTTAACCATATAAAATGGGGCATAATAGGCATTAGCGAAGTCCGACAAGTAGGAAAAAATCAGATTGAACTCAAATCAGGAAACATCCAATATCATGCAGGCGAAGAAACTGCAGTAAGAGGTACTGGTTTCATAATTAGTAGAAAACTCAAAGAACAGATCGTGGAAATCAAAAGCATCAGCTCACGAATCATATACATAATTATTCAGATCAACAAGAAACATTCTATAAGGACTGTGCAGGCATACGCACCAACTAGGGACCATATAGAAGACGAGATCGAGAGATTCTATGAGGACGTCTCCAGTGCTTAAAAACACAATACACTCTTCTAATTGGCGATTTCAACGCCAAAATATGCAGCAAAATCGACGAAGCTGAAACAGCAGTAGGCAAACACGGACTAGGACAAACGAGAGAGGAGAAACATTAATAGAATTTCTTCACCATAACAACCACTTCGCAATGAACACCTTCTTTAAAAAAATCCCAACAGAAAATCGACATGGGCAAGTCCGGATGGAAAAACCAAAATTGCCATACATTTTATAATTAGCAATAGAAAGGATATTGTATACGACGTAGAGGTGTTAAATAGATTCTCGACTGGCAGCGACCATCGGCTAGTAAGAGCAAAAATAGCAATAAATCAAAGAAAAGAACGAAACAAAATGGTTATAAGGAAAAACTACATAAGACGTATTACACCAGAAACAACACAGGAATATGAAGATGAGATAACAAGCCTATTATAATACATATGCAATATGACAGTAGACACCCTCCACGAAAAAATAATCAAAAGTGTGAACACGGCAGTAGAAAAATGGTTCACGAAACAAAAGAAAGATCTGAAAATAAATCAAAGAACAAAGCTCCTAATGAAGCAGAGGAGAGAGATGACAGACAAGACCAAAGAGGAATATAGGAACATCAATAAGGAAATAAATAAATAAATAAGGAAACACAAAAGGGAAAAGAACACAGAAGACATCAGAAATGTTATAGAGGAAAACAGAAGTTTAAAAGTCCTGAGAAGGAGAAGCGCGATAGGAAAGAAAACAATACATAGTCAAGAATAAGGAAAGGAAAATAATAACAAACAAAATCGACATTATAAAAACAGTAGAAACCTTTTATAAGGAATTATACTCATCACAAGAGGCAAAAATAAATGCAAATATTCTGAAAGTTTTAAATCAAGGGTCCGAGATAACCGAACAAGAAATCTCATCTGTACTAAAAGATATGAAAGACAACAAAGCCCCTGGCGAAGACGGAATTGTGATAGAAACCATTAAGAAGGGTGGTCAAGGCCTCATGAAGCCTTAAAAATCCCTTCTAATAAGTGTCTCCTGGAAGGGACGACCACCTCGCAATGGGAAAATGCCATAATTATCATGTTACATAAAAAAAGTGACAACACAGACCTTGCGAATTACAGACCGATAAGTCTTCTTAGTCACATATACAAAATGTATACAAAAATCATAACTAACCGTCTAACTAGGAAACTAGAGTTCTTTCTTTCGAAAGAACAGACAGGTTTTTGTATGGGATATGGGAGAAACGACCACTTGTTAACAGCTAAGATTCTTATCGAGTACAACAAATCACTCATATTAACATTCGTCGACTTCGAAAAGGCGTTTGATTCCATACATTTAGAAACACTAGCTGAGTGCCGCATTGACCATCGCTACTCTGCAGTAATTAAATATATATACAAGACAGCAACAGCAAAGGTCAAAATTACAGAAAATCAATATACAGACAAATTTAAAATCGAGAGAAGATTGAGACAAGAAGACGCGCTCTCTCCCAAACTATTTGTAGCTTTATTGCAGAGTATGCTAAATAAAATAAATTGGGAAAACACAGGGATAAACATAGACGGAGAAAGACTAAATCACCTATGCTTCGCAGATGACATAGTGTTGATATCAGATAGGTAATATTCAAGAGGCCCAACAAATGCTAGAAATGCTAAACAACGAGGCAAGCAAGACGGCTGAAAATAAATCGAACAAAAACACAGTTCATGACAAATCTGGTACTAAATGACACATTAAAAATTAAAAACGAAAGTATAGAACAAACCTACGTATATAAATACCTAGGACACGAAATCAGCATTGGACGAGACAACCAAACACATGAGATTCGACGAAGGATAGGTTTAACATGGGCGGCTTTTGGCAAGTTAAACTCAGTATTGAAGTCCAAGTTGCCAATATGTCTCAAGAGAAAAGTCTTCAACCAGTGCGTCCGTGTATTAACATATGGCGCGGAAACGCTAACGTTAACGAAGAAGAATGCTCACAAAATATAGGTGATTCAACGAAAAATGGAAAGAGCAATGCTAGGGATCAGACTCTCTGACAAAATCCCGAATCGAACCATACGAAACAAAACAAGAATACGAGACGCCGCGCCGTAGAGACTATTCTACATCTACAATGGAACTGGGCAGGCCACGTGGCCAGAATGAAAGAAGGTAGATGGACGAAAAATATTATATAATGGTGACCAAGATTCGAAGCCTTTAGAAGTAGAGGCAGACCACCCACACGCTGGACAGACAGCATAAAACGGATTGCAGGAAACTGGATCCAATCTGCACAAAATCGAAAAGCGTGGTAAAATTTGAGAGAGGCTTTTGTTCAACAGTGGACAGTATAAGCTTGAGATGATGATGATCATCCGTGACTTTGGACCTCGCTAGCGTCTAGTGACTAAGACTAGCTTTTCTCTGAGATTAACTTTTTCCGAGGCCCCAGTCGGGCAACGTAGGGTGCTATAGCGAGTGAAGACTGTTTTTGACTGACTTTTCCCGAGGCCCATCTTGGGCTGAGTGAAGTGACGTGCTATCGCGCGTGAAGAATACTTTCTGACTAAATAAATCTTTCCGAAAGAATTTTAGCTTTTTATACCATCTTTCAAGGCTTGTTTTTTTTTCGAAAAATCTGAAATTAGCAGGTGTCTAGATATTAAAATGTTTTTACAAAAAGACTTAGAGTCGTCGAAACTTTTAATGTGGCAATTGCCTTTTTGCACTTTTTGTAAATTCCATCCTCCGTTTTAGTATCGCCGCCTTTTGCTAATTAGGGTAATTAAAATTGACTATTATAGTTAACATGATTTCTAAATTATTTTATTGCCGCCGCGTTTTCTTATGGGGAGAACTTTATCGAAATGCGCAACTATGTGTGCAATAGTTCTTACAGGTAGTTCATCTAATGACGCGTTACAATGTAATCGAAAAAGAAATTAAAAGTCAGCTTTTGGTTTGGGCATTGTGAAGTTAACTTCAATGCCAGTTATTTGAATTATTTTCCAATAATAAGTTATTTTATTCAAGTATGGCATCTGATAGATCCTATTGTTGCACATTTTCCTGACTCACTTAATGTGTTACCCAAGTTTTAAAGGCTACGATTATGTGCACTACCAAATCATCGTAACTTGAAAAAAATTTGCAGGTGAATAATTGTCAACTATTCTTAAATGTATCTGATAAAACTTAAATATTAGATATATTTACGCGTTGGCAAAATGCTTGCTTATGTTCGAAAATATGTTGTGAATTAAATCGAAACATGTTTTCGAACATCTCCGTTTTGAATGATATGCTTAATAACTTTTCTAGATATTCCTGTAGCGCTCTGCAAATTCTGCAAATATGAAGAAAGTTGATGTTGTTTTTGTCGTTATTGGTGTACTCTTTCCAATTGATGTTTTGCTTAAAAGTAATCTAATTACTACGATAAATTATAGCGGATGGGTAAACGAGATGACCAGCGGTTCGCGTGTTTAGAACTTGCATTGTATACTGTCGGTTATAAACAAGTCTTTTTTGAACTATTTTGGGTATTGCATTAAAATGCTTTATTTATAATATGCTTTATTTATAATGACATTATGATTGAAAAATGGTGCTTATTTTTTCTATATACCCATGGGTAATTCGTAGGTATATTACTACAGGCATGCATTTTACAATATTTCCTAATTTTCTTAGAATCACAATTTAATACAAATATCAAATATACAGTAGCGACCATTTGCCTGTTGTGTGGTAGATGATCTTTAAAAAAAATGATTCGATAAATACGTTTCAGATTCATATTCCTCTTTAGTATTTTCTATAATCCGTTATGCAGCTTTAGAATTGAAATATTTCAATGAAACTTTCATAGATATACACACTGCTGTTCTCTTGAAACGCGTACAAAAATGTTTTAGTTAAATTTCTAATGAACAGGGTTTTTCATTTATATTTGGACACCCACCTACAAAGTTTATTAAAAGAGATAGGCAAAAAATTTTAATATAAAAGTTATATGATTTTTTCCCTATTATTTTTTGAACATATCAGTAAAAACAAATAAGCATCGCAAAGTTAACTTCATTTTTTGAAATGGAACAACACCCTGCATATTACTATATATTTGGACTCTCTAAACACATTTCGTCAATAATATCCTATACCTATCTTCAGCTGTTTCCGAAATATTCTCTCTAAAATCTAAACTGCACGAGATCAAAGAAAACGATTTGCACATCCCTATCTTAGATTTTCATAAGCTATGGAATGACAGTAACTTCAAATTTAACCCGGGGATAAAATTAATAGGAACTTATAAACCTCCGATTAAATTCAAAGTTACTGTCATTAGCTTATGAAAACCTAAGATAGGAATGTGCAAACCGTTTTCATTGATCTCGTGCAGTTTAGATTTTAGAGCCTGTCAAAGTGTAAATATGCCCGACTTTCAACGGTCAATATTTCATAAAGAGTTAAGGTATAGGATATTATACACGAAATGAGTTTAGATTTGTCTAGAGAGTCTAAAATGTAGCAATATACAAGGTGTCCTAGTTAAAAAGGACTTTGTTCATTTTCTTAACTTTGCGATGCTCATTTGTTTTTACTGATATGTTCAAAAGATAATAGAGAAAAAACCATACAATTTTTATATGAAAGGTTTTTGCCTATCTCTTTTAATAAACTCTGCAGGTGGGTGTCAAAATATAAATGAAAACCCTGTACGTATATATCCAAAACTGTAAAAGATTTTTTAATGCGGTTTTCAAAATATTATGAAACATTTCATGGTCTACTGATCAGGCTGCTAGATGCATTCGATATTATGCATATTTTGTATGTACAGGGTAATAAACAAATGGCTAAAAATTTAATTTTTTTTGGAAAAATATCACACATTTGTCTTGTTTCTTGTTTCTGTTAAATCATTCTTAATCAGAATGTTAAAAACAATTTCTCGAAGTTTTCAGTTTTGTCCAAAACATGACTTTTTCAAGATAAAAGTTGACTTTTTTATTTATTACAGTGGAACTCTTAAGTAAGCATTTCTAAAAAAATTGCTGGCAGATACATCTCTACACTTTTAAGTATAAAATTCAACTGCACAAACAATATGTAGGATGCTTAAAAAATTTCAAAATATTAATAATGTATGGTGATTTACAAAAATTAGTTATATTTTGCAATTTTTTTAACTACCCTGTGTATTGTGGATTCTTGACTTACAGCATAGAGTGTCTATGAACGGGATATTAGTCAAAAATTGTTTTTAAGTAATGTTTACTTAAGAATTCCAGCCTAATGAATTTTGAACTCACCCTTTATCTTCAAGAGGTCATATGTCGGGCAAAACTAAAAGTATCAACAAATCCCCGAATTTGTTTTTTTTTATAATTCCACTAAGAATCATTTAAATGCAACAAAGAAGACAGAAATAAATGTTTGTAAAGGGTTTTTGCTTATAATCTGCCACCCCCTTTAGAAACTCTATTTAAAGAAACACAGAAAAAATTTTCAAATAAAAGTTTCAGGATTTTCACTGAAAATTTTAAAGAAGCTAAGAAAAAAAATCAAATGACTATCGGAAAACAAGAAAATTTGGAATTTTCTTTATTTTTTAAATGGAATGCCCTAGATCTCCTTAGCCGTCGCTTTTCAAAAATGTATAGTTTGCTTATGTTTGGATTAGCCGTTTTTCAGTTATTTCACTTTAAATAACTTAGTCTAGTTAGTCGAGCCTCTTGCAATGCGGGCAAATAATGTAATGTTTTAGATACCAATGAAAACAAAATATTGTATGACAGCAAAATATTTATTCTGACATTAAAGGGCTGTTCATTATTATTTCCCGCATTACAAGAGGCGTGGCTAACTAGACTTGGTTATTTAAAGTGAAATAACTAGAAACCCACTAATGCAAATATAAGCAAACTATATATTTTTGAAAAGCGGCTATAACTGCTGTAACTTTTTTAAAAATAAAATTTTTTGAACGTGGTTTGCGGATTTTGAAAGCGCATTTTTTTGGGATTAAGCTGCATGCCATAAATTTTCAGTAGCATTGATGTTATCATGATATACGGGGTGATCAATAAAGTAATGCAAAAAATCAAAAAATTTGTGTGTGTGCCATTTCAGCAATAATTTATTTAGTCATTACAATATGGGTTGTTACCAAGGTAATATCAATATCTCTGGACGTTTTGGCCGGTTTTTGGATTAAAGCCCTTTGGCCTTAGATACACTACTAAACAACAACATTTTTAAAATGCTATAACTGGAAAACGAAAGGACGGATTTTTACGAGCATTTCAGATTCGGAAGGCATATTTCATGTAGATATTCTATGACCTAATCACTTTACGGAGGGATTCAGTCTTCACATTATACGGGGCCAACAATAAAGAAATACGTATCTAACACGGACATCTTAAGTATAGGGTAAATGATTGGGCGCCAAAGGAACATTATTCATTTATTTCGTTTTAAAATTGTTCAATTTGACTTTCAAAAAAAAGAAAGGAAAGAGCCCTGGTTTAAGGTTTATTGGATTTTTAAAAACAATAAATACACTTATTATCGTTTCTCAATTCCCAATCTTTATTTTTGATAACAATAACCATAACATACAACACAACTAACAGGACTAATAAACAAATAATCTCCTAATAGTGTGTAGGTGTGGAGTCTACGTCTTACGGTTTGCGAGGATATCCTTAAGCCACTTGCTGCTTGAAAGCTTTAGCAGTTTTTGGTGATAGTTTTTAGATATCTCTTTAAAGGTCGCAAAGCAGGCTTAAATTTCGAGCTAACTTTGAGAGCCATTTCTGACTCAATGACGCCACCAAGCGGAGATTTTCTTGCATCAGCGAACATTTCTCTTGTCCAAAGGTTCTATAACTTTTTTCTCTAAATTGGAGTAAAAAGCCGTAACGATTGTAAAATTTGGCCTTTTTGAGTTAGTAGATACGCATTTGTTTATTATTGGCCCCATATAATGTGAAAACTGTAACCCTCCGTATAGTGCTTAGGTCATAGAAAATCTACATAAAATATGCTTTCCGGATCTGAAATGCTCGTAAATTCCGTCACTTCGTTTTCGAGCTATAGCATTTTAAAAATGTTGTTGCCACAATTTGATGTTTAGTAGTGTATCTAAGGTCAAAGGGCTTTAATCCAAAAAATGGCAAAAACGTCCAGAGATATTGATATTACCTTGGTATCAACCCATATTGTAATAACTAAAAAAATTTACTGCTGAAATGGCATACACACCAACTTTTTGGTTTTTTGCATGACTTTATTGATCACCCCGTATATCATGATATTATCAATGCTACTGAAAATCTATGACATGCAGTTTAATCCCAAAAAACACACTCTCAAAATCCGCAAACCACGTTCAAAAAACTTTATTTTTAAAAAAGTTACAGCAGTTTGAAAATATGGCTAAAAATTGAATGGACCGAACTTTCTGTTGACCAGTTTATATAGAGCATTCGATTTAAAAAATAATTTTTGTTTTCCGATAGTCTTGCCTTTTTTCTTAGCTTCTTTAAAATTTTCAGGAATGAATAATCCTAAAACTTTTATTTGAAATTTTTTTTCTGTGTCTGTTTAAATAGGGTTTCTAGAGGGGTGGCAAATTATAAGGAAAAACCCTGTACATTTTAGGGGCAAATTAAATTCTATAAAATGTGTAGATATTTGTTTACTTCCCGTCTTCTTCGAGTGCCCTATCAGTTATCTGACGTTGGCAACCACTTGGAAAAACGAATCTCTGTCTTCTGCCAGTCTGAAGAGTTCTCCTGCAACTCGGACACCAGTCCAGTCGCTGATGTTACGCAGCCAGGACATCTGCTTTCCGCCCACTTCTCGTCGACCATCTTTATTGCCTTCCATTATAATTCTGAGAAGGGAATATTTTTCGCCACGCATCAGGTGTCCCAGATATGCCACCTTCCTACGTTTTGCTACTATGATGAGCTCACGATCTGTCCGCGCTCTTCTCGAAACCTCGTCGTTGGTCATTCTTGCAGTCCAAGAAATTTTTAGAATCCGTCGCAGTATCCGCAGCTCAAATGCTTCCAAGCGATTCAACGTATTGATCTTTAGTGTCCAGGATTCAACTCCGTACTGAAGAATAGGCCAAACATGGCATTTAATCATTCATTGTCGGAGAGCCATATTTAAGCCACCATTACAAAATAGTGACTTCATCGCACATAATGTAGAGCGTGCTATCTATATACGACTTTTAATTTCTCCGTCAGGATCTAGGTTGTCTGTTATAAGAGAGCCTAGGTATTTGAATTTTCTGACTATCTCTATCTGTTCTCCATTCCGCTCCAGTTGGGCGTTTGCATGTTGTGTACGGCTGATTACTATGAATTTGGTTTTCGTTGCATATATGTTTAGTGCCATTTCTTTGCTGGTGTTCGTCACGCTGTTTAAAAGTTGTTGGAGCTCCTTTATGCTTTCTGCCATAATAACCGTATCATTTGCATATCTCAAGTTGTTTATAGGAAGTCCATTGGTCTTAATACCAATGTCAGTCTCCAATGCTTTCTTGAAAATAATATCCGAATACAAATTGAATAAAAGAGGAGACAATATGCCCTGGCGTACACCCCAACATTGTTGCTCGATTTCCCGTCGACTCGTATATTTGCCGTCTGATTCCAGTACAGGTTCGTTATGATTTGGAAAAAGTTCTACATTGTGTTCAATGTTATAATCATTGATGAGTTTCAATGTTCAATGTTATAATCATTGATGAGTTTTATTAATTCGATAGGTACGTTGTCTGGGCCGACTGCTGTATTGTTCTTCCCAAGATTAATAGCGTGTGTGACCTCTGTTTTCGATATAAGTGGGCCTATGTCGTGAGGTTCATATGTTGTAGGTTCGTTAGATCTTTCGTCTCAAGCAGCTTTGTCACATAATCTTCCCAGAGAGCCTGCGTTTGATCTTCCTCAATTATTGGTCTATTGTTCGCATCTACTAAGACTGTAGGTGGTTTCCTTTTAAATATTCCTGCTACTTCCTTCAGTTTGGTATGCAGTCATGCTATAGGTTTAGGTTCTCCATTTCTTCACACATATCCCTCATCAATTCTTCTTTGTCATGTCTCATCTCCCTTTTTATGTTCTGGTGTAAGGCGTCATACCGGGTCATATCATTTTTAATTTTTCTTCTTTCCTCCATCAAGGAAGAATTTCGTCGATCATCCAGCGTTTCCTTTTGACATTCTGTGACGGTTTTAAGGTCTTTTCACTTATATTGTTTAGAACGTTCTGTAGATTCTTCCAACACCCATTTACGTCAACCTCCGGACTGTTAGTAAGGTTCCCCAATGTTATGTTTAGTTCATCCGAGATTGATGCTTTAATATCGATATTTTGTAATTTGGGTACATCAAAGGTAGTCGGCTTCACAGTTTTCTTGGGAGATTTAAGGCATACTGCTAGATTGGCTACCAGTGGCTTATGATCCGAACCTATGTCCGCATCGGGGTAGGTTGTTGTTCTTTTCACGCAGTTTCTAAATCTAGTATTTATCAAAATATAGTCTATTTGGTTTCGCACGAAGTTATCTGTCATATCAGCAGGCGAAGTCCAGGTGTACAATCTTCTTTTCAATAGCTTGAACCAAGTGTTGCATACCACAAGTGAGTTCATTTGCCTCGCCTAAGCCAAAGTTTCCCACCAAATTATCTCTTCTGCCTTCGCCGTTCTTAGCATTAAAATCACTCAGCATAAAGTTGATATGATTCCTTTTTAAGGTTTTGAGAATGTTGGTTAGGTCGTCGTAAATGGTCTCAACTTCACCGTCATATTTTTTATCTGCAGTCGGCATATATACCTGGATTATTTTTATGTTAATGGTCTAGCATGTAGTTCAAGTAGTAAGATTCTTTCCGAGAAAGGAGTAAAGTTCTTAACACAACTGGCGTATTCTTTAGTGATAAAGATTCCAACTCGGTTTCTGTGGTGATTGTCATCGTTTGTGCTTCCTGCATAGTAAGACGTTCCATCTGGGTGTTTATATACTCCGTTGTTAGGCCATCGTACTTCATTTACTCCCATAATGTCCACCTGCAATCTTTTTGCTTCTTGTATCATGTTGTCGATCTTTCCGGCCGCAAAGAAACTTTTAACATTCCACGTTGCGATTCGCATCTTGGATTTCATTGTATTCCACAGGGAGATTCTTAGCACCCCTTGCCCATCTAAGGGTTGCCCGTTACTTCCCTGTACATACTAAATATTCACAATATTATAAACCTCCGCAGCCTAATCGATAGGCCATGGTCTAATATTTTGATAACCTAAATTAAGCCAACTAAAAGATCTGTTTAGGTTTTGGAGTTACGTACGTTAAAAACTAGACTAAAAACTGTATTGAGTCGGCCTTTATTTGGTGGAAATTCATAATAACATATGTAGAATGATTAGTAAAATAACTTTTTACTTAGTTTCCACTGTATATTTTATTAAACACTTAACTTGTTTCGCTAGCACTGATGTAGCTTCGTCAGAAGTATTATTGAAAATGGTAAATAATATAACGATGGTTTTGTACAAGAAGACACCAAACCACGTGTTTAACAAAACACCGTTATATTATTTACCATTTTCAATAATACTTCTGACGAAGCTACAGTGCTAGCGAAACATGTTAAGTGGTTCATAAAATATACAGTGGAACCTAAGTAAAGAGTTATTTTACTAATCATTCTACATAAACTAGACTAAACATTTTTCAAAAGTGTTTCAAGCGAACAGCAGTTTAGGTTGTTTAATTTTTTTCGTCTGCACACGGTAGGTCATAAGGTCACAACCCAAATTATTTAACAGGAACACCCTACGTTTTAATTTATTTTTGGTACTATACGCCTTCCTCAACGATAAATAGGAATAAAACAATTTAATTTAATATGCAGGATTTTTCCAAAATTGCATAATTTTGTTTTGTTTTTAGTAATTTTAATAGAGAGATAAACGTACCTAAGCTTAATAAACTCTATTTATTCTTAATCTAGGGAATTGTTCAACAGGTAAATGCGAACAACTACCTCTTTGGCAGTACTCGATATACGCCTAATGTCAACAGTTTCACATATTGTTTTTCAAATAGTTGATCTAGCTTTTGGATGACATCTTGATGCCCAACTTTATCAGACGCTGAACCACATCTAGGAAGCTTACAAGAAGTAGCGGATGGCTAATAAGCACACTTCTAAACCAACCCCTCTGATCATATTTTTTTCAATTGTGAGCATTCTATATAATATTTCTGATATACAAAATCTTAACAGATTCACATATTGCTTTGGAAGCTTTAGCCGGTTTAATACGTTTTGATGCCAAACTTTATCAAACGCGTGAGCTACATTTGGGTAATATAGAAGAGGCACTTCCTTCTGATCATATTTTCTTTATTTGTGAGCATGCTAAACAGTATTTCTGAAGTACAACCTCTTAACCAATTCACATATGATGTTAAATCATATCAAATGCTTGGTCCATATCCAGAAAGCGTACAACGAGTAAAAGTTTGGCATTAACATCTTGCCCTGAAGTAACCCCTGCTCATATTTCTTTCAACTTTAGGTATTCTCTGATATATATAGGTATCCGATGATATATATTTTCTCTACCTACTTTGGGACGTAGTTCCTAGCAGTTCCATACTGCCTTGGATGAACAACGGCTAGATCCAGAGCTTTCAAAGCCGCTTGACTGAGAATATTCTGACTGACTTCCCTTTCCAGTTTCTATCGGTGACCCATCAATGGCTTGAACTTCAGCCTGAAAATTGGTTGCTTGTTTGCCTAGAGAACACTTAACCTTAACCTTACCATTTTTATTTAATGCAGCGGCTGGTCTTGAAGCCGTCAGTGAACCAACTATTCTCTGCCGTTCTCAGATGTCCCAAGTTTCCTGCCCATTCATTCCTCTCTGGTAGGAGGACGTCATAGGCATGGTACAGGTGGTATAGGTTAGTTTTGGTAGGCATAACATCTGAGAGTAGAACCAACACAGCATGTGGGCTTTAAGATGATTGTTGATCACCGCCTGTGTCAGTCGATACGTTGCCCATCTCCAGTACTATTTGAAGAAGTGCCAGACACGCTTGTCTTTTTATGGTAGATAATTTGATTTTCGCGGAGCTCTCTAAGCTACTGCTCCATATATTATCATTGGACTAATGACCGCAATATATAGCCAGCGCATTTGTTTGGGATGACACACTCATGTTTTGCCGCAAATGCGTCTGCAGGTCCATAGTGACAGTTTCGCTTTTGCGTCGATTTTATCCAGATGCCCATTCTAGTTAAGGGTTTTATCTAAGGTAATTTCCAGATACTAGATTTACTGTGTTCGCACGCAAGTTTCTCCTTTGAGTGAAGGTGGTCTTGGATTGCATAGACTTTTCTTTCGTGTGAACGGTACTATGACTGTTTTGTGCCGATTCACAGATAGTTGTTCCTTTTCACACCAGTCGGACGGTTAGCACCTCTTGAAGATCTAGGGTCTACAACACCTCACCCTGCGGATACTCCCTAACAGCCCTGAATCTGTAGCCGTCCCCCTGTAGGGCTGTTGTGGCTAGAAGAGGTGGAAGATAGGCAATTGCACACTCACATTTTTTTGTGAGCGTAGTAGATTATATTTCTGAAATGCAAGATCTTAACAATTTGATAAATTATTTTGGAAACAGTTTTCATCTAGCTTCTTGATGCCAAACTATATCCAGCGCTTGAGCTACATCCAATAGAGGATGATCATTAACGCACTTCCCTGAGCCAACTTCTGATTTTATTTCTTTCAAAGGGTTACTCTTATTTCCGATAAATAAGATGTTAACCTTTTCACATATTATTTTGATAACAGTTATCAGATTTTGATGCCAAACTTCTAAATCTATTGTCATCTAACTTTAACCCTTGATGATATTTCAGCACCAGATTTTGTTGGACAATGCCGTAAGAAATACGGAAGATTTATCATTAAAATTTAGAACACTAAAACAAGTTTCAATACTACACATTTGTCAATTACGTTCATTCAAAGCCAAATTTTTTAAATTTTAGATTTTTTTCGTCTTTTATAGTTTTAGATATCATGAAGTAACGAGGAAGACGTACCAACGAGTATTATATTATTTTAATTATGAAAAGTAGACTGAAACTATATCCAAAACATGTCAATTTATTTATTATTCTGTTAGGGTTCTCAAGCTGCAGTTTGTTGGAAAAAATTTAAGATAAGTTGTCTTAAAAATGGAAAATACGGCAATGGTAAAAGAGTTATCCCAAAATAGAATATAAACTAGACTAAGTATAATTGACACGGAGTTCTTGCTAATAACTGTACATTGCTTCCTATATTTTTTATATTTAAATCTGTTCTAAAGTCTTCACTGACCAAGTGACAGAGATTGATAATCTCTTTCTATGCGCTGTGTGTAAATGTATTGCTTACCGCTTAATGAACTAACCTATGCTTCAGTAATGAATTATAATATTTTTATTGTACAATATTAAATTTTCAAAAATTGCTTTCTAGCCCCATTAATTGTCATCTTCATTCTTCAATTCACGATTCACAATGTATAAAATCACAAAAAAAATCGGTCCTAAAGTGTGAGATTTTTTTTTACTATCATTCAGTACGTTTTCTTTTCCATATTTATATATTCTTTATTATTTTAAAACGTATAATAGTTATATTAGGATTTTTTTCTAAACGGTTTTAGCGTATTTCGACTACTTTACTAGAGTGATTATTCTATTTTTTGCTTTTTACTTGCCGTTAATGTATTAAGTGCTCCATGCAAAAGGAGATAATATTCTATTGCGTTTCGAAACTTGCCCTCTTTACTCAGCTGCAATTATTTGAGGAAGATATTCCATTAATTTGAGCCTTGTAGCATCACATCTACTGTGTAAGTGTCCTCATAGAAAATAATCATAAGGATTTTGATCTGATGGTCAGCAGTCCTTTAATTAACTGCATAATGCAGCAAAAAAAAATCGTTTAACCATAGTTTTTATTGAATTGGAATGGATCAATGGTTTTTGGTAACATATTAAGGCGCACTTATTTCTGAAAATTAAATTTAAATTATTGTCACGCCCGTATCAGTGCTGGTCTATTTAATTCCAGTTCTCCTTGTTATAGCCTTGGTTCTTCCAATGTTGGATGTGGTATATAAGGCTCCATGGTTTCCTAATCCACTTTCTTCCAGTCTTTATGATGTCATCTAATCATCTCATTTATGATCCGCCTATCTAATCCATCTCCACTTAGGACACGCCACGCGTTCCATGATGTCTGCTATTTCTGTTCTATATTGGGCTACATTGTTTGATAATTTATCTCTTATAGAAGCCTATTGATCCTCTAGGTGACTTAATATTTCTGAAGCTTTTTCGCTGGAATCTTGGCTTCTACTCAGTATGTGGTCACTGAATAGCAACTTCTTATAGCACGACCTTAATATAAATAAATATTCATTCACATTTGGATGATTACTAGATTAGCCGTAGCGGGACATGGCAAAGGTCTTTTTCTAGCTTTGTTTATTTTTTTTTCTACATAAAAGCTCTTCTTGTTGTCGCACTACAGCCAATCTAGTGCTAAATATGCCTCCGGCGTGAGCTTGGCTACATTCTTATGGGAGCTGTAGCAACACTTGTTCTACTACAATAAATTTACCTATCCACTCACGCAGACAGATTTTTCCTATTTAATTTTTTTCCTAATTTACTTTTTTTCTCACTTTTTACATAAACTTTTTACATGGACGTCCCTAAAAGAATAATCGAAATTTACGAAATTAAATAATCTACGGTATCTTGTAACAACCTGTATATAATTTTTTGGTTTTTACAGAGGGGTGGTTTGTTATTTTTTTGTTTCTATATTTTTTTTTCCAGAAGTCAGTATGTTTTTAAACTTTTAAATGACAGTTACGTAGCCAAAGAAATTACCCTTTAGTTAAAGTAGAATCAGAGTATAACAGTTTGTTATACTCTGGTAGAACGCTTTAGATTTCTTTCGTTTTTCTGAAAGTTTAGACAGTTTTTAAATCGTGTAAAAATTTGGATGGCTACTTGCGAGACATATTTACATTTTCTAAAACCGCTGTTCCTTTTGTACAGATTGCATATCGCTTGTTGCTTAATCAATATGCGCTCTAGCTCATTTTCACATTTAAGGGGAATAAGCACCACAAATGAAATTATACTCCTCTCTAGGAAATATTAATTTGAAGTATCCAAGAACCATTATTCAAACCAAACCGCTCTGCGAAGAAATGATGATTTTCAAAGATACGACTTCATTAAAAGCTTTGTTGGCATTCCAACACACCTGAAGGGAAAGAAATAAAAAACATCTCACGCTAAAATTAATTCTAGCCATATAAAGGCGTTCAAACATAAATAAATCAGTCACGATTTTCGGGACAAATAAACTGGGAAATATGACTTTGGCAAAACTCCATTTTTAGCGCCATTTGACTAGTTTTACCAACACTAAGCAGAAGCAGATAAACCACCACTTTTTTAAAAATGGAGAATATTTTTATTATTTACTTATTTATATTTAATTATTTATCTTTTCATTCCATCTCAGATCATCCGTAAGATGGCATAGCTAGTTCATCACCAAAACAACTAAAACCTGAAATACTATAAAATAAAATAACAATTACCCTTATATAATTAACAGAATTAACAAATGATACTTACAAATAACAATACACAATACTCTACAGAATGATTACACTATTAGGATTTAAAACATTTTTAAAATTATCTGAAGAAAAACATAATGAAGATGGTATTGGTATGATATAGGAACCGCTAAAGATTAAGACAACCATTTTCTTCCCTTCTGAAATCTGTATCTGTATAGATACTATAATAAGTGACATTGTGACATATAGGTAGGTATCTCTGATACTGACAAAAAAGAATTTCACTGAGGAGGAGGTTAAGCCAAAAAAATGTCATGCACCACATTTGAGGTTAAAGTGGCGTAGAACAATAAACTAGAAAAGGATGGTTTACATCAACCGGATCTTTTTCACTGACAGCTGCTTTATGGTGACGTTGCCACGCGATAAAGATGGCCCGAAAGCTTTAACATACATATGGCAAAGGACGTACGGGCAAGAGTATTTTTCTTGTTTAGAGTTTATAAAAATGTCTTTAAACTCAAAATTTTAAATCCATAATAAAATTAAACTACTTCTTACGGAATTATTCCTTTTTTTCTCGAAAGGCACTAAATGTTAGTACCTTTCTGAAATAAACGAATCATATATACAGGGTGTTTCTTAATAATATGCTAATATTTAAGGTGGTTATTATTGGGTTCATTTTGACGAAAAAAAACGTGATATGAACATATGTCCTAAAAGTCTTAACTATTGAACTACAGGGTGCTAAAATTAAAAAAATATATATATTTTTTATTATAACTTTGGTATTACCCAAGATATTTTTGAGAAATTTGGTACACGCCTTCTATGCATCAAGGTGCATTTTCTGATGTAAAAACAATTTTATTACTTTTATGAATATTTTTGAAGAAAATATGTTACGCCACTGCTTTTTCTTAAAATAAAAATTAATTTCTGAGCAAATATGGTCTCTTGATATTTTTTCGTTTGACGTACCGTTTTCGCATAAAAAAATAAAATCCATTCATTTGCATCTCGCTAGACCACTTACGAGATTAATAACTTTGAACAACAATTTAAGAAAATAATTTTTAAACGGTAAAATACCAACGTGCAAATGTTTGAATTTTATTTCTTTATGCGAAAATCGTACCTCGAACGAAAAAAGATCAAGAGACCACATTTGATCAGAAAGAATAGAATAGAATCGTTTATTTGACTATTTTTGCATAAAAAAACACATTATAGCAAGTCAGAGATAAAAAAATACTTACAATTACAAAATTTAAAATATAAACAAAATACTACAGACAATACTAACAAAATATTACAAAAGTTCATTAAAATTAGAATAATTTAAAAATTCATTAACAGAATAAAAACAGTGCTTTAACAAGAAACTTAAATCTAGAAAATGTACAGTGCTAAACCTGAGTGGGAAGAACGTTTTATAAATGCAAGGGTAATGAGTTATTCTTAGATTTTGTCAGCCTATGCTTAGGAATAATAAGAAGGTCCTTCCTCACATTATATGTATGCAGTTTACTTGAAGAGCTGATACTGCTTTTATTTTCGTGGATATGAATCAGACTGAAATAAATGAAAATACATGGCAACGGCATAATTTTCAGTTCATGAAATAGAGGCCTACAATGGTCCCTGTAGCCAGCATTGCCTAGAATGCGTACAACCCTTTTCTGAAGTCTGCAGATATTCAACACAGAGGAACTATTTCCCCACAAAAGCACCCCATAGGAAATTCTCGAGTGAAATATGCCAAAATAACAAATCCTCAAAACATCGAAGTCAATAAACGTTCTTAAGCGTCGAAACAGAAAAGTCAAACTGGAGAGTTCTCCACCCAGATTATTAGTGTGACAAGAATGTGTGAAAGGAATGGGGATTTCACGCAAAAAATTTACTTTAAGAAAAAACAGTGGCGTAACATATTTTTCTTAAAAAATATTAAATTCAAAACCCGTACAGACGTCACTGGTAAAAGTAATAAAATTATTTGTACATAAGAAAATGCATCTTGATGCATAGAAGGCGTGTCCCAAACATATCTAGGGTAATACCAAAGTTATAAAAAGAAAAATATATTTTTCTCAAAGTTTTGGCACCCTGTGGTTCAAAAATCAAGACTTTTAGGACATACGTTCATGTGAAGTTTTTTTTTCTCAAACTATACCCAAGAATAACCTCCTTAAATATTAGCATGTTATTAAGAAACATCCTGTATCATATTATTTGAAGCTATTTAAAATATCATATCCAAAGAGAAGAGTTGAACATTAATTAGTTAAACATTCCTTTGGTTCTACAAACAAGTATATTTGTATCTCTGTACATGTTTACTGATATTCCAAATAGTAATTTTCTTTTGGCACTCAGAGTTCGACATTCTATTTCCAAATTTTGGAAAATAAAATTGAATTAAGAAAGTAAGTGTCACATTCATAATGCTAATAGCATGAGTGCTTATGAATGAAAATTCCTTAATATAATATGATTCGTCACTGCTGTATGACATAATGTATTTATAATATTCTAACGTGATAAGCAAGGTCACAATCTATGGGACTTAAACTATGTATAAATAAAAATTACTTTCCAGTATATGTATGTGAACATGCCTACTTCTTAAAAAATATTGTTTAAAATCTAAATTGCCAAGTGACACACTATGTAATAAAATCCTTAACATTCAGTTTGCCAACTTCTCTACAATATTAGGTAAAAAATATTATTCCTCTCAGACTTGTTCACATTTAAAAATATTTTTTGTTGTTTCTACCCTATTTAATAAAAAAATTGATAAACACACTACAGTGAAAAATACCCTGCAAAACAGTAACTATGGTCTCTGCTTCAATCCTCGATTTATGGGATTTTCTTGAGGATCAATCGAAGAATACAAAAAGTATCAAGTTTCCTAATGTTCAAAGCACTAAAACGCAACTATCAATGGTTTTAAAACATCCGAAAATAAATTAAAACGAAGGTCGATAGCAAGAATAATAAATATCTAGTTTATAGCATGCCTTAATTTCGGTATGCATACAGCCAATCAGAATCGAAGCGTTTGTTTACTATTTTAGAATGTTTAATATTTCACTTCACGCATGGTCCTCCGCTCGCTTCGCACGCTACCGGGACGCAACCATCAAAAATTAACTATTTGGCCATGCCTTCAGCGATTCTGATTGGCTCTGTGCATACGGAAATTAGAGTATCCTCTAGTTTATTATTCTTGGGCCGTTCGTCGCGCAGCAACGTCACAGCGACGTCGATGTGAGTGAGAGGACCGCGGGGCACAGGACGATAGTAAGTGAATATAGGCTCTTATGAGAAGTAATTATCCTTCTCTAGTTTATTATTCTTGGCCCAGGCCCAGATACAAAATGCAAATAGGACGGCAAGAGATGTTTGATAAATTTTATGTTTTAGAGACCAAAAATGAACTGATGCATATTTGCGGGCTTTAATTGAGTGTTCGGAAATTTCACGTAAACGACCTAGAGTAGATAAGAAATAGTGCAAAGCCCAAAAGCAGATCATATAAAAACTAGATTTGTGTCCTCTAGTTCGGAAAAGTATAGTGTGTGTAAAACGGCTTTTGCTAGTATCAGAATAGAAGAGAAATAATACCCGAGGGAATGCAAAACCTGGAAGGGAGGTCAGGCAAGTCGAGGAACATATTCGTTCATTTCCCGTAAAAAAACTGTTATTGTGGTAGTCATGACTATCACTACCCATGATATAAAGAAAAAAGAAGATATGATGGGCATTTAAAGATCCTTTACAGGCGTAGCCGACTATATCAAAATCGGCCTCTCCTATTGGTCGATCCGCATGGCCCTCCGCTCGCTTCGCTCGCTACGGGGGCTCAAGAAAAGGAAACTAACCAGGTGCTAACCCAATCTAACCCAAGACATACCCAAAATCAAGAAAAAATCTGTTTAGAAGCATAATCTTAAAAAAATAATAAAAAAAGCAACGGGGTTCGAACACGTGCCGTCCAGGTGAGACCCAACTATCTAAACCTCTACACCACGAGAGCTCTTGCGATAAATTGATTGCATCACGAAGACATATTGTAATACGAGATGGGTCGACCAATAGGAGAGGCCGATTTTGATATAGTCGGCTACGCCTGTAAAGGATCTTTAAATGCATATGATGGATAGCGTGCTCAATTTCGTCCGCTCTGCGCATTGACGTCATGCGGCGAGTTGGTCTTCGTAGAAAGAATCCTGTAAATTCGACAATTTGAACGTTTTTCTTTTTTTTTAATTATTCTATGCAGAATATGACTTTAAATGAAGGTTTTGTGGTCTTTGAAGCTATTTTTGCAAACCGACTGAATATACAAATTATTGGATATTATATTCTACCTACATCTTAGTTCATTTTATTTGCGTGCAGTAATAAATTACTAAAACTTTGGGATTTTAATTATGAAAAATGATGAATTTTAAGTATGTGAAAAAAAAACTAATTAGGTATATATGATTTTATTTAGTTTGTATTCAAAATTATGCAGAAATTAACCATCCGAGGGTCTAACTAAAACAATTTTTTTTTATTCCAAATTTGAATTCAAATTCTTTTATTAATCAATTAAAAACGAACAAAAGACAATGCTTTAATAATTAATTATCAAATTAGCTAAACCTCTAACACTAATTAAACTTCAAAATGCAATGTCAAAGGACATAAAGCTAGTAGAATGTTTATTATATAATTAATATACATACTAAATTAATAATATATATTATATAATATAATTATATTATTAATAAAGCAAAAAATAATAATCATTTAATCTCACGAATGGAACAACCATTCAAGGGATAAGCACTACTTTAGTCCCGTGGTATATATTTTTTTTGCGGGAAAAAGTATATCCTTTAGTCCCTTCCACCTTTTAGTCTCTTGGGATTAAATGAACCTTTTGAGTTCCTGTTTGGGGGGACTAAAAATATACTTTAGACCAGTACCATAAAACAATAATATGCTTATTTTAATATACATAAGGTAAAGTTATACAAGTTAAATACAGTAAGGGCCAAAAAGTTGGTAACAAATGGAAACTTTTTAATTATGGATTTCTCGTAAAACTTTATTCTTGATAAAAGCTTCTGTATACAAAAAATATATTAATATGTCAAGTTTTGGGTCAAATATATAGGAAGTACAAAAACATACCTCAAAATAAAAATAATCTTGAAAATTATTTTTTTGGGGGTAAACATTGTTTTAAAAATTATACTTACTTCAAAGAAGTCACAATTGACAAACAGGTCAAGGGCAAAAACACAGCTTATAATATTTTAGTTTATATCAATATTATTAATTGCAGTTCATCAATATTTTAGTCAAGTATCTTAAGAATATTTTTGAAATTATTAAATATTTTTAATATCAGGTTAAAGTAAAAAAAAATATAATGAAATTACGATGTTATTTTTGTCATTTTTCTTTTTTTGTTGGCTGTCTGATCTTGTACATTTTTATTAAGTTTTCTTAATCTAAAATACATTCGAGACCTAAAGAATAATGACTTGATTTTACTGCTGCACTGTATATTAGAAGACAGATTTAATAATTTGGTTAAATATCCCTTGCAAATTTGTATGCCATTTGTAGGATTAAATGCATTAAATATTTCTTCAAGCTGTTGGAGCCGAAACATGAATTCTTTTGATGGTTTTTTAACCCCCCTTCAGAAAGATGGTTAACCCATGACAAATTGTTTTCATCCAAAGATGAGGACGAGGCTATGTCAAATTCGTCTTTCAACTTGTGGCAAATAAAGCCTGCCAAATTTTGAAGCCCATCATATGCAAGATCATCGAGTTCCTTGGACAGTGGATCTTGCGATGGTGGATTCTGGCCTAACTGGATCAGCTAGGGTCGAAAAACACCGATGACTTAAAAGGTCTTCTTTGTTCACATTTAAACTAGGTGTATCATCTTCCTCTACATTACAGGCTTCAGACAATGAGCCTTCATTACGTCCCAGGATGTATGACCTTAACCTATATTTAAATTCTAAAGGAGTTGGGTGGTCATGAAGACCTCCTTTAGACCTTATGACCCCAAATAAATTTTCAAGTACATCTTGATTAAGACGGTATGTCAAGATATAACTAATCTTATATGTCGAATTTAGATCCTCAAAAAGTTGTTTTAAGGAACTATTTGTTATAAGAATGCCTTTCTGAAAAGGCAGTAAAAATGTTTTTCCCTTAACTCGAACATCCGTGATAGTTTTGGACATTGCATCCAAAATATTGTGGGCATCCAGAGATAACCCATATGCTTTTTTTCTATCTCGAGAATCTTCTTTAGGCACTCTAGCATTGAGGCAATCAAACCAGTCATTCACCTGAAACGAACAAAAAAAACATTCCATTATTGATATCATACAACAAGGAAACAATATTAAAAAATCCCTCACAGTTTTACAAATCTGCACATTCCATCCAGCTGTCACTATCAAGTTTTCCAAGTGCTCCACATCTTGATATTGCTTTAGACACTGTGTGGGAAAAGAGCTTAGTAGCTAGCTTAACCTTCTGCCTTTGAGCGCCCTGTACATTCAACGAATCCAAAGATATTTTGTGAGCAATATTGAGATCTGTTGTACTTGTTAAATTGATAACTTTTTCAATTATATCCTTGTTGATTTCAGTATTGTTTACTATGAAGCCTTGGTCAACAAAATGTTTTCTTAGCAGTTTTATGAGATGTGGCACATCAGCAAATACATATATTTTCTTTTGATTCACTGGATTAGCAAACCAAGTTTGTGAAAGGCTAATATTTAAATCCTTATGTAAACGCCTGTTTCCTCCACTTAGATCGCTTACCATCACTACGACTGGGAATCCAGCATTTTCAGCAAAGCCAATAATTTCAAAGAGTTTTTCTTTTGTCATTTGACAGTCGTAATCGTAAAATATTAGCTGCTTCCAATTTCCAAATAATCCTCTAAATACTGCTACCTGTACGTAATTGTACGGTTCTAGAGTTTCATCATTGGCTTTGTCATACAAGTAGACCTTTCGGACCTTCATTTCATCAAATGACAAGACACAGAGCTTTTGTAAATCTGTTAATTCTGTTCTTTTAACAATCGTAAAAACCTAAAAATTATGGTCATTGTTTAGAGTCTGGACTTCTGCCGTTTGCAGAAAATGTTTGTGCAAATAATAACAAAACAGTCTTATAAAGTAAAGTATAAGTAGTGTTTGGCCATTAACACCTTGCGCAAATGGATAATAGGAGTAGAAAAAGCTTCCGAAGTTCGACTTTTGAAGTTAAATTGCCGTAGAACGACGAAACTTCCTCTACTATTTTCCAGATGAAGGGAGTAAATATTGGCCAGCGGGACGTGAAAATAAAGAAAATTTTGCAATAGGTATTTATTTATTATGTTTGCAAATTTTTTCCCAACAACTTTTGGAGTTATTTGTTCTGTTTAAGCGTTACTAATATTATAAGCCTACATTTATGTCAAAAATCTGTTGAATAAAATAATTTACTACTTTGTTTAATATGTGTCTTGGTTAGTTTTTGTTGGTTTTCTTTCCGGAGCGAGCAGAGGGTCATGCGTGGAGTGAAATATTTGACGAATATATACATACAAGCAAATTATGTATGTATACCTATAATTCTAGTGCTTTTGTGAAGTGGTGCTGCAAATTTGTGTCAAATCTCAAAGTTTGGGGGCGTTTTTTGGGGTATTAATCATTTGTGCATCATTTGAATGGCCAAACATGACTTATAAGAATCTAAAATACTACTAAAAATTGATATAAATAAACAATTACCAAAATTGTTTCATATCAATTTTTAATACCTACTTGCAAACTGCTACCATAAAAATAATAATTTTGTTTTACCTGCGTTAAAATTCCGGGTTCTAGTTTTATTTTCTTGCACCACACTCTTAATGTAGATATAGCAGGAAAAGGATAGCCCTTTTTTAAAAGAAGTCTATAGGCTCGAGCACCTGCAAAATGGATAACATTAGGTTTGTTCTAGCAGCGATTTCAAACGGTTCCAAACCGTCCGGAGTTTGCGCATAGCGATATAAGCGACGCTTATATCGTTATGCGCGTTATGCCGGATGGTTTGAAACCGTTTGAAATCGCTGGTAGAACAAACCTAATAATTCCCCTTGCAATATCGTCAACTGTCCATGTAGCTCTTTTTTTCGGGTTTCTTAATTTTTGTATCTGGTTGGGGGGTAAAAAGTTTGCCAAATATCTGATTTTTATTTTTAAGATGTTAATTTTCTTGCCTGGAATATAGTTTCGTCCCTGATATCAGGCTCTGTCATAACGCTAAAAACAAACAAAAATTAAAAACAATGTTTTTTTTTATTGAAATACAGAAGAAATAGGTTGGCATTAAAATGACCACTTTAATACCTCAGTATACACTTTGCCTACTTAAGTTGAAATCCTCATTGGATTGGAAACCTTTTTAACAATACTTTAAAGAACGAGATAATCTTCAAAAACATGCAAAGATAAAAACAAGATTTCACAATGTAAAATTTTAGATCTATAACATACAATTTAAAAATATATATATACAATTTCTTTTTTTAATTTCTAAAAAAATAGGGAAATTGAAAAAAATCCAAATACTTAATTAAATTTTTGTAACAACTGTTTGTCATAGCAACAAAAACAAGGTTTTTATGGTTTGTATGTTAGCATGCTTTAAATGTGCTACTTCAACAAATGCATATTCACAATTAATTGCATTTTGAAAGTCACATTTTTGTACTTCCTGCATTAAGAACCTCACCTAAAACTGTACGTTGTCAAAACTATTTTTTTATGTAGAGCTTTTCATAAAGAATAACTTTTGTGTAAATTTTTTTTTTCATTTGTTTCAAACTGGGTAGTGTCGACAGACTACTCCAGTAGTTATACTTAGCTATACCTTACCTAACATCTTTTTTTTTGAAACGATAATGTTGGCAAGTCTCGAGGTAAGCCTTTTTCGTGGCCTTTATCTTTTGATTCTCCTGAATCAATTTCAGAAACAATATCTATGCTACTCCCTCCACCAAGACATGCACTACAAACACACAGGTTGATAAATGAAACGTATAAATTACATCTAAATGACATTTTTGAACCAGAGAAGTTTTATTGATCAAAATATATCATATATGCTTAAAGGCGAGGACCTCAGTATATTGATATAAGCTGTAAAGTCGGAATAAATCAGCTGATTAGGAATGGGAGATGGATCATTTGGTTTAATTACGTAATTGTTATTCCAACAAACATCTTCATTTTTGTAACAACTGATTTAAATCAACCTTAGATCTCTATAAACACCAATCAAGGACCTTACTACCGGGCATTACACAAATACATTAATAGTGTTTATGTATATTACAAATACCGTCCACACTTTTGACTCTGTAATCACAATAATACACATACACACTAACTTTTATGCATTAAAGATGAACTTGATGTGTAATGTCCTTTAGACATCATAAAATCCATGTCATGCTAAGCGAAACCTTCCCCCGGCTTCCTATTTTTCCTTAACGTTGTTCTAGTTCTGAATTGTTATAATTTTTGAGAAACTCAACGATGAATACAAGTACAAAACCTTATTACTGACCTAGTTGAGGTGGAAGCTGAGTCTAAAATAGCCTGAACATATTTTTTGGTTTCCCTTTTTTCCAAACGTTCATGTCTTTTGGGGTCGTTTTCTGCTTGTTTTGCAAAAGGTAAATTTAATGTAGGCACTGCTTCTCCTTTTAAAAGACAATGATTTTCCTTCTTGAAAAAGACGATAATTTTATATTTCAAATCCCTCTTGAAACTATCCGCCGCAAAATGTTTTGAACAGATCCTGCCATTTTTAGTAATAAAAGAATCCTTTCTTTTACAAGCATTTACCCATATTTGGATCGTTTGGAAACCGAAAAAATATAATATTTTTATCAAACACTTTACTTTGATTGTCACTGTTACAGAGAGCTATTGAACACCTCATTTTTGATCAACGAAAAGAGTATCTTTTGCTTACAAAAATCCGATAATCGTCCTTCGCTACACTACCAATATTAGTTCAATAATCTAACACGAACGCACTAATTAAATCTCTAAAAAACACCAAAAATAAACGCTACTCAAGCAACCTTTATGGCTTTCAGCGTGCTAAAGTAAAGTGAGGTTGTGTTTCAACTCGTCACATGACGTCACAGCAAACAGCTGAAGCACCGCCTTCATGCGCAAGATCATATCTCTTTTTTTCTTTGTATCAAGATCACTACCTTAGTGAAAAACTGGATATTAAGAAGATGCATCAAACATCACTAAACGTGTAGCTGTGGCGAAAAAAAATTTCCACCAAAGGAAAGTCAAAAAATTCTATATATGATAAGATGAAGTCGATTCAAGAGTTATGCCAAACAGATACCACGGTAGGAGCAATTTGCGTTGACTACATGCAAAATCTTACTCTCCATGCTATTCCGGTTCAAGACATATTTTACCGGCATCAACTAAGTGTCAATGTTTTTAATATCCACAACCTTAAAACTGGAAAAACCATGACGTATACGGTGGTCGGAATAAGAACCATTTAGTTATCAGAATGTGCTTAGGCCTTGCAGACATCGGACGATTTCAAAGTATGAACCAGTATTTCCCACTGAACTATAGTTCAGTGGTATTTCCCCATGAGGGGACGTTCGTACACGCCATGTGAGAGGGATTTTGCCATGATAAAGAAGAAAATTCATAAAAATATCAGGATTTTTCTACTAAAAGATTCTGTTTCGTTGATTGTCAGTTCAAGCACTAAAAACAAGTTTTCGGTATACCTAGTTGATGAAGAGAATACATTGATCAAATATATTATATATAATTAATATGATGACCATGTCCGACACTCGAGTCTTATGCTATATACTCTGAGTAATTTTTTCTAAGCATATGCCAAAGGGCTTGTGTGGGAAAATGGTGGAAATTTCAAATTTTTTTTTGTCAGATCTTTGATAAATATGTTATGTATAATTAATTTGATGACCATGTCCGACACTCAAGCCTTTTGCTATTTACTGCAATACTCAAGCCTTTGGTTTTCCGAAGCCAGGTTCTACTAGTGAATAATTTAGTGAAAATATGGGCAACAGATTCCTTTTATTCCTGTTCTGGAAAATCGAATTTTCCATATGTAATTCCCAGGGGCCACTCTTAAATTTCCCTTCATTTTACTCAACATCGATATAATTTTCAACTCTATTCGAGGTTTGTATGCGAAAATGGGGCACCTAAATCTGTCACTATCTGACGGTCTATTACTGCCTGAGCTGCCAGGGCTATTCGGCCATCATGGACAATTGATATAATTTTCCTCTTCTTTTCCAAATAAAACTTTTCAATTAACCTCTTGACACTGACACTTTTAACTTATTTTAACAATTTTTACAAAGAATGTATCAAATTTAACAACGAAATCCCATTTTGATTTCAAGTAGGTACCTATCTAATTTAATTAATGTGGTGGGTTTTTGACATTATATAAATGTTCGAATTTACTAACCCCTTGAAAAAGCTGGCATATTCCTGCAAAAAAACACTTTTGGCTGAAAATCCCTTATTCTCATTTCTTTATAGAACATCTTACCTAACATTAGTTGTCAAAACTGTTCAATCCATTTATCAACTTGGAAATTTCCATGATAATGCGACGCGGTCATCATAACAACCCTACGTAATATTGATTGTCATGCAAATATATTTTAGGTAGAAAGGGTTTTGGTGAAAAATCTAAAGACAAAATAGGAAAACAATATTGAAATTCTTAGATTCGGAAAAAATGGGACGCATAAAATCAATATGAAATATCACCGACAAGATAACTTTGAAAAACATTTCAAGGGACACATTTCATTTTCGAATATGCTAATTAAAATATCGAGATATGTGATGCCAAAGGAAGCTTTTGCAAGGGAATTCAGGCGAAATGAAACTCGATACTCAAGTTCAAAAGAAACTTACGCTATGGCTTCTGCACGAGAGGAGGAAAATCCAGACGGGCTGCAAAGAAAGGCGCACTGTGTAGGTTTATCATGCATTCAAAGTTGTGTAATGATATTACATGTTCCATATGTCCTATAAATGGAAGCCGGGTAACAAGAATTATTTCACTCGAAAAATTTAACTCAAGTAATGGTGTGCAAAATAACAAAATCCATGGGATATAAGAGTTATTGATTTAATATTGTGAACATTAACAGTTCGAAATAATCATTAGGTCATAAAAAAACCTTTGGAAACAAACTGCGAAATTCGATTTTTTAACCAGAAAATGGTGGTACAAATTTTAGCCACCATCCTTAACTGACAATATTTCTATGGTAAAATTGAAAATACTGTCGATTTCGCGATAAAGATCTCTTTCCCATACCAATTAGTCTGAATAATAAATTAATAATTTCCATATGATTGTTACGCTTTATTAATGGTTTGTTGGGTCATTACCTAGTCCAAATAATACATGTTTACGAGCAATTAAAACAGCTAAAATATAAGGTGAAAACTAACCCAAATTGAGCTAATATTTCATATTTTCTTTTATAGAATTAACAACGAAAACTAAGGCGGTTTAAATTATCAACCTCCAGTCACTTCAATGCATATTTTAGAAATTCGTTTCCCCCGCTATCGACACCAATGCATACTTCTGGGGGATATCATATCATTCATCTGATTCTGATCTTATTTTTTGATGATCAGGTCATTATGTTCACCTGATTTTAAAAAGTCCTACGAAAAAGTGTATATTTCTCAGGACATTATAAAAGCTTTAAATGACTGAATTTTTCTCTAGGAAAGCTAAGAACTCAAGTGAATTAAATCCAGGAAAGTCAAAATTACTAGGTAAACGATGAAAACAAAACCAAAAGCTAATGTAAACGAAGGGAAGCAATACAGACCATCTAGGAATTAGGTCAATAAAGTCGACTTGCCGCTAGAAATAGATACGAAAATACATTGAGATTAGAGTTCACCAACCGCCATGCAAGTTATCAATCTTATAAAATTAGGAAACCATTACACTATTTAAGTACAAATCTCAAGCTAAGTTAAATGATGTTCCATCCGCTTAATATTAAACATTTAGGTTTATTCAAAGCAGATACATGTGCGACCTTCTTTTCTCCTTCCGGAGAACAACGAAATATAGGCATATTTGTTATAACTGATGGTCAAATCACCGCGACCAAATATGGAAGTGAATGAATGGATTTTGATTAATTAGGGAACAAAGCATTCGAAGAGAAGCGAGCATAATACAGCTCCGAAAGATTGAAGTAACATAACAAGCAGACAGTGGTTAAGAGTAGCATAACATACTAAAATGAGCTTTCGAAGAACATGTCGGTAATCAGACGATTATTTCTGCGATAGCAATGGATCGAAAAGGCTATTCCGTCAACTATCAGACTGCTATTTTCAACAACGGGAACATAATAAACCAATAAATACAGAACAATGAACAAGTGTATTATAAAATTAACAAACTTTAGAACAATAATGCTGGAGGATTATTTTTGATAGGGACTTAAAGTCCTTTAAAGCACTAAAATTGTTACGGACTGGGAAACAGAGCATTCGAAGAAGAACGAGCATAATACGGCTCAAAAAGATTCCAGTAACATAACAAGTAGACGGTGGTTAAGAGTATCATAAGATAAGATAAGCTTTCGAAAAACTTAATTGAGTTCGTAAAATTGCGATTCGATTAATTTACCGAATGCGATTATTTTTAAGCTAGTGATGGATCGAATACGCTATATCGTCGCCTATCAGACCGCTATTTTCAACTACGGGAACATAATAAAACAAACAGAACGATGAACAAGTGTTTTATAAAATCAACAAACTTTAGAACAATAATGCTGGAGGATTATTTTTGATAGGGACTTAAAGTCCTTTAAAGCAGTAAACTACGGACTGGGAAACAGAGCATTCGAAGAAGAGCGAGCATAATACGGGTCAAAAAGATTCAAGTAACATAACAAGTAGACGGTGGTTAAGAGTATCATAAGATAATGAAATAAGCTGTAGAGAAAAATAATTGAGTTCGTAAAGTTGCGATTCGATTAATTTACCAAAT
>MU182543.1:116666-128949 GCA_016904865.1 Pissodes strobi | reverse complement strand
AAACTTAATTGAGTTCGTAAAATTGCGATTCGATTAATTTACCGAATACGATTATTTTTAAGCTACTGATGGATCGAAAAGGCTATTTCGTCACCTATCAGACAGCTATTTTCAACTGCACGAACATAATAAAACAAAAAATTCAGAACGACGAACACGTATATTATAAAATCTACAAATTTTAGAACAATAATGCTGGAGGATTATTTTTGGTAGGGATAGTGGGCAGGAGATTGTTGACGTGTGTGGGAAGTTTTTATCAAGTGTCTATGATGACTCAGTCTGCACAATCAGTGCAGTGGTTTCCGAACCAGTTTCACATTTCTGTTAGTGAATTTTTCTCCTCAAAAGTGTTTGCAAAGATTTCAGAACTTCCAAATAAATTCTCATGTGGTCCTGATTCTGTTCCAAATATTTTCCTGAAGCAATGTGTCTCTACCCTAAGTAAAGCATTGCAAACATTATTTAACTTATCTCTGAGAACGCATACCTTTCTTCATATTTGGAAGCATAGCTTCATTACCCCATTTAAGTCCGGGAATTCCAATGATATTAGTAACTATCGTGGAGTTTGTAAACAAAACACAGTGTTTGATAGTATGGTTTATGATCAACTTGCTTGGAGGTGTAGAGGATTGATTAGTGAGAGCCAGTTTGGCTTCGCAGCTGGGAGATCAACCACTGATAATTTGGTGATGTATAAGGTAGACCTGATCGAGGCCTTCGAGAAAAAGCTTCAAATTGACTCCGACTATACTGACTTCTCGAAGGCTTTCGACAGGGTGAATTTTGAGTTGTTATTGGCAAAATTGCGGGTTATGGGGTTTGATCCATCACCATGGTTGAAGAGTTTGCTTGAGGGTAAGTTGCAGATGATTAAAATTTAAAAAATTGTTTCCATGTCAATTAGGGTGGTGTCAGATGTGCCTCGGGGCTCACACTGTGCCTCTTTACTGTTCAATCTCTTTGTCAACGATATAGCAAGTATAATCCAGTATTCAACGGTCAGTATGTTTGAGGATGATCTCAAGATGTACAGGACGATTGAGCAGTGGGAGGACTCAGTGAGGCTCCAGAGTTATTTGAATGCTCTTTGGTATTGATCACAGACCAATAACCTGAAGTCCGTCAAGAAGCGTTGTTATATAAGCTTTTTCAAGGACTATAAAAAGCTCAATTTCGAATATAAAATCAATAACGAGAAGAAAAGCTGTCATTTGCAGAGCATGTATTTAAGATTCTCTTGAGAGGTTTGAACATTCTTGGGTTTGTGATGAGAAACTGTAGCGAACTTTCTGCAAACACAGCTAAAATTCTTTATGTCCCACTCGTGAGATCCAACCTCGAATATTCAACAATTGTTTGGAAACCTGAGTATCGGACATATATTGACTCATTGGAAGGGGTGCAAAATACCACATGCTGCTTTTAAAATGGGGGTGAACTTTGACTACTATCACAGGTCTGAGGTGCTGCTCAGATTGAATTTGGAAACTCTTGAGATGAGGCGCCTGCAGTTTCATTTGTGCTCTGTCTATAAAATGCTTAATGGGCTAAATTATTGTCCACGTTTCCTCTCTAAGGTGAGTTTGAATGTTCCAAATCGTCCTTTGCGTAACTTCAGTCTATTCTCTGTTCCTTTTCTCGCAACTAATTATGGACGCCACCCTTCTATTGAAAGAATACTTCGATTGCTTAATGAACTACATGTAGACGTTTTTGGTGGCACCCTATCTGGCTTTAAAAGACAGTTCAAATGTATAAACTCGCGGGGCGGTAGGTATTGTGAGATGATTAGACTCACATTATCTGGCCTGGGAAATATATGTATGTATTTAATTATTGTCATCAAGTAGATTTGTTACCAGATTTAATATTATATTTGTATTATTTGTAAAAACGGGGATAACTTGTGAGTTTAATAAATAAAATAAATAAATAAATAAATAAAGTTACCAGATTCGATTATTTCTAAGCTATCTATGGGTCGAAAAGGCCATTTCACCATCTATCAGACTGCTATTTTCAACTAGGGGACCTAATAAAACAAGAAATATAGGATTATGAACAAGTGTATTATAAAATCAACAAAACTTTAGAACAATAATGCTGGAGCATTATTTTTTATAGGGAATTGAACTCCTTTAAAGCATTAAAATTATTACGGAATAGGGAACAAAGCATTCAAAGACGAGCGAGCATAATACGGCTCCAAAAGATTCAAGTAACATAACAAGCAGACAGTGGTTAAGAGTAGCATAACATAATGAAATTAGCTTTCGAAAAACTTAATCGAGTTCGAAAAATTGTGATGTTTTCAACTATGGGAACATAATAAAACAAAAAATACAAGATGAGGAACAAGTGTATTACAAAATCAACAAAATTTAATGTACTGTCATTTTTATGCAAACTGGGAATTAAACTAAACTCCTTACTAATATACCTATTATTACAAATGATTATTGTAACTTAAACGTAAAAACTTTAAATAAGATTAAATCAAAAGCAATGCGTATTTTAATTTTGCTTTCCTTGATTATTTAGCAAGGCAAAAATGTCCCCCAAACCCCCTCCTCTAATTACAAGTATTATTTTATTTATAAGACATAATTTATTCTAATTGACGTTTTGTACAAAGACTGATGTGAAATTGAGAAAAAACTCGAATAGATCGGCACGATTCCACGACAATCAATAAATTTTTTATAATCTCGTTACTTATGCCCTATCAGATTATACTAAAAGCTTTCAGAAAAACGTGTGAGCAATCAAAATAACCGGCTTTTCTTAACAATCAACCATCAAAATATGTAACAAAGACGCTTTAGAGACTGCAGTTAAAATGAAATTAAAATAGTGGCGATGAATATGTATTTTTTTCTGGACAAATTTGCCTAGTTTTAACCTAAACTTTGTTGCATTTTGTCGATTTCGTGCGGCACTAAATCAAAACCACTCCTCAGTTGCGTGTTGCTAATATAACCCGCGAACAAAATCGTCAATATATATTTTGGGCCAGTTTTAGAACTACCTCAGTCCGAAACGCGCTATTTTATATAAACTGCCGTTCACTTGAAACGCATACGAAGAACTTTCTAGTTTTTAGATATTTATGGTCAAGCCGGAAGAAAAGAGGAGAAAGTGCAAATCGTTTCATATCAGGATAAATTGTTTGCAATTATAAAAATGTAATATTTTCAAAAGTTAATATTTTGAAATCAGTTGCATTTAAATATTGGGGTAAGAATTTTCCAAGATAAATGAAAGAAAATATTTCATTCATAAAAAAGGGCGGAGTTGGCACATGCACTAATATTTGAAAATATATTTAAAAAATGTTTTAAAACAGCTCCTGTAGTGGTGGTAACTCCAAGTCAAAACTTCATAAGGTCATTTTCAAGAGAAGATAGATCAGTATTCTGATATTATTCCAATGCCGGAATTATTAATCATTTTGCACTTTTATTCCAACTAAATTTGCTCCGAATTATTCCCCTCTAAAATAACGCAAGGTTTTCTTTTTCTCGGCCCGAAGTTTGCCTGGAAGTCAAGGACCCTCGAAACGCTCTGTCGACAAATAACTGAACAGAACGGAGGACCGCGGCTTCCATTGCTTGAACAAACAAATTAGAGCTTAAAAAAATTTAACTACAAACAGCTTTAGAAACACGGGTTTGGAAAAATCAATAACATTAAGGCTATAGATTCCATATATATTATTTATCAACTTTTGGTACGTATTGGTCTGCTCTCATTTAAAAAAAAATATTGACAAAGCTTCTTATGTGTAATGTTAATCAAACAATGGAGACGTGTCTTTATTGTGCTTTCTATAGAAATGTAGCTGCCACACAAATTCTATAATATTTATGCGATCTTAAATTGACCGTATTCTCTGCAGGGATCTTTGAAACATTTATTTCCAGAGTTAAGCAAGGTGTGGTTTGGATAATTGTTCTAAGATAATCGCTCCGCCACTTAAAAAAATAATTAAATTAGTATACACCCCCCACGTAATTATATTGCAGGTAATAGCCATCGTATCCATATTGTTTATCGTGCTCTCCACCATCGCCTTGACTTTAAACACAATCCCCAGCATGCAAGTAAACGACGAGAAGGGCAACTTTCAAGACAATCCCCAGTTGGCCATGGTGGAAGCCGTCTGCATAACCTGGTTCTCCTTGGAGTACATTCTGCGGTTCAGCGCGTCGCCGAACAAATGGAAATTCTTCAAAGGAGGATTGAATATCATAGACTTACTAGCCATACTGCCTTATTTTGTGTCCTTGTTTTTACTAGAGACCAATAAAAACGCTACCGACCAGTTTCAAGATGTCCGACGAGTAGTGCAAGTGTTTAGGATAATGCGGATTTTGCGGATACTCAAACTAGCCCGGCATTCCACCGGTCTGCAATCACTAGGGTTCACCTTGAGGAACTCTTATAAGGAGTTGGGTCTCTTAATGCTTTTTCTTGCTATGGGGGTCTTAATATTTTCTAGTCTAGCTTATTTCGCCGAAAAAGAAGAGCCCGGCACAAAGTTTATTTCAATACCAGAAACTTTTTGGTGGGCGGGTATAACCATGACCACGGTGGGGTATGGGGATATCTATCCCACTACGCCATTGGGGAAAGTAATAGGAAGCGTGTGCTGTATATGCGGCGTGCTGGTAATCGCGTTACCCATTCCTATAATTGTTAACAATTTTGCCGAGTTTTATAAGAACCAAATGAGAAGAGAGAAGGCCTTGAAGCGGAGGGAGGCGTTGGAGAGAGCGAAAAGAGAGGGCAGCATCGTATCGTTCCATCATATCAACTTGAGGGATGCCTTTGCGAAAAGTATGGACCTGATTGATGTCATCGTCGATACGGGTGAGTGCTCATTGGTGTTTCATCAGAAAAATCATCTACTTAACACATAGTTTTTGTCATTAAAATGTTAAACCATTTTAACATAGTTCATGCAGACAAGATCATCCTCACTAAACTTATTTTTCTTCCAAAATCCGACTTATGACGTAATTTGCTTTGGTAATTGTTATCTGTAATGAAGAAAATAATTTGTAGCGACTACTAAGAACTTGGTTGCCAAATCAAACAAAGTAATTCTAGAGCGAATAGCCTAGATATCTAACTACTGTTATTATGAAGAATTTTGTCTCATAAGAATTAATGTTTTTTTTTTCTACAGTACTGCCTTATAGTTTGGTTAAGTAAACAAGCTCTATCCTTAAGTCAATGGTCCGTCCGTAACACAATATCTATTTTCATGCGCAATCGTTTACTCTAAAAAAAACATCCTCCCCATTCATTGTTAAATGAGTTAAATTAGTAATAGACACTTCCATGTCAGACTGGCTATTTACTTAAAAAAAAATCTTACTTTCACTGGCATGCAATGTGTCAGCAGAAGCATAATTACACTAAGTATCACTTACCAAAACGCTAGCCGAAACCAAGAGAAAAACATACAATTAAACACGAACAAAATGTTATAAAACAACAAGCGGGTATTGGTTGTAAACAAGCTGGCCGAGCGACACACATTAAGGCATTGCACAAAAGCAACAGGTCTTGTTCGAAAAATATGGTGTGCCGCACTTCAAAATACGCCTAACAATATAATTGCATACCTAAATATACAACGAAATGTTAGGTGCAAGTATCACGCGCTTAAAAACACATAAATAGTTCCGATTTCAGAAAAATGTGAGAGTAACACTAATTAGGGCAGCCATTATCGTCAAATTCTCAAACTAATCGTTTGATACCAAATACGTCAAAGACTCGGGATTCCAGTCTCCCAGCGCGACAATCAACGTTAAGTACGCGCGGTAAAATAATCAATACTTTTAGTATACTTCCATTCAATGGTATCTTTATAGCAAAAGCATTTGACTAGATGTTATGACGTTACTGCAATTTAATATTAGCCAGTAGACCTTTCTGTAGCAGGTATTGGTCTATACTGCATTTGACTTGCCTGAACTCCGCTTCGCGTTGTTCAGGACACGGAGGTCGCCTGCGAGAAAATGCCACTTTTCCCCCTTGTTAGGAAAATAACTATTTCAATACGCGTGTTGAAGAGTATTCTTCGCTTCATCCACATCTGTCAAGCCAAAACGTTAAATTAAATATGCTGTCAAATTGACAGCAGATAGAGTCCTGTTGAAATTACTGTTCGACATGCATGTGATATAAAGTGCTTTCTACCCACGTGTGCCTTTTCTCTCATTTTTATGTGTGGCCGCAGGAAAAAATATTTCGAGTCAATGCAGCAGCTAACGTAGAGCAAAAATTAGCAAATCTTCGGCAAACAAATTCAACTTTTTCAAACAATTTGGGAAGAAGTAAATTATAATCACAATATTGTATTTTCATAGTAACCAAGTAACCATACTTTGACGACTTGCATTTCGTAAGATGACAAATGTTTCAACTTTAACATAACAGAAAAATTCTGTTATGTTAATGTTGAAACATTTGTCATCTTACGATATGCAAGACGTCAAAGTATGGTTACTTGGTTACTATGAAAATACAACATTGTCATTATCTTCTCGTATGGCAAGAAAGAATTTGACAATGTCGATTCCATGTTCGTTTTCATAGTTTCAATGGAAATCAAAACTTTTTATTTTGAACGTTTCATTCTCGTACGACATTGAGGTATTACCGCACTTATTACATAATTGTTTTATTTATTTTGACAAAATAAAATACTGCATATAAATTGGTTTATATCACAACACACACAAAATTGAATCGTGCGTAAAACAAACTTTACTTACACTAGTTTAGTATGTATTTGAAGTTTCATTAAAATAAACTAGTTCATTTGGCAGATATCGTAGATATGTCATGTTGAATTGATAAGTGCAAAAAACAGTTTTCGAGATGTAATATATATTCAAAGATATTAATAAACGAGATTACAAAAAGAGCACTTGAAGTTACGATAATTTAACAACAACTAATGTTCATTGGTACCACTTAAACTAACAATACTAACCATTATACTGAGTGACATTACCGCCATGTGCCATTACCTTATTTACGAGATTATAAATTTGAAAATTGGCAATATTTATTTATATTTCTCTTCCACTAACTTTAATGGATTTTTTAACCATTTACTACATTACGTTAATGAGTTTCATTGCAAAACAACAGATTTTTCCTTAACCAATAAACATATGAATACTATTCGATCAATATCAAAAATTGTCATGACCACGACAGTTTTAAATCAGATAATCAATTTCGACCGGTCACAGTTAGAATTTATTTAATATATTTTGGAAATAAAAGTACCCCTATTTTTCATTATTATCATTGATCGTAGAAAAAATAATGCTTGCTACTCACATTTACTCGTCATTAGACACTTGCGTTCATTACGACACTCGCTCGTATGGCAATTCTTATACTGTCTTAATAACCAGCATTACCAGTGAGGTAATGGCAGCTTGTAGCGCGTTTTCAAATTGTAGAAACCTCGTTAGCTTTCTAACACTGTGTTCTTCTTCAGGTGACAAGTGCGCCCTCATTGGCGGAAACGAAGGTTCCGAAAAACTCTTGTAAACATGGACCAACCGTGCGGTTTTCCCATCCTCTAACACTGTTGGCCAGAATATTAGTTCACATTGATACAATTGTTACCGATAAGTGTTGAATTTGACAATTACGTACACATTTAATTTAATCGTTAACGAGTTTGGATTTTTTTTTGTTGAGAATATGGTCTGTAAATAAAGCCTGTTTTTCTCAAAGGAAAATATAGTTATGATTTAATATTATAAGTTAATACACCATTTGAAGATAAGAGTTCGCAAGACCTAAGCGGAGCTTAGGCCATCAATTTGAACTGCCATTCTTGCGTTTTACGGTAAATTTCAAGTTGAGCCAAATGAGATCAGTACACGATTATCTGCATTTAGTTAGGAAAAGTACGGATTTTCTAAACATGCGTTTTTAAAAAAATTTTTTCTCGAACTCCATTAGATCTAAGGTTTTTTCAAAGAGCAAATTCTTAAGGAGATATTTTTATTCCACTTTAGTGTACATGCCTCACTCGATTAGCAATTTTCCTATTTGCTTTTCAATGAAACCAAAAAACAGTTCCCATCTCTATAACTTTTATTGTGGAAATGATTTATATATGAGACATTTAAACTCCTAAAGCCACACATGTTATCCTAATAAATTAATAAATTTAAAAATCAAGAAACCATTTATCCCTAAGGTATGATTAACAATCTAAAAACAATACGAAAAACAAAGTGGCGATAAAGTGACCTATGCTTGATTTCGAGGTATAGTAGGCATGGTAATAGCAACATATTGTTGCAACCACACATTAACAAAAATTAAATGCGGCATCTTAGTGAAGTAGAAGTTGCTCGTGCTGTTTCTTTGATTGAGAATGGATTCCGTATTCGGCAAGTTGCAAGAATGTTTAATCGCGTTCTTTCTGTTATTAAACGTTTATGGGATCGATATAGGGAAACTGGTCAGTACAAAAGACGCATCGAACAAGGTCGTAAAAGGAAAACCACCCAAAATCGAGATCGTTTTTTAGTCCTTTCACCATTGCGTAATCATATACTAACAGCAAATGATCTTCAAAGTGCTCTCAGGGAGACTCATGGATTAGATGTTTCCCACCAGACGATTAGAAATCGAATAAGAGAAGCTAACGTGAGACCCAGAAGACCCGTGCTAAAACCTATTTTGACATGTTAGTAAGCATAAGTATTAATTGGCAACTTCGACATTGAACACAAGTGCTCTTCACCGATGAGTCAAGATTTCGTCTTACACGTTGTGATGGTCGAGCACGTGCTTACAGACGAGACGTCCGTCCCGGCGAACGGTTTTCTGCTTCCGCAGTACGAGAAGTTCAAAGATTTGGTGTCGGGTCGATAATAGCTTGGGGTAGGGTGTCTTGAAGAAAAAAACGACCTTGTGCTAACTCATGGAAGTCTAAACCCTCAACTTTGCATCGATAATGTGCTAGAAGAACATGATGTATCTGTAGCTTATGATGTAGGTCCAAATTTTATACTGATGCAAGATAATGCGAAAGCACATACAGCAGTCATTACCATAAACCTCATACATGAACGAGGTATTCAAATCATGGATTGGCATGCGATTAGTCCAGATTTAAATCCAATCGAATAAGTTTGGGATCTGTTGAACAGACGCATTCGGAAGCGTCCAAATGCACCCCAAATTCTCCAGCAGCTAGAAGAAGCCTTAATCGAAGAATGGGAAAATATGCTCCAAGAAAATCTTCAAAGAATTATAAGAAGCATGCCAAGGAGGTGTGATGAAGTTATTCATGCTGGTGGAGGACACACGAGATAATGATCCTCACACAAAGTCAATTCCAAAATGTTTTGCACGGAAAATGCATCTATCGCCACTTTGTTTTTCGTATTGTTTTTAAATTGTTAATCATACCTTAAGGAGAAATTGTTTCTTGATTCTTAAATTTATTAATTTATTAGAATAACATGTGTGGCTTTAGGAATTTAAATGTCTCATATATCTATCATTTCCACAATAAAAGTTATAGAGATACAAAGAAGTGTTCCTCTAATTTTTTTGAGCAGCAAAATCTTCAACCCCCTATGTGGGGGTGTCATCCCCTAAATTTTTTCAAATGGGAATGGGGGTTTAATGATACCTTATTAAAAAGTGCTATTAATTCCCTATACGTTGCTGCTTATTTTTTGAAAATCGGTCAACTCGTTTAGAAAATATGAAGGATTGAAATTCGAAAAATACATTTTTTTAAAAACGCATAAATTAAATCAATTAAAAAAAAACTTACCGAATTAATCAAGCAAATGCTGAAAATGTTGCCCGCCAACCTCCATACATTAATCGAACATTCTGAAGAACTTATTGAACTCTAAAATACCAATAAAACGTTTTGGTTAAAAATGCAAACAAGTAAATCGATTTTATTTAAAAATGTATCGGAGTATTAAATTTAAATGATAAGGATAAATTCCTTTGACCAATTTGCTGTTTTTGTGTATTAGATGTTTTTGGCTAATTTTAGTGTTTATTAAGGCTTAACCATCAGGTACGCTAGTTGCTAGATAGCTGTTCTGTGACTTGTGCGTTAAAATTTCTCATTAAACTTTTTAACAATTATGGCGTACTGCAGAAAGAGTAGAAATCATCGAACTTTATTTTAAAAATTATGAATGTGGAAATCGGGTTGCGCAGATATTTAATGAACGCCATCCTGACAAGCACCTTTCTGGCAAAATTGTTCGCGAGTTAATAGCAAAATTTCGGGAAACAGGTTCCGTAACGAATAAAAAGAAGCAACATGAAAATCGTGAAGTAAATGAAGCTGTGGAGGTATTAGTATTGGGCTAAGTTGTCATAGATAATACACTGAGTACACGAAAATTAGCCAATGAGACCGGCGTGAGTCGTACAAGTGTCCGAAGAATGTTAAAAAAAACAAGTTCCACCCGTACAAAATTCGGTTGGTACAAGAACTACACGAGGATGATTTTGATCGTCGCTTGGAATTTTGTGAACTTATTAGGGAACGAGCGGCGAATAATAACAATTTCCTATTTAATGTGTGTTTTTCGGATAAGTGTACGTTTTCTTTAAACGGTGTAGTTAATCGGCACAACTGTCGTTACTGGTCTGACAGCAACCCCAGGGTTGTTCACGAGGTGCACACACAAAAGCCTCAGAAATTGAACGTGTGGGCTGGTATTTTTGGAAATTCCATTGTGGGTCCTTTCTTTCTTCGTGGAAATTTAACAGGCGATATGTACTTGGATTTACTGGAGAATACTATAGATCCAGCCCTAACTGCCATAATAGAGAAAAATCCTGAATGCGTTGAAGAGGAATTATTTTTCCAACAAGACGGTGTACCTCCACATTACTCTCAAAATGTGCTCCATTATTTAAACAATACCTTTCCAGGTCGGTGGATAGGTCGAAGGGGGGCAATTGAGTGGCCTCCCCAGTCACCCGACTTGACTCCTTTAGACTTTTTTCTATGGGGACACATAAAAAGTAAAGTGTATAGCACTCCACCTGCCTCATTAGAAGACCTGCGAAGACGAATTATTGATGTTTGTCGCCAAGTGACCCCGTAAGTTCTTCAGAATGTTCGAGAACGGTTTGAAGATAATTTGTATTACTGTATGGAGGTTGGCGGGCAACATTTTCAGCATTTGCTTGATTATTTCGGTAAGTTTTTTTTTAATTGATTTAATTTATGCCTTTTTTTAAAAATATATTTTTCGAATTTCAAT
This sequence comes from Pissodes strobi, assembly GCA_016904865.1. Taxonomy (NCBI): domain Eukaryota; kingdom Metazoa; phylum Arthropoda; class Insecta; order Coleoptera; family Curculionidae; genus Pissodes; species Pissodes strobi. Next base: position 117,637 of record MU182543.1, on the reverse strand, counting down.
CCTTCATATTTTCTAAACGTGTTGACCGATTTTCAAAAAATAAGCAGCAACGTATAGGGAATTAATAGCACTTTTTAATAAGGTATCCCCATTTGAAAAAATTTAGGGGATGACACCCCCACTTAGGGGGTTGAAGATTTTGCAATCTTTTTTGGGGCAAAAGTTGTCCCCCTTACAAACAAAATTGACGTGTTTTTGGTTTTTTTGAAAAAAAAAATCCCAATCGGTTATGCCTTGCGGTACGTTTTCGATGGCCCACCCTAGGTTCATCGAAATAAAAATATGACTTTACTCAGTCACATTTAATTAAAAAAAAGGTTGACATGACGTTTCGGCAGGTTTTTCCTTGCCTTTCTTAAATCTCTTAAAAGAAGAAAGCAAACAAATAGAAAGGTATTCCTACACAAGTTGTTTAAAATAGCCTACCTTAGAAAGCAAATTATGCCCACTGTGGTATGCGTCTAGATGGTACAAGTAAGTTACACAAACACGACATATCTCCATGAAAATAATTTAAAAAGACAACTATTTTCCATTAAAAATACAGTACGAATACTCTGCTTTTAAGAGCATCGGTGTCAAACTAAACCTTAGTGTATTATCGTTCGCAAGAAATATATTAGATGCAGTTTTTTAACTCGAATGTTGTTGATACGAGGGGTTTACCCTTTGTATTGGATACTCTACCGTCCCGATATTAGTTTGTGAGAGACTGCTTATCTATATCAGATCAAAATATATTTTATTTAAGAGGTTTATATCCCTTTTATCATTTATAGCGTTTCTGTTCTTTTTTATTTCTATTGACTCATAAATTTCTATTTTTTTCTTATGTAGTTCAGTTTTTAGGATTTTTGAGTTTTCAAAGTCAAAAGTATGTTTCTGTTGTGCTTCATGTTTACTGATTTTTTATTGTCATACTTGTGGGAACGAATTCTAGCATGTATGTATTGACTTGTCTGACCCACGTA
>MU182543.1:6980-96666 GCA_016904865.1 Pissodes strobi | reverse complement strand
ACGAAGTCGGTTAAATTAAGGCAAAGTTGCGCAATTTGATGCCCAACAAGATGCAGTTTTGAAATTTGAAAAATTCCGAATAGTTCCGGAGATATTCGTAAAAAAACGAAAAGCAGCTATTTTATTTTTATTTTTTCCTGACTTTATTTGAAGAGATAATATAAAATGAATTTAATATTATCATTGTCACTTTTTCCCCTTTATAAAATGGCAGTGTCAAATTTTAAATCTGACGTTTCGTGTCCGGGCCCCCATCATCATCATTTTTTTAAATACGGACCTGGATTTTTATTTCATTTTTTAGAAGCCATTGGTCTCCCAAAACCAACGATGTATCATACTTATCAATATATAAACAAATCTAGATTTTTTACATAAGAGATAGTGTTAGACAGAGACGGGGCCGATCTTTTCTGACCTGATTTCACTTATGAGAACAAGTGTGATATCGTTGATTTTGGGAGATAGCGGTAACAAATATTCTCATAAGTGAAATCGGGTCAGAATAGATCATCCCGTCTCTGTCTAACACATTATCTCTTATGGAGAAAATCTAGATTTGTTGATATATTGATAAGTGTGATACATGGTTGGTTTTGGGAGACCAAAGGCTTCTTAAAAATTAAATAAAAAACCAGGTCCGTATTTAAAAAAATGAAGTTGATGATGGGGGCCCGGACACGAAACGTCAGATTTAAAATTTGGCACTGCCACCTTATAAAGAGGAAAAAGTGGCAATGATAATGTTAAATTTATTTTATCTTATCTCATCATATAAAGTCAGGAAAAAATAAAAATAAAATAGCTGCTTTTCGATTTTTTACGAATATCTCCGGAACTATTCGGAATTTTTTAAATCTCAAAACTGCATCTTGTTGAGCTTCAAATTGCGCAACTTTGCCTTAATTTAACCGACTTCGTATCTCTTACGGTTCCCGAGATCCCCATGCATGCACTCGTATTTGTAGCACCCTGTATATATATATATATATATATACACTGCCGGACAATTTTAGGGGATATGGAAATTAAATGTCTACACTTAAACTCGAATAAAATGAATAATTTTCACCCAATCTCCAAAAATGTTTTTTTTCCCTGAGCGTTGTATCCTTCTACTTTAATTATATGCTAGGAAAGTTAAAATTTATTAAACAATGCGCTACATACAAGGTAACATATAAAGTACAATTTTTTTCCATTTTTTAAAACCCCTGTATAAAAGATAGCACTACCGAATTAAGTAATCCGTCTGATTATCTAGGGTGGGGGAAGTGTCAGCTATATTCTCATTTATAGAATAATAAGGTCTTTCTAGTACTGCGCCTATGCCATCAGGAGCGCCCTTTCCATGACCAGATTCGCTAAAATGCCAGTACACTTCGTCAAGGTTTAATTCTTGTGATATATAATTTGTCAGAATATAAAACATTTTCTTACTTTTATATTGCGTTGCTGGTCCGTCGCTTTGAAAATGTACGCATTTTAAATCTGGTACTACTTTACGCACTTCTGTAAATATGGGTTGTAAGTGTGCATAAATTGCTATAGGGTCATGTCTTAAGTTATCAGAAAGTGTAACACAACTTTTATGTGCCACATATTTTGACTTTTGACACTGGTAATAAAATACTACGGCATGCAGGGATATCTGTGGCTTTGAACCACCAAAATGGGCAGATTGTACTTCCTGTGTATGTTTACATTGATAGTTTTCAGAAAAGTCGATGTGAATAAGTACAGTATTGGTGGACAAATTAGTTTTTAATTGCGTTAAAATCTGGTACTGATGGAAAATATTTCTTAAATGTACCATATATTTAGGTATTTTTTCTTTTAATTGTGTTATCAGTTCTTGGCAAATTACTTCGATCTTCTCTTTGACTGTCTCTTGTGTAATTTTTTCTTGACCTTTAAGAGTTATAGTTTCTTTTCTGATTTTCCAAGTTGTATATGTCACTTTCTGTTCTGGTACGTGTACGTTTATATTAAACTCAATATTTTTGCACTCTCCACAAGTTCTATCTGACTTATTTATTAGCTTTTGTTGTGCCCTTTGGGCTCTTCTTTTATACTTTTCCACTTTTTTCTTAAGCTTTTCGAATGTTCCTTGCCATAGTCTATTTTCTTTTTTGAGTTTCTCCCGGTTTTTTCTAACTACATTTCTGCCACTAACTTTTTGCCTTATTGGAGTATTTCGACCACTATTTTCAATATTTGCGTTCGGATGTGAAGATCCTGGGCTTCGAGGTGGAGTATTAGGTTTCATTTCCTCTTGAAATGTTGTAGTTTCTTTTTTCCTTAACCTGAATCTTCTAGAACGTTCTTTCCAATCTTTACGAATGGCTCTTTTTTCTCTATCACTCATTTCAGAAATCACTTTAATTTTTCAAAGTTCTTTTCTTTTAAAATACCGCTACCTTTCTTTTTGCTTATATTCTTCATATTTTTCCGCATCAGCTTTTACTCTTTCCCTCATCCCCTTCGTGTTCAATCGAATTGTACACTGACAAACTGACATACACACAATCCACACTCGTTCGCACTATTCTTGGGCAATGCCGCAAAATGAGTAAGTGAAACTACTTGCAAGTGATACTCGCCCGTTTCTATGTGCATAACAGCAATAAGTTATCTGTTGCAAAGAACGAGCGAAGAGAGAGAGAGAGAGAGAGAGAGAGAGGGTCTAGGGAATCTACTAACTTTTCGATGCGAAATCTGCGGACATGCGTAATGACGAAACAAAAATAGGTCTTATCAATGTTTCAATAAAGGAAACGGTATCATTATGGCTTTGCATGACCCTCGGCTCACTACGGAAGCGCAACCAACAAGAACTAACCAAAACTAACCCAAGGCTTGCCCAAAATTAAAGAAAAACAAACATAGCCTTAAAAAAAGTAAACAAAACATGCTTTGCGACCGATGGGAATCGAACCCGCGGCATAGATATGACAAGCATGACTGCAAAGACATGGATAATTCCCATACATTCGGCCAATACGCATGCTTGCAGCTTTCGCATCGAAACGTTAGTAGGTCCCCAGACGCTTCTAGAGAGTCATATGTTCAACATTTAACTATGGTAAAATAACTAGAACTTATTTGCTTTTAAAGCAACCAGTTTTTCGAAATTGCCGTGACTTGTTATATTTTCTATTTCCGAAAAACAATTTTAATATATTATTTATAATCGTCCAGCGTACTAAGACTGGTTCTTTCATCGTTTCGATTGCAATCTGGATCCTCGTCATCAGAAGCATGAAAGGTATTCGGAAAATCTTCGACATCACTGACATCAGTTAATGTAATTATACTCATCATAATCTACAAACTGAAATCTGTAATGCTGTAAATACAAAACTTTACCCTATTGGAATGCGGCTTTAAAGTATCTTCTTCTTTTAATTCTTGTACTAATTGAATTGAGGTACGGATCCATCTCCGTCATAGGGCCCTTAAAACTAAGAAGTTTTCTAGGGAAAAAAGTAACATTTTATCACATTTTTTAACATGAAATGTTATGTTGCTTAAAAAATTTCTATAGTGAAACAAGTCTTAAAAATGGTATTTTTGAAACCTGCTGCACAATATACTTTTTCATCTGCTTAATAAATATATTTAAACTAGGTACTAAAGCTCAGTCCTTGCATCTTACTCAAGGCAAATTTAAACGTTACGGGAGAAATTATATTAACAAAAAAGGGCTACACATTTATTCTAGGCGGACCTTACGACAGATATTCTAGATTCAACACTGCTAACTTTGGACAGCAACCTGTACATCAATCCACTAGACAAATCTATAGAAAATAGCCCAGCTATTCCTCCAGTCCCATCACAAAATCAAAGAATGGCGGTGAAAAAATCAGCAAGTGGTGATACCGCTTTGAGAAGTTTGGGTTCTACGCCCATGGAAGAAAAAATCGATTTCCGCCCACTGCAAAACATCGTGGACAGGGGTAGTAGAAACAGTTTGGACGAATCGCCTGGACCGAGAAAACAAAAAACTAGATTCCAGGTACGTTGTACCAAATTTATATCCTTTTGTGAATGCTCATAGCAAGGCTAAGCTCACTAAATCCATTCTTGGTTCGTTTGTACAGGGTAATAGCGTATGACGTTACCTCCCTTTAATAGGTTTTGCGCACTAGGAAAAAATGTAAAAGGCAAAAGTTGTAGGGATTTATGTAAACTATCTGCAACATATATCTCCGTATATACAGTTACTGAAACGAGTGATAGGCCAAAGTAATTTTCTATAACTACTATTAAATTTTCAATCGATAATAAGTCGTAAACGGCCCGATGTATATTATATATAAATTATATTCAGAATTGAAGGCAGAATTTAAAAATTTAATAATTTACAGGGTGTTCCATTTAAAAATATATGAATTTGACCTGTCGTTCGTTTTTGCAGCTCCCTGCAAATAGTTTCCTAATGCGCATAAGAAAAAACATTAAGATCACCCTGTACAAGTACCGATAATTCGTTAGAGCTCAAATTCTCAGTATAGTCCTGTCATTCGCCGAGAGAGATAGTGTTAAAATTTAGAATGCTTTACGCTTGTGTTTCTTATAATTTCTCATTGCATATAATATATAATATTCTATAAAAAATACAGTAATTTAAGAAAAATAATAAAAGATTCTGTGACAAGTTTGTACAAAAAATATCGCAATAGATACTATAAAAACGATCTTATTTTCGATTCTTCTTGCAAGAAAATGATGATCGAATTTTTCATTTTGAAATTCCCTTTTCCGGCAAGTAATATTTAATCATAATAATGTACCTTTTAAATCACAATATAATTTATCCTTATATATACAGGGTGTCTCACGGTGACCGTCCATTAGAAAGTAAAGCCATTTGAATTCTGAAAATTGGTACCGCAAGGTTTTGAAAGACGCTCTATTCGAATAAAATAACAACAAAGTTGTGTGACTTCCGGTTCTATCGGAAGTAGATGTGAACTTGGTCATTTTAAACAGAACACCTAGTGCTTCCGTCTTGACGAGACTAGTCTCGGTCTCATCTCGTCTCGTCTCGAAATTCGAGACCGATACCGAGACGAGACTAGGAATTATAACTCGAGACCGAGACTTCAAGGTTCTAGACCGAGAGTCTCGTCACGCCAGTCTCGATAGTCTCGTGTCTCGAGTATTGAAATAAAAATAATTTATAAGTAGGATAGTTCGAAAATAATGTTTTTTTTTAATTATAGGTAACGTACAAAAAATAAAAAAAAATATTTAGGTACACGAAAATCAAAGAAATCTCGGAAAGTATGTACGTATCTAAAGTACAATTTACTAGTTGCCTACCTATATTTATGAGTAACACAAAAAATAAATATTTTCAAAACAGGTCTAAATTATAAGTAACGTACAAAAATAAAAAATATATAAGAATCTAGAAGCACGAAATAATATTATTTCGAATTTTGAGGAATACAGGTATCTACGAATGTACATTGAGAAAATCCTTCAGGTCACGGTATGTCTAAAAAAAAATGCCAGCATCAGTTTAATATAGGCAAATTAGCTATTTAGAACAAATATCAACGATTTTTTTAATTGCAAATTAGAACACTCTAAAACTTATAGCTTCTCAAAAATCGTAATTTCCTGGGACTCACTTCAGATAGGACCCTCGCTCGTGTGTGAGGGTTGCTAGAGATTCGACGATCTCGGTCTTGTAAATGAGCTCTAAAAGCCTCTAGTGCAGTAGTTAAATCCCGATAAATCGGACGGGTCAAAACACAAACAGAAACCAACACAATATCCCCAAAGAAGGGTAGTATAAAATTACAATACTAAATGTTGAGTCACTATGACTGCACTAAGGCAAACCTTCCTTTCGCCTCGAAGGATATTTCTAGAAGGACTCTCTATTCGTTTCCGCCAATTTGCCTTTCCACTATCACGAGATTAGAAAAAAAGAACGTCGAATCAAGAAGAAGTGAGGAGCCGAAACATGCCAAGTGATTCGATACGAGGAATAATTCTAAGATAATAAACGACTTAATTCTCGTTTATTATCATAGTAAAACGACGCCGGGAGCCACAATTAATGAGCTGAAATTAAGTGGTTCAGGAAATACTAGAGAATATTCCCCAACAAAACGATAAACTTTTAAAAATCTAAATCGACAGCAGCAATTATGGGAAAGAGCCCATTCCTACTTCCCAATGCTGCCAACAGTACCAACCAAATATTGCTAGGATTACAGCAGGCCGCGTGGAAAGATAAATATAAATATCTGAAACTAGCCGGAGGCAGAGGTCACAAAAAGTTTTATTAGAAGTTCTCAAAAGATATGAAATATTTAAACCGAAAATAAAATATGAATTTCACGGATCTAATGAAGCCTAAAAGCTGGTTTTATTAACACAATTCTTAAAAATATAAAACGGTTTGCTGGCCGTTCTAAAATGTCAGCATCAGTTTAATAAAAGACAAATTAGCCTTTTAGAGCAAATGTCAACGATTTCTTTTATTGCAAGTTAGGACACTCCAAAACTTATAGCTTCTCAAAAATCGTAATTTCGTCGTACTCACTTCAATTTTCGATCAGTTTGCTCCAGTAGTTCGAGAAGAAAAAGCAAAACAGTTATTATTCATTATTTCTTGAGTCCTCCCAGCATATGGTATCTTAACTACATCAGAATTTCCCCCTGGCGAATTTTGAACACAATCCGTTATAATATAATATTCCTTCGGCATTTTGTCAAGAATTTTAAAATTAAGATTTATGTCATTTAATTTTATTACTTTTTATTCTTATTGGGAGTTAGACATAAATGAAAGATAGCTAGGATTGTTTTATAATATATTAAAAACATGAACGGGTTTTTATCATAAAAATATATCACTATGAATCTAATAACAGGAAATAATATTATTTCGAAATTTGAGAAATACAGGTATCTCCGAGTGTACATCGGGAATATCCTTCAGGTCACGGTATGCCTGAAAAAAAAAATGTCACCATCAGTTTGATAAAGATAAATTAGCCTTTTAGAGCAAATGTCAACTATTTCTTTTATTGCAAGATAGGACACTCCAAAACTTATAGCTTCTCAAAAATCGTAATTTCGTGTGACTCACTTCAATTTTCGATAAGTTTGCTTCAGTAGTTCGAGAAGAAGCAAAACTGGTTATTATTCATTATTTCTTGAATCCTCCCTTCATACGTTACCTTAATTACCTCAGAATTTCCCCCTGGCAAAATTTGAGCACAATCGTTTATAATATAATTTCCCTTCGCCATTTTGTCAAGAATATTAAAATTAAGATTTTTGTCCTCACTTAATTTTTTTACTTTTTATTCTTATTAGGAGTTGGAGACATAAATGAAAGAAAGCTAGGATTGTTTTTATAATATATTAAAAACAAATGTGTTTTTAACATAAAAATATATCACTCTGAATCTAAAAGCACGAAATAATATTATTTCGAAATTAGAGGAATACATTTGTCTCCGAGTGTACATCGGGAATATCTTTCAGGTCACGGTATGTCTGAAAAAAATGTCAGCATCAGTTTAATGAAGACAAATTAGCCTTTTAGAGCAAATGTCGACGATTTCTTTTATTGCAAGTTATGACACTCTAAAACTTATAGCTTCTCAAAAATCGTAATTTAGTGGGACTTACTTCAATTTTCGATATTTGCTTCAGTAGTTCGAGAAGAGGAAGCAAAACTGGTTATTATTTATTATTTCTTGAATCCTCCCATCATACGGTATCTTAATTACCTCAGAATTTTCCCCTGGCGAAATTTGAACACAATCGTTTATAATATAATTTTCCTTCGCCATTTTGTCAAGAATTTTAAAATCAAGATTTTTGTTCTCATTTAGTTTTTACTTTTTATTCTTATTAGGAGTTGGAGACATAAATGAAAGAAAGCTAGGATTGTTTTTATAATATATTAAAAAGAAACGTGTTTTTAACATAAAAACATATCACTGTGAATCTAAAAGCACGAAATAATATTATTTCAAAATTTGAGGAATACAGGTGTCTCCGAGTGTACATCGGGAATATCCTTCAGGTCACGGTATGTCTGAAAAAAAAATGTCAGCATCAGTTTAATAAAGACAAATTAGCCTTTTAGAGCAAATGTCAACGATTTCTTTTATTGCAAGTTAGGACACTCCAAAACTTATAGCTTCTCAAAAATCGTAATTTTGTGGGACACTTCAATTTTCGATAAGTTTGCTTCAGTAGTTCAAGAAGAAGCAAAACTGGTTATTATTCACTTTTTCTTGAATCCTCCCATCATACGATATCTTAATTACCTCAGAATTTCGCCCTTGTGAAATTTGAACACAATCGTTTATAATATAATTTTCCTTCGCCATTTTGTCAAGAATATTAAAATTAAGATTTGTCATTTAATTTTATTACTTTTTATTCTTATTAGGAGTTGAAGACATCAATGAAAGATAGCTAGGATTGTTTTTATAATATATTAAAAACATAAACGTGTTTCTAACATAAAAATATATCGCTATGAATCTAAAAGCACGAAATAATATTATTTCGAAATTTGAGGAATACAGGTAACTTCGAGTGTACATCGGGAATATCCTTCAGGTCACGGTATGTTTGAAACAAAATGTCAGCATCAGTTTAATAAAGACAAATTTGCCTCTCTAAGAGGAAATGTCAATGATTTTTTTATTGCGAGTTAGGACACTCCAAAACTTATAGCTTCTCAAAAATCGTAATTTCGTAGTACTCACTTCAATTTTCGATCAGTTTGCTCCAGTAGCTCGAGAAGTAGAAGCACAACAGGTTATTATTCATTATTTCTTGATTCTTCCCATCATACGGTATCTTAACTACCTCAGAATTTCCCCTGGCGAATTTTGAACACAATCCTTTATAATATAATTTTTGTTCGCCATTTGGTCAAGAAGTTTAAAATTGAGATTTTTTGTCCCCAATTAATTTTTTACTTTTTATTCTTATTAGGAGTTGGAAACATAAATAAAAGGAAGCTAGGATTGTTTTTATAATTTATTAAAAATATAGACGTGTTTTTAACATAAAAATACACCACTATAAATCTAGAAGTACGAAAAATATTATTTCGAAATTTGAGGAATACAGGTATCTACGAGTGTACATCGGGAATATCCTTCAGGTCACAGTATGTCTGAAAAAAAAATGTCAGCATCAGTTTAATAAAGACAAATTAGCCTTTTAGAGCAAATGTCAAAGTTTTTTTTTTTAATTGCAAGTTAGAACACTCCAAAATTTATAGCTTCTCAAAAATCGTAATTTTGTAACACTCACTTCAATTTTGGATCAGTTTGATCCAGTAGTTTGAGAACAAGAAGCAGGTTAATAAAATCATTTATCTGAAAAAACCAAAAAAATTTAATTATTATTCATTAACGTGATAATATCCCAAAATAGGTCGAATTTATAATACCGATTCTTGGAAGGTTTTCAAAATTAAGTGTACGAGACTCTCGGCGAGACCGAGACCAAGACAGAGACCACAAAATGTCTAGTCTCCGCGAGACCGAGACGAGACTCGAAGATTCGAGACTTTGCGAGACCGAGACCTCAATAGTCTCGTCTCGTCTCGGTGAGACCGAAGCACTAAAAACACTCTGTATATTATTGCATATTTGGATTTTGCGGAGAATTCTAGACATATTTCATGAATAACGTGCTATACCTATCTCCAACTGTTTTTGAAATATTGACAGTTGAAAATCGATCATTTACGTTTGATAGCCTGTAAAATCTAAACAGCTAAATATAGAGCAAAATGGTTTGCACTTTCCTGTCTTGGTTTTTCATAAGCTATCGTTTGGCACTAACTTTAGATTTAACCAGAGGTTAAATTTAACCGGAATTTCCTCGGGAATCGCACAACGTTGTTGTTATTTTATTCGAATAGAGCGTCTTTGAAAACCTTGCGGTACCAATTTTCAGAATTCAAATGGCTTTACTTTCCGAAATATTCTAATGGACGGTCACCGTGAGACACCCTGTATATATAATTCGGTTTAAACCATTCTGCGACGTTGTCCGATTCCTGTACTCCATATTTTTCTATCTTCCCACTGGCCCTCTTAAAGATGGCGATTACTCATGGCCATGGCCCTTCTTATTCCCTCGTGCCAGTTTTTCTGTAGTCTTCCTCTTTTCTTGCGTTGTTCAGGTATCCAGTTCATTGCTTGTTTGGGCAGGCGTATGTCGTTCATTCGCTGTACATGACCATACCATATTAACTGTCTTATCTCTATATCCTTAGTGATGGTATCTTCTAATCCCATTTGTAATTTGGAAATACCAGCTGATATTCGTAAAGCATCTATTCCCACAGCTTCCACTCTTTTATTGATTCTTCCTGTCAGTCTCCAGGTCTCTGCCCCGTGAAATAGGGTCGTTTTAATCAGGGTGTTATATATATTGTATTTTCGCTTCTTTGAAATATTTTTGTTCCATAGAATTCCGTTCAGGCAACCAATCGCTCGTTTTGCCTGACTAGCCCTTGCTCTGATCTCTTTGTCGTCCGTTCCAGATCTATCAAAAATTACCCCCAGGTACTTGTATTTCTCACATCTATCTATTTCATTCTCTTCACATATTACCAGATTACTCGCTTCGGATTCTACACTTAAGTATTTTGTTTTCTGGATGTTCATTGAGAAACCCCAATCTTCATAGGTTTCTTTAAATTTTCTAGTCATATATTCTAGATCTTCTTTAACGCCTGCTATCACTGCTTGATCGTCTGCAAACTGTAGTGTATAAAACACAGTATTACTTAATGGTATTCCCATTCCGTGACATTTTCCTTTCCATTTTGGCCCCGCTTTCTTATTGTAGATCTTAAATAATGTGGGTGAAATACCGCATCCCTGTCTTAAACCTTTTGTTACTTTGAATGACTTCGATGAAGTGTTACAGTTTTTGGAGAGCTGTAGTAAGGGTATGGTTTATATTCGTACTCGCAAGAGTTTCCCAGAGCGTACATAGTGGAATGTTGTCATATGCTTTGGTTAAGTCTATAAACAAAACATGCGTTTCCTAGTTGGTAGCAGCTCTGTCCTCGATAACTTGTTACATGCAGAATATGTTACCATTACATGATCTTCCGCCCCGAAATCCACCTTGCTCTTCTTCCTTAGTGGATTCAGCTTTGATTAGGTCTCGGAGTATTCTGCCATACAGACGACTATATTCCCCGGTAGTTCTGACAGTCGTCCCTTTTTCCTTTTTTATGTATTGATATTATCACAGATCTATATAGCTACGCAATAGATGCCTACTCCGGTATTAAAAGTGTCGCTCGTCAATAATGCAATAAACTTAAATATTTTCCTATTCAGACGTGTTTTGCCCCGCCGTGTTGCCAAGTCGCGAACTGACGGCACGAGCTCCGCTCGAATCGCGACCGCAAAGTCGGCCCACTCCCCGAAGGCATAATGTTCGACGTGATAACTTGGCAACACCGACACGTTCCTAGACGACTGGTTCATCCGCTCGCGAGAGCCGGTAAACATTTTTGGCCCCGCGTAAAAAGTATTGGAATAGGTATCTGTTGCATAGCTATATAGATCTGTGATATTATGTGTGCCTCCTTCCATTCTTTGGGGACTTCTTGTCCATTATTGAATATGTGATTAAGTAACTTAAAGTTTTGTTGTTCTGCTATTGAGCAATTCCGGATAGATGCCTTCGGGTCCACATGATTTTCTATTTTTTATCTTTTTAACAGACTCGATGACGACGTTGACATCTCTATGCCTACCTGTTCTCCTTGTATTGTTATTGGATTTGGTTCTTCCATAAATTGGGGCCTTTTCGGTGAGCAGGTTCTGATTGTGTTGAATCCATTGGTCGGTGCTAATTATCTGAATTGTTGCTCTGTCACATCCTGTGTTTTATGAATTTCCAGGCTTCGGAACATTATCTTCCTCCAATGTATGTATCGATTTCCTTGCATTTATTATCGCAAGTCTGGCTTTTCTGAAAGTTGATTGTTCTTCTAACTTCCCTTTTTATCTTCTCATATTGCTTTTTATCTCCGTGGTCCCTTGTGTTTATCCACTTCCTTTAATTCGATAACCTCCTCTATTTCCCTTGTCCACCACAATTTGTTACTTTTCTTATTTTCTCTTATTCATATAGTGCTTCGTTCGTTGCTTTGTGTAGACTTTCAATGATGTTCAGTAAAGGAATCTTGAAGTTCCAGAAGCTATTCGTCCGAAAGAGATACCGTGTACTTTCTTGAGACAGGCTGACCAGATTATAAGACAGATAGTTGGCCTTTTCTTTCTTGCGTTTCATTAGTTCTTATTTCTTTTTCTTTCCCTTTTGGTATATACACTTTCATTCTTAGCAGATAGTGATCGGAGCCACAATTAGCCCCCCTTTGTACTTTTATATCATGAATATGTAGTTTTGTATCTTGCTTAATATTAAAATGGTCTATAATCGGTATTAGTTGTCTAGTATGCTGTTCCTATGTATATTTGTGATGTTTTTATGTTTAAAGAATCCGTTAGCGATTTTCAGTTTATTTGTTGCATATAAGTCTATTAGTCGATCCCCATTATCATTGGTGTTGGCTTCACCAAATGGTCCCACAATCGGGTTATGCAGGCTATTCCCTGTTCGACTGTTAAAGATATTCTTCGACCAAAGATCGTTATGTTAACCTTGATTATGTTCTCATTTATGGGTTCCCAGTTCGTAATGTACTTTTTGAGTTTTTTATTTATTAGTATTTGACTATAAATTGTTGCCTGGTACACCGAAATCGTGTTCAAGGTCCAAGGCTTTCTTCTAAAATATCAACTGAAGCCTTATTACAATCAATAATTGACAGTTCACAAATCTCTAGTCTATCCCATTGCAGATGATAGAAAAAAATTAGGGTTAAGGCTACAAAGTAATCGTAAACCATAGTCACATCAGTAAATTGATTTACTGGGCTTCATAGGTAAGCGATGTATTAATTCGCTCGATTTTTTCAAATATTCCCTACAATATATTTTACTTTTCAGTTACGCAAATCAACCGCTAGAGAAGCAGGATTTCTCTTCCAAATACCCAGGCCGCAATCTCGTTCAGGGGAAGCTCGGCGCAGCTCGCAGGACAGCCTGGAGAAGAAAAGTAAACCACCCTTCGCACCAGGAAAAGGGCTAGCATCTGCTGCTAGGATACTGAATCATCACTTGTTTGGAGATAATCCAGGGAGTCCAAGATCGGGTAATAAGTGCTTTTCAAAATCCTGTTACCGGTAAAATTATAACTTTCGGGTTACCAGATTTTTTTTGAGTAAAATTGAGAGTAGAAAGATCATTAGAAAAAATTTAAGAGTATATTTAGAACTCTTCTACTTTTCACCACAAGCACAGTATTCAGGTTGGCAAATTTTTCGTCTAAAATGAAATCGGTGCGCTTTTCTTGATCATCTCATCATTTCATTATCGCGAATGGGTGTCTATCCATTTTGAGTTGGTTCATGTTCATCAGAGGATCAAAGCGGCCGAAGAACGTTGTTTGAACAGGAATATTTCAAATGTTTTATGTAATTGCTTGTTCTTTTATCAGCTTAGTGATCTACACTTTCTATTTCATCTTCAATCTTTCGCTGTCGCCCTTCCACGAGTTATGCAATTCTTACCTGTCATCAGGTAATAATAAGGTAAGTAAGCCAATTATTGCCATGCTAAGGTTTAAAAAATAATTCCGAACTTATTATTGCCAGTATTATTACAAAACTTTACATAAATAAACATCAAAGTATTGCCCAAGCTGTTAAAAATGGGCGCTTTTTAATAATTAACAATAGAGCTTTTTTACGTTTGTTAAAAAAAAACGCAAATGGCAATAATTGGAACCTATGTTCCAAATATTGCCAGCGTGAAGACAATAATAGGAACAGCTACTGGGCACCAAAAAATTAAATAAAATAGCCCCTGAGAAGCAAAATTAACGTTTATTTAACATTTTGCAGATATAATTTGACTTACAAAAACTACAAAGGTAGTATAAATAAAAAGGAACTCAATTCATTTCAAAAAATTAACTTTTAAAGTCATTAACTAAAAAAAATTTAAAAACCATCAGTAAAAATAAAAATGGATACAATTCCCAAACATTAAGAATAGTTTGGACATATATAGAGATCTTTATCTTGTTTACAAAGACCAACACATTCTTCATGAACGTACAGTTGACATAAAATACAGAGTCTCATATCGCCATCCTATCTTCTTTGCAAATAAAACAGTACCATGAATTAATACTTTTAGATTTCTGCTTAGCTACAGCTTTGCCAGTTTTTAAGTTGGGAACTTTATTCGGTGAAGGAGCAAATAAATCCCTGGTCACCTCTTGAGCTCTAGAGTTAATTGCCGGCTTTCTTTTGGAAGCTGATACTTTAATTTCAGGGGTAACTAACAATCCTGTATCTTTAAAAGATATATTTAGCACATCATCCTTAGCAGGTGTGGCCACCTTTACTATTTTTGCATTATCGTTCTTCTTTAAGGTCTCTCTAAGTTTGCCTAATGGTTCATCATCGCTTTCCTCAAAGCTGGACTCCGAAGATGTATGACTCTCGTTATAGGGTCTTTTTTCTCTAGAACTTCGATTTGGGATGTCGTGATACTTTTGTCTAACATTAATTCCACTTGTTCCGGGTACAGGATCAGAGCTCCTTGTAGAAGTTTAGCACCTTGATCATCATCTTCCAAAATATTTTCCTCAACATGTGTTATAAGGCTTGGTGCATAAACGGACTCAGGTATGACATCTGGACAAAATGGATAAATTCCGGTAGCCAGGAAACCTGAAATTATGTTGAAGGGTGTCATAGTCTTTAACCAAACTTTCGAGAACATTTCACCAAATCTGATTTTTGTTAATGGTTTTCCAGGTTGAGTAACCAGAAAATTTAACACTTCTTGATCCCAAAAAGCCTCATAGCTTCGGAACACTGCCTTGTCCATAGGTTGCAGCTCGTGAGTGGTGTTGCTTGGCAGGCAAAATAATGTTACTCCATAATTTTTAGCGGCTTCAACAATGTCAATATCTAAATGTGATTTGGCTCCGTCAAATATTAGGAGGGTCATTCCGTAATTTTTAAACTTGGCAAAATTATTTAGCCAGATAATAAAAGCTGCATTAGTCATGCTTCCTTTTTCCGTTACCGTAATCTCTGATCCTGGTGGTAGATGATCACCCCACTCGGCCTTAAGTCTACGTCCTAAATAGGATAAATGGAGGAACAGCTTGTCCTAAAGCATTACCACAACCGACGATGCTAACATTCTCACCGTGCTCTGGCGCAGTTAGGTGTACTCTCTTTGCTCCTTTTTTTGCGAGAATATGCTGTTATTTGTAGATCGTAAGTCAACAACCCTTTTCATCCATATTGTATATATTTCCTGGCTTATTAAATAAGTCAAGTTTAACCATGACTTCTCTTAATTTTGCAAAATAATCTTTTACGATAAAAGGGTTCATTTTTTGAGCTCGCGCTAGATTCATTTGTTGAGCTCGACGTACTGCCAGGTCCGGATGTCTCGCAAAAAATAACTTTAGCCATTTTCGCCCAGCTAGTTCTGACACCTTAGAAAATGGATTTGGAATATTCAAAGATTTTGCGAAATTGTAAACACTTCTTCGAACCATTTTACTGGTTATTGGCATCCTTACTTCAGCGAGTCTATGAATCCTTTGAACCAGATCATTTTCTTGTTCATTCGTTAGAATACTCTTCTTTCCAAGCCTTATCCGGTTATTTTTTCTATGGTGTAGTCCTAATGTTGTTCGTAGAATACGATACTGTTTAGAAGCTGCGCTCATACTAGCTCCATTTTCTATGGCCGTTATAGCTTCAACAAGATCTTCCTCCGACCACAGTGCTCTCTTTTTTGCTGCCATTCTGTAACAAAAAGTATTTTACTATTATTTGTGTAGCTTAATAAAAATATATTTAAAACTGATGCTGCAAGGCATGTGATCCAAATATTGCCGCATGCGGTCCAAATATTGCCAGTGGCAATATTTAGAACGCCCTTGCATGGCAATATTAGGACCACGACTGGTGAAAAAATTAAAATTATTTGAAAAAATGTGATGAAAATTTTATGTTTTAAATACACATTGTTAGAAACTACAATAGGGTACTTACACGATAAAGAAGACAAGATAAATACAAAGGCAATAATGTGAAGATGGCAAATGAATAAGTCACGATGTTTTTTATATAGGACAATACAGTACGAGTTAATGGCCGCTAAGCAGCAGCAAAGACACAACGTTCGTAAACAAAGACTAGTTCTCGACTAGCATAGAAAAATATATATAGGGGGATCGACTAGTAAGTTGTTCGCACACCGTGAGTCGACACGTTCGATGGCGTGATCAAGTAGTGGGGGAGGTGGCAGTATTAGGAACATGGCAATAATTGGCTTACCTACCTTAATTCAAATCCATTCTTGTAACTTTTGTCTTCTTTTTGTGCGATTTTCTAAAGCAATTCTTGCTTTTGAATCAATAATTATAGCCTTCGAGGTAGGTCATATATTTTCCAAACAATTTGCTGTCACCATGATAGTTTGAAATACAACCTCTCATGGATATAGGGTTAATATTGAAACTGAATCTGGTAATTAATTTTTCTTTTTTTCTTTTACTAATTAACGACCTTCCTCTCCTGGCAAATGACAGTTATGTTTGGCTTTTCATTGGAGGTGTTGACTATGAAACCCTATACACTAAGGCAAACAGATATGTCCATGATATTGCAACATGGTGCGACTAAAACGGACTTGGTTTAAATGGCAGTAAAGCTATGGTGTTTACGCCCCTGAGAGTGGTACAGGATAGGAGCTTACTTATTAAAGATCCTTCACTTAAATTTTGGGTGTTACTGTCGATCAATATCTTTTCTGGCTTGGACATAACAACAACATATGCAGTAAATTGATGTCGTCTAGGAACTACTCTGTTCTTCAAATGAGTGACTTCGTGAATGTAAATAAAATAAAAATACTGTATTATGCATCAATCGAATATATCCTGACCTATGAACTAGGTACCTATGGGAAACTCTAACCACTTAGATCGCGTTCTGATTGCTCGAAAAGAAATCTAAGGAATATGTGGTTGAATTACCAATTAGAACATCTAGACACCCTTTTTATAAGCGGAACGTAATTCTAACAGTGGTTATCCTATATGTTTTCGAATATGCCTGCTATATCTTTAAACATCGTAAATGCTCACATTAATCACTATAGGTATCACAAGGAATTCTAGCCAACTTCTTCTTCTTATCACGCCCTCTCCTGCCGAAGGTTGGTGATCCAAATGGCAATTGTAGCTCTGGAAACTGCAGCATGAAAGATTTCTGCAGACGAGCGGTCGAACCATCTCCTTAAATCTTTTAGCCATGAGTTCTGGCGTCTTCCTACTGATCTTTTCTCTTGTACTTTGCCCTCTATTATGAAGTTGTAATATTTCGTATTTATCACCTCTCATCACATGACCCAGGTATTGCATTTTTCTTTCCTTGATGATGTTCAGTAGTTATTTTTGTTTGTGCATGCGCTGGAGTACTTCATCGTTGGTAATACTTTGTACCCATGAAATTCGCAGCATCCGTCTATACACATACATTTCGAAGGCTTCTATTCTCTTTTCGGTCTGTGAATTTAGTGTTCAGCTTTCACATCCATAGAGTAGGACAGAGAAGACGTAGCATCTGATCATTCGAATTCTGAGTTCCAAACTGGGGTCCAGTCTTGTAAAAAGTCATTTCATACTCATGAAGATTTTTTTCGCTTGCTCAATCCTTGAAAGTATGATCTTGATTCCGTCCTGGACTCCATCCAGTGATTCTCTAAATATAGTTTCCGTGTACATATTAAACAGGAGTGAAGACAACACGCAACCCAGTCGAACATTGCATATCTTCCGATGTCGATTGTTCCATCTCCACTACCGCCGTTTGATGTCAATAAAGTTCTGATATGAAACGTAGGTCTTGTTCGTCAACTCCGGTTATTCTTAGAATTTCGATTATCTTCTGATGGTTAACACAGTCAAACGCCTTTCGATACTCTATGAAACATGCAAATACATTCACATTCATGTTTCTACACCTTTGCATCATTACATTTAGGGAAAAGAGTGCTTCACGCGTTCCGAGTCCGTTTCGGAAACCAAACTGGGTGTTGTCCATCTGATATTCGTACTTCTTGTAGATTCGCGTGTGGATGATTCTAAGAAAGGTTCTCAGGACATGGGACATAAGACTTATCATCCGATAGTCAGCACATTGTGAGGCATTGGCTTTATTTGGCAGGGTTACGAATGTTGATTTAAGCCAATCTGACGGTATCTTGCTTGAGCTATATAATTTGTTAAATAATGCTGTTATTAAATACAGGCATTTACTTGAATTATCTGTAATTAATTTAAGTATTTCAACGTTGATATTTTTCTTGTAATTGTTCTATTTCTTGGCACTTTACCGACATCCAGATCTCTTTCGCTTCCCGACACTTTTTCCTAATGATCTTATTTAAACGTTTGTATTCTGTCGGATTTGTCTTGTATTTCCGTCTGTCATTCATGAGGTCTAATATTTCCTGCGTCATCCATTCCTGTTTTTTGTTGGTTGCCGTGTATCCAATGTTTCTCCTGGATATTTGTTATTTTAGTTTTTAAATCATTCCACGTCTTTTCAACATCCTCCCCCCGTACGGATACCTCTACCATTTTTAGTTCTTTTTCGATCTTAGAAATTATCTCTTTTTTTTCTCGGGGTTATTCAATCGTGCGATGTCTATTTTTTTGACGTTTTTTCTCTTTTAACTCTCAGGAATCTCTTGAGTCTAAAGTCCAACCCGACAGGGTTGTGATCACTGCTGATATCTGCTCCAGGGTAGGTTCTTGTAGATTTCATATACCTTTTGAAGTTTAGGCTGAGCAAAATGAAATCAATCTGATTCCTGACAAATTTTTCTTCCCTGTCTGCAGGTGACCTCCAGGTGTATAGTCTTCTTGGATGCTGATTAAAAAAGGTGTTAGCGATTAAAAGGTTATTTTCTACACAGAATTGCATAAGTCTGTCTCCCCTACTGTTCCTTTCGCCAAGACCGTATGCCCCTATACTATCCCCCTCAGCA
This sequence comes from Pissodes strobi, assembly GCA_016904865.1. Taxonomy (NCBI): domain Eukaryota; kingdom Metazoa; phylum Arthropoda; class Insecta; order Coleoptera; family Curculionidae; genus Pissodes; species Pissodes strobi. The sequence goes on along the minus strand of MU182543.1, from coordinate 77,473 downwards.
CCACGGCCAATTTTGGCATTAAAATCTCCAATTATCATCGTTATCTCTCCCTTCTTTGTGAGCCGCATTACTTCATCTATTTTTTTTATAGAATTCTTCGATTTCCTGATCTGGTTTGTCATTTGTTGGGGCATATATTTAAATTATATTTAAATCTCTGTGAGTTGTTTGTAATTTCAATAGAGCTACTCTATCGCTCAAAGGGATGAAGTCTATGACCGACTGTGTTACTTTATCCGAAACGAGTATGGCTGTTCCGTATCGATGCTCTGGGTCAGTGCCTCCTGAATAATAAATGTATCCATTACTTGTTTTTTGCCTTCCAGAACCAGGTCATCTAACCTCACTTAGACCTAGTATATCGATTCTGTTCATCTCAGCCTCAGTGTTTACCAATTTCCCTGGCATAAACAAGCTACATACGTTCCAGGTGGCGATACGTACTATGTTGTCATATATCTTGATTTTCTTTGTGTTTCCTTGATTATTAGTAGTAGGCAACGGGGTTATTCTTTGCACCCTCTCCCAACTTAAGGGGTGCCCCGGACTGAGGGTCATTTTATCGTTTTTGTCTGCCATTAAGATTTTTGGAAAGTATTTTACAGTAAGGGTTCCGTTCCTTTTCTGTACCGCAGTGGGAAAACCGTTTTTGCTGTTCAGCAGCGCTTTTCCGTGTTCGGTACTATACCGTTTCAAAGTCATTCTTCTCGCGCTATAGCCCGATTTTGGTGAAACTGTTGCTTTTCACCAGTGCAGCCGCCCATTCTGGGACGGACAACTGTATGTTCCTAAAATTCGTCTTGTTCAAGTGCAGAAGGGATCAGAAGTATTCTCTCTAAAATTTGTCAACCATCTCCCTTCTCATGTTAAGCTTCCTTTCATTCAAACGCCAATTAAAGACCATACTTGCTGAAAATTATTTTTACTTCAAGAGTTCTTTATGATTTGATTGAAATTGGACAAAATTCTCCGGTAAACATTGTAGTCATTTTTTATATTTCGTTTTCCGCTCTGTACATTAATGAACTTCTCGCAAACGTTCTGTACCGCATCTCGCAAAATATCTATTACGACTACAGTGGAAGACGAGTCGTAATTTGCGCCTCGCCTTTTACGTTGCTCTTGTCCAACCTCAATATAAGTATATTCATGGTATATACAACTAGAACTTACGCTAGTGTGTAGCCATGCAAAACGAAAAAAATTTCACGAGCTTGTGAATTGTTGTTATCAAGATATGTAAAAAAAATACGTTTTGCAGCAAAGAACAGTACAAGCAAATCATCACTTTCGGTAGATTCAATTGATAGCAGAGAAACCACCACTCCCCAAATGGAGACGAATCGACGTTCGAGATCGATCTTGAAAAAGGCCGATAGTTGTGGTAACGGACGCGGCAAAGATGTGGACCCCGAAAGCGAACGACTTATATCGGATAACGGGTCAGGTATGTAATAATTACGCCTATATAATGATCTGATATCTACCATGCCATATCTATTCCTGTTTATGCATGTGATTTTTTTAACAGCCTCTGCACAACGGCAATTCTTATTTTCCACAATTTTCATGTTCCTTTGGGCTATTGGTGCACAATTGCGCACTAACGGCTCATGCCAACGATGCTTGGGCCGTTTTTTTGGGATCGTCTATTAAACTACCTCTGTAACAAAGGCACTAAACACAGAGGCAGAACTTTTTATTTCTTCACTTCCTAACTAACACCATCTATTCAACAGCATCATCACATATTTTTCTTATTGGTACGGGTTTGCTAGCATCAACTACAGTGATCGCCAGCCCATCGATGTGGAGCGACAGGTAGCTCCCACAGGCAATTCTGGTAGCTCAAAAATTTGTTTAGGTACAATTTAAAAATACAAAGGTGTAAAATTATAATAGCTTCCATACATTTCGCAAATTATCACAAAAAACCCAAGCCTCGGCAACACTGCGGTGAGCGATAGACCAACAACGTCACTATACTAGAATCGGCTAGCGCTCTAAGTAGTGTAATCATGAGAGCAATCATCCCGGAGGAGGAGTTTTTCTCCACCGGGAGGACGCTCTCATGAGTATACTACTGCTCTAATATCACCATAGAATGAATAGTGACAAAAAATCATTTATTTCACTTTCATCAATATCTACCTCTTTTTTATTTTCCAATTCAAATTAGGTGCCTATGTATTCGAAAATTATAATCCGAGAACTCCTTTTATTTTCTTAGATGTTGCCGTCTATAGATAATCTTAATGAGCGTATTTTGATGAAAGAATGATATGTATGTCGGACGTAAATTCCAAAACGGCAAATGGTCGAATTTTATATGAAAAAACAGATACATATTTTTATAGAACATTACCAATCAATCTTTTTCATAGGTTATCCGCGATTACCATTAATCCTTCCTTTTTCGTGTCCGAATCCGAACGATTACAAGTTTTCGGTCCAAAATCGGGCTACATCAACCTCCACAAATCATCGAGAGTGCATTCTGAGGGACACAGCTCACGCATCGCTAAATGTGCCATATTCTGCACTTCTCCGCACCCGCACAGAACGTCATCATCCGGTGCTCTTATGCCCCATTTCGCCAGGTTGGATTTAACATGAGCAACGCCGGTACGCATGCGGTTAAGCATGCGCCAGGTTTTCCAATCTATATAGCTCCACTCCTTGTGAGGGCTTTTGATGCAGAGGGTAGTTTTCTGGGGGTTCTATGTCGACAGACCTCATAAAACGACTTCTCGAGCTGGTGTAAGGGGTGTCTTTCATCAAACTTTTGATTAAACCTTTCCAGGTATTGGGCGCTGTGTCTTCGATCTTCCGGAGCTGTAAAACCCGCTGCTTGGTATAGTATATAATGGTAATGGAGTAGCTTTCATGCAGCCGGTGATTATTCGGCAGGTGTCATTTAATGCCGTTGTGACTTGTTTTGCATGTTTGGATATGCCCCATACTGGACAGGTATACTCCGCTGCCAAGAAACACATGGCTTCAGCTGTTGTTCTTAAAACCTTTGCGTTTGCTCCCTACTTGCTTCCTGTCAGTTTTTTAAGGTTGTTCCTGGTAGTGACTTTCTGCTTGGTGTTTTGGCAGTGGTATTTGTACGTGAGAGACCGATCGAGAACAACTCCGAGGCACGGCAAATCCGAGGTATGTAGGTTTTGTTTGTGTGCTCTAGTGTTTGCCCTTTCCAGGTCACTTTCAGGTTTTTATTTGCCAGATGGTATTTAGATGGAAGGCCGACACCTGATTTTTAGTAGGGTTTGGTTTTAGTGAGTTTTACCTGTAGTAGTCTGACATCATTTTTAGGGCTTCTTCCAGTTTTATTTCCACTTGTTCGTGAGTTTTGCCATGTACGGTAATGCCAAGGTCGTCAATGCCACTCCTGTCATTATTTTCCGCTCAAAACCGTCTTCTATAAGTTCTTGTTTTGGTATTTGACAAGTATTCTTACAGTTTTCAAAATATATTATAAGAATATATAGCGAGTATCTCATAAGGCAATGAAAGGATTTTTAAGCCGAAAGAGAGAGACGGAAATATCCAATCTCCCATAAGTTTATTGCAACTCATTCTCGAGCGTTCTGCGCAATCTCGTTATAGAGTTTTGCTATTGGTCGAATTGAAACGGATCGGGGTGCTTCAATGGTAGCGACCAATGAATCTGAACTTGGTGCTTCTGCGCATTTCGGTACTTCATGAGGCGAGATAGACTTATGTGGAGTTTATATACATCTATCTCACGGTTTTGGCTTAGGTATTGGCCGGAACACGCTATAGAATCTTTTACTATATTTGAGTTTTCATAAAGGTACGATAGCCATCTTTTTGTCTTAGGGTCGAAGTGTTTGATTTCTTCTGTTAACATCTCATCCACCCCGGGCGATTTTCCATTTTTCATGTTGTTTATCCCCTTTTCAAGCTCTACGATGGTAAATGGCTTTTTGAGTAGGTCTGTTTCCATTTCCGGCCTCCTTTTAATTTTTGGGGCTTTGCATTTGCTGATTTTGTCGTTTAAGAGAAGTTGGTGGGCAATCTGGTTTGGACTCACTGCACAAAGCTGTTTGATTTCTGTGGGGTCCCCATTGAGTTTTTTTTATTGTATTCCAAGCCCGCTTACTGCTGTGTGTGAAATCCATTTTTTCGAGGGTTTCACTCCATTTTTTTAGTCTTTAAGCACTAAGTATTTGTTGTTGTTTTTCGTCTATCTCTATTGTGCTTTCACTAAATGGGTCCTTATTGTATTCTTCTGTGTATTGCGACATTACGTTTTTTGCTTCGTCATTCAGCCCTGATATATAGTGTTGTTGACATCCTCTAGGTATATGTTTCCGAGAGATGGATTTCACATATTCCACAAATGTGTCGTATTTTTCTGGTATTGCGGCTAAGCTTTGGACCTTCATGTCAAGGTTATTTGTGTATTTTGTCCAGTCGGTTTTCTTAAAGTTAGATCTACGTTTGAAGGGGATTTTGGAAGTGTTAATATCACTGTAGACGCTTATTCCTACGGGCCTGTGCTGTGTTTTTGGGTCTATATACTTAACACATCGGTTCTCTATTGCTGTATTAGTGAACGTGAGGTCAGGGTTGTATCCTTTCTTCCATGTTTTGATCTGAAAGGAGTACGGAAGCTTTGGGTCATGCATCAGTGCCAGGTTCTCTTGTTCAGCCCATTCCTCTATTGAGTCACCACTTTTGTCTGTAGATTGGTAGCCCCACAGAACGTTGTGGCTGTTGAACTCTCCCAGCACAAACTTTATTTCCTGGGAAGTAAATTTTCCTGGAGGAATAAAGACAAAATCTTTCCCGGGCGGCTTATATATAGAGGTAACTGTGAATTTTCCGACTTCGATTGTAAGCACTCCGGTTTCATTATGGTATGTTTTTTCAGCTGATGTCACGAAGATATCGCTCTTGATCAGGATAGCACTGTCGTGTTTCGCACTTGGCTGTTCTATGATAAACTGCATCCCATCGATATTTGGTCTGTGCGCTGTTAGATCGCGATGGGTCTCTTGTATGCACAGTATGTCGCATTTGTGAGTCCTGCAAAAATTCAGCCAGGATTTCTTGCTTATTATCGGTAATTCCCTCGATATTTATGGTCACTATAGTCAGAGCTGGCTCTGAAAAGAGCCTTTGAGATTTTTGCTCGTTCATGTTTTGGTTCGCTTTGGATTCGGTGGTGGAAGGATTAGCAGTCCAAGGAACTTTTCCAGGGAGCGCCTGAGTTAAGTTTATTCTGTTTGGGACTTGTAAGGTTAGTTGTACATTACATCTTGCGTGGAGGCTCTTTCCGTGCTCCCCCTACTATTATGAAAGTTGCAGTCACGAGGGAGTAATATTCGCGGTATTTTTACAAGTGCTGTAGTATGCGAGAGCGCACTTGTAATATATAGATAGCATTTTATCTACGACCACCAAATGAGAAAAAACAATAAACTTAATTTTAATTTTAAATCACAAAACCTTAACATCCAAAATTCTGGTTTTGATACGCGCGTCAAATGGACAATAAGAATATGAGTTACGTAATAAGAGCCATTATTACATAACTAGTGACGCAAACAGTTAATGACATAACTAATGCTGCAATGCCTCTGATTAAAAACAAATAAGTCAAAATGAATGACGCGATAAGGCTTTTACTGTGTAGGTAATAGATAAAAATAATATTAACATCGGTTCTGCGGACCGAGGTAATTGTCTTCTAGTAACGATCTCCTGAACCTTTTTGTGATCACAGTGACTGGAGTTTAAGTAATGCCATGTTAAACTTTTGTAAAAAGGGTTCAGAAGAGTAAAACAAGATAAAAATAACTTAGATATAAACTTAACATATTTTTAGAGTGTCATTTTTAGGTGTATACGACGGATCCGACTACTCGCCGGTGCCTCATCAACCCAACAAGTTACAAAACAAACGCTCAAGAATGCAATCATCAGCATATCAACAAGAACTGGATAGGGCTAGGAATTACAAGTCTCAGCTCCTGAGACTGGACGATATTATGAATAATCAAAGTGAATCAGCGCAAATTAATCAGGTAAATGTAAATTATTTAAAATAACTTTTTGAATATTATTGTTTGTGTTTTTACAACTATTAACTTAATAAAAGCGTTAATACTAAACTAATAAAGCAAGAGGTGACAACTGCTGCAGCAAAAATCAATAGGCCAAGATATTTACTAACATATGCAGCACATACGCCTATACTCGGATAGAGATACCAAAAGATCTGGCCTAGTGCAGTGTGAATTAAGAGTACCATGGATCCTACATTCCTGCACAAGGAATTGTTAATGACATAAGTGGTGCGATCAAATAGACACTTGTGTGTCCAGTGTTATATATACCAACAGATGTGTTGAAATTAAAATTAAGTACCGAAAGTAAGGCAATCGATTCAGTATTCCTGATGCTGATGGAGACTTGGCTTTCGGAAGATATAGAAATCAGTGGAATGGATTTTAAGCTAAAAAAAAAACAGTCAAAGTTCTACTGATATCAAGGTTATCGTAAATTATTTCAGAGTATGCCATTACTTATCCGGAATTGATCAGTTGCAAATTCTTCTCTTCTTCTTCACCAGCCTTCTCTCATCCACTCCTGGATATAGGCCTCTCCATACATTTTCCAAGTTTGACGATCTTGGGCTTTGTGGTACCAGTCTCGGCCAATGGCTGACCTTACATCTTCTAGCCATCTTCTCCGTGCTCGGCCTCTGCTCCTTTTAGTTTCTCTTGGCCGCCAGTGGGTAACTTTGGTTGTATATCTGTCACTGCTCAGTCTGTCTTGCGACATGTCCTACCCAGCTCCATTTAAGTCGTGCTACTCGTTCTGCCACGTCTGTAATCTTAGTTCTTTTTCGAATCTCCTCGTTTCTTAACTTGTCTCTTAACGAAACTCAGAGCATTGTGCGTTCCATGGCTCTTTGTGTTGTTCTTAATCTTTTTGCACTCTTTTTTGTTAGGCTCATGGTTTTTAGGCCATATGTAGCCACTGGTAAGATGCATGAATCGTAAACTTTTTTCTTTAGGTTTATAGGTATACTGCTGTTTCCAAAGATGTATCGCAGTTTACCAAACGCTGCTGTTTGATTTGGTTTTCCTAGCATGATCGTATGGCCAAGGTATGTATATTGGTTTACGTATTCGATAGCAATGTTGTCCAGCGGTATATAAGAATTTGTTTGACTCATTATCTTCGATTTCCACTACTCATTCTTAGTCCGACTTCTTTGGCTGCCTGGTTGAGTTGTTGCATTATTTCCATCAGCTCCATTGGGTCGCTTGAAATTAAGACGATATCGTCGCCGAACCGCAGGTGATTGAAGTACATCCCGTCGATCTTTATACCTTTCGATTCCCATTCAAGTTTTCTGAAGACGTCCTCCAAAACTGCAGTAAATAGTTTTGGTGAAATAGTATCACTCTGGCGTACTCCCCTGCCTATTTTTATTTTTTTGGTGATTATTTCTTCGTTTATCTTAACGTGGAATGTCGCATTCTTGTAGATGTTTTTGAGTATGGTGGAGTATCTTGAGTCTATTCTTGCATTTCCTAGAGATTCAAAGATTGACCATGATTCAATCGTGTCGAAGGCTTTGTGGAAGTCGATAAACGCCAGATGGACGAGGACATTATACTCGGTTATCTTTTCAATTAAGGTTCGCAGTATTTGTAGGTGATCGATGGTGCTGTATCCGCTACGGAATCCGGCCTGTTCTGCTAGCTGCGACGTTCAAAACTTTGCATTGCGGTTGCATTTCCCTATCGAGTGTCCGTGACGAATACAAATCATTGTAGAAATCTTCAACTATGCGGGGTATTTGTTCTAGGTTTGAGATTATAGTTCCTTGCCGGTTCTTAAGTTTGGTTATTCTTGTTTTTCCTCGTGAAAGTTTTGATCTTAGTATTTTCATGCTTGAGTTATTCTCTATTGTATTCAGAATCGTGTTGATTTTGTATTTTCTTATATCTCTTCGGATACTTCTTTTTACTTCTTTGTTAAATGGTCTGTATTCGTCCGTCCCTTTTTCCATATGCCTTCTTTGTTCTATCATTTTATTGGTGTTTGCACTAATTTTAGGGTCTTTCGGGAGTTTTGCTTTTGAGCATATCTTTTTTGCTGCGGTTTGGATGCCTGTTTTGATTCTCTCATTCATTTGATTTACATCCAGGTTTATAATGTCGATAGGTTTTAGGCGTTTCTCGACTTCTCTCTGGTACTCTTCCTTGTTTGCGTCCAGAGTTTTAGCTGTTGGAAATCTGGGTTTTGTTATAAGTTTATTTCTTTCCACTCTCAAGTCAAACAGAAGACGTGCTCGCACTAGTCTGTGGTCACTTCCGGTGTCGAACCGGTTGAGAACCTCTACATCTTTAAATATTTTCCGGTTATTAGCAAGGATGAAGTCTATCTCGTTCTTCACTGAGTTATCCGGATTTCTCCACGTCCACTTGCGTTGGGGTGACTTCTTAAAGAAAGTGTTCATGCAGTATAGATTTTCCTTCTCAAGGAAGTTTGCAAGCATTTCTCCTCTGTTGTTTCTCTGTCCCAATCCAAAGTGCCCAATGTATTCGGTGTCCGCGCTAGTCCTTTCTCCTATTTTGGCATTAAAATTCCCTATAACTATTTTAAAATGTGTTTTTCCATTTGTTTTGCAGCCGTTATGTCCTCATATAGTTGTTCCACTCCTTCGTCTTCTGAGGTGCTAGTTGGGGCGTAAATATTAATAATTTGTAAGGAGTAACGTTTGTTTAGTCTTAAGATAATGTAAATGACTCGGTCGGAAACAGACGCATACCTAGTTACCATATGTTTTATATTCTTGTGAAAACCTGCACCCCCCAGATGGTCGTTAACTTCAGAATTTTTCTGGTATAGTATGTGTCTTGAGTTTAATGTGGTGGTTTTTCGCCAAGTAAACGTGTTTCAGACAATCCAATGATGTGCCACTTGATGCATTCCAGTTCGTGCTCTAACTCATCTAAGTGCTCATCGGTTCTGATTGTTCGTATATTGTAGGTTGCGATTAGTAGTTTCTTCTTTGATCTGTTCCTTAATTTTTTCCTGGACATTGTACTGGTCGAATGTTTGCCCTCCCCAGAATCCGCAGGGCTGACTGACGGGTCAGTGTGAGATTTTGAGGATAGCTCTCTACTCACCTGGGGTATGTTTGTTTTAAAATTCGTCATTTCATGGTTGTTGTGGAGGTTTTGGCAATCAAAACGCCTCGCTTGCCCTGCGTGTTGACGAGTTTGTTATTGACAGCCGCCCACTCTGGGTCAGACGCTGTTTGCAGCCGCTCATTTTGAGTCAGACGCTGCAGTTTGCTAGTTTTGGTCCGCCCCAGGTATTTAATTTCCCCGGTACCACCCATATCTGGGTGGCGTTCCCCTAACCGTCACCTGGGGAGGCGCCCGATGGAGGACTAGCAACCCCGCACGGGAGTTGCAAATTACTGTGGAACAAATTTGCCAGTAGCTATTTAAATTGGAACACCTTCAGCGTCAATCGGTCAGTCCTAGGGTAATCTAATATTTCTAGAAACTCCATTACTAGTCAGAATGATTCGTCATTTAATAAGCATTAAATATCACAGCTCTATTCTCAACATAAGAATCTCTCATATTTTAGGTACCGTTATATATCTGCCCACCGCCTCCTCCCATTGACAGCGTTGATTTCTCGCCCACAGAAGAAACTCATCTGCTGTCAGTTTTGGGTACGTTGGACACCATGCCAACTACTCCACAAGTGTCTTGCCACTATAGGAATGACCGAGCGCATCCGTCTACGTAGCATTCAAAGGTAGATAATTTCAAATTTCTTTATTAAAATATGTATAATAAACTATCTTGAAATATACTAATAAATTGCATGATGTAGAAACCTTTGAAAAATGTAGGATATTGTTCAACAGTAAGTTTTTATTTAATTTCGCTTTATTTTGGCTGTTTAGCATAATTGAAAGAGGAAACTCATGGGTCGAGGAAAACGCGAATTCGATCTCAAAAGCGGCCAGTTTATCCATATTCACCTTCTTTAAGGTCCATGCCTCCATGCCATACAAAAGTGTGGAAAACACATAGCAGCGCAACATTCTCAATCTTAACGCCAAACTCAGATCCCCACAGCAAAGAAGTTTAACAAACGAACTTCGCGCTATTTCGACATGAGACTTTATTTCTTTGGTCGGGTCTATGCCTGCCGTTATCCACGTTCCCAAATATTTACATGTATCAACTCTTTCGACTTTCGAGCCGTCTACAATGAGTTGAGCGTTTGCGTGTGGCGATTTGGACACGACCATAAGCTTGGTTTTGTTCAAATTCATTTTAAGCCCGAACTCGTTACAACAGATATTTAAACGTTCCATCACGTTTTGCAGGTCATTAACATTATCTGTAAACACGACAGTGTCATCAGCAAATCGCAGGATTTCCCCATTGATACTCATTCCCTCTGTGCAGCCATCCAAAGCCTCTCGAAATATGGTTTCGCTATAGACATTGAAAAGTAATGGAGACAGAATACAACCCTGTCTGACTCCCCTCAATATGTCGATGTCGGAGGAAAAAAATAGCACAAATACAAACCTAGATTCATATCAACACGTTTTATGCCAAACAAAGCCTCCCTTGTTCCCATGCCATTCCTGAAGCCGAACTGTGTGTTACTCATCTCCGCCTCAAGAGTTCTGTAAATCCTGTTGTGTATTGTTTTCAGGAACGATTTTAATGTGTGGCTCATAAAGGCTATTGTTCTATGTTAAGAGCACTAGGCTTTTTAGGGATTGGCACGACGGTTGATTGTAGCCATTATTGAGGGATTGTACCTGTTGAATATATCAAATTAAAGAGGTCCACTACAATGTCAATAAAGTCTTCATCAATAAGTTTAATCAGTTCAATAGGCATCTGATCAGGTCCCGCCGCTTTTGCCTCCTTTGCGTTCTTGATTCCCGTCAGAACTTCCTCTCGTAAAATTGTCATCATTAAATAACAAACTGATATAGTCTGACCATAGCTGCAATTTTTCCTTTACATCTCCCACTATGTTGCCATTATCATCTTTGAGGATACCAGCTGAAGTGGTATTTTTTATTGATATGTCATTTCTTTGATCTTTTTATGGACATTAAAACTATCATACTTTTTGTCCAATTCTTCTATTTCTACGCACTTTTCTGACAGCCAGTTCTCCTTGGCCTGGCGGATCTTTTTCCTAATTTGCCTCTGAAGATCTTTATATATTATATTGGGATTTTTTGATTTGTTTTCTCTTCTTCTCTCCATGAATTCGAGTATCCACTGCTTCCTTTTTTCCTTGAGTGCTTTTAAGCACTCCTTCCCAGCTGGGCAAGGGCACTTTGAAAAATCTCCCATTTAGCATCTATGGTTGCTGTATCTTGTCTAGCCTTTCATTTACTGTCTCTTTGGCTTTATTGGAAACATGTTCTTCTGTTAGTCTTCTGGGATCTATGATTTTCTTTATTGTGGGCGTTTTTGTTGTTTTTAGTTTTATTTTTAAGGACGAAACGACAGGATTGTGATCTGATGATATGTCAGCCCCTGGGTAGGTGAGGGTGGACTTAATGGCATTTCTGAATCTTTTGTATACCACTACGTTGTCTATCTGATTTCTTACAATCTTGTTTAATCAGCCGGAGATCTCCAGGTATAAGCCTACGTTTAGGGAGTGTATAATAGGTATTAGCAATAATCATTTCTTGATTGATACAGAATTCCACCAATCTATCACCCCGTTCGTTCCTTTGACCTAGTCCATATTTTCCAACACAAGACTCGACCTCTTCCTCGCCCACTTTGGCATTAAAGTATCCCATGATGATGGATTCATGTTTTTTAGTAAGTTTTAGGACGGGCCATAAAATTCTTCGACTTTGTTGTCCTCTTTTTGGGGTGTTGGTGCAAACTTGGATCATATTGATCTTTGTTGTCGACAATGATGACAACACCCTGGCGGTGAGAGGGTTCGTTGTTGCCTGAATAATAGAACATTCCGTTGTTTGTTGGACACTTGCCTGAACTTGAACGTCGCTAAGGCCCAATAAGTTTCATTCTAGACATTTCGGATACTGCATTATCTAGTGTGCCTGCTGCAAACAAACTTCAAACATTCCACGTTCCAATCCTCATGACTGAGCCATGACAATTTTTACTAGGAAAAAATAGTGTAGTTGTTTTCCGTTGCCTTCTACACCGCTGTGCAAATGCCGCTTCAGTGAATATCACCACGCCATTTGTTATCCAACATAAAGGTATTTTAGGCTTTGCAACTACTGCCTGAATGTTGATTTTGAAAAGCCAGCTGCCGCTTTCTAGGTTTTCTTGCAGCCGCCAATTCTGGATCAGACGCTGCGGACCGTGGACTTTTCTTAGCTTCACCTTCGCCACTTCTAGATCTTACCGGCATAGGTGCCCCTATCAGTAGCTACGCTACCGCCGGCATCGCTCTCTGGATATTGAAGGGTACTGATGCCTCTTACCACGACAACGTAAAAGTCCCCAAGAGGAAAGATTTTACAAATACTTAATCTTTAAGATAGACGGCGGTGCCATTCTTACTAGATTTGGCGATAGTACCCTTATAAAACGAAGACAGATTCAATCAGTTAAATGGTTTAGTACACCAAAGTGTTGGTTGCCCTTCTCTTCTTGGCAAGATTTTTTTCCACATTCCAAGACTCGAAGCAAGGTATGCGCACCCCACATTTCATCTTGGTTACTGCAAGGTCAGACGTCTTGGTTCGCAGCCCTTTCCACACAATGTCCTTCTTCTTCTTCTAACGTAACAAAAAGCTACCATAAACAATATCAGAAACGCGAAGTGGTTCACGCCAGAAGTGACGACCCTAGCTGCAGACAAGAAAAACGCATACTTAAAATACCGAAGTAACACAATTACCTACGAGCAATGTAAGGAAGAAATGAATTGAGTAAACGCAGAAATTGGCAGGATAAAGAGAAATTATTGGGAAAGACTCTCTAACGACATGGAACGAGACTTATATGGAGGACAAAAGAAGGTGTGGAACCTGCTCGGAAACCGTAAAAACCAATCAACGAATATATCCAACTATTTGCAATCACAGTTAAACAATGGGAAACACACATTCAGAAACTGTATACAAACAATGACGGTATAGAGGACCAGGCTACGGGAAATCAGGTGGGCACATTATCACAACAACACCACTATCAGGAACAACGCATTGGAAAGGAAAAAATAAAACAAACCATCCCCAAACTCAAAAATCGAAAATCGCCAGGACCGAACAACATCACTAATGAAATGGTCAAGTATGGAGGAGATACTTTGGTGGACGAGCTGCACGTATTCTTTAACAGGATAATCACCTTGAAGAAAGTACCTGACCAATGAAAAGAAAGCATTACGATGCCAATTTTTAAAAAGGGCGTAGAAAATTACCCAAAAAACTACCGAGGAAACAGTCTGCTGGGCGCGATCCTGAAACTACTGACCAAGATACTCGCGGGGGATGTGGCGGGTACTGGAACGAATGAAGAACAACAGGGGTTAAGGCCTAATAGGTCCACTATCGACGCGATATTTATCCTACGTCAAATCACAGAAAAGGCCATAGAATTTAACAAACCAGCATATATGTGCTTTGTAGACCTAACACAAGGCTTCGACAGAGTTCGATTGCACGACATTACTGAACAAACGTGGTATTGATCCTAGGGTTGTAGCAGTCATAAAGGAACTAAACACAAACAATAAGACATTTATTAAGGTGGGCACTGAGCTGACGAGACAAATACTCACAAACACCGGCATAAGACAGGGAGACAGTCTTAGCCCGATACTCTTCAACCTAACAAGGGACGAGATAATCAACGATGTAAAAGCGTCGGGCAGGGGATATAGAATAGGCAACAAAGAAATCAAGATAGTATGTTACGCGGATGACGCGGTAATAATGTCTGAAAACGAAGACGAGCTGCAGAGGTTGCTGTACAGGTTTGAGCTCTTTGCGAAAAAATGGAACATGACCATATCGGTCAAAAAAACACAATCCTGGTAATAGCTAAAGATCCCATAAAATGCAAGCTCGCAGCCTACAACGAAAGCATTGAGCAAGTGATGAACGTTAAGTACCTGGGAGTCAACGTCACCAGCAGCAGAAAAGAACTTCAGGACCAGACCACCAAAGCAGCTATGATATCAGGCTATCTGAGGGATATTATTTGGAGGAACAAGTACATGAGCATTCGGATCAAGGTACAAATCTATAAAACCTGTGTGAGACCATTAATGACCTATGCCGTAGAAACACGAGCAGATAACAGCTATACGAAACGCCTCCTTCGCACTACGGAAATGAGAACTCTAAGATCCATTACAGTAAACACATTCCTCGACCACAGAAGAAGCGAAGAGATAAGGAACGAATGCGGGATCCAGGATATCGTGAGATGGTCCAGAGGCAGACGCCGAGAATGGAGAGACTATGTGGATAGAATGAGTGAGGATTGTCTGGCAAAGAGAGTACGCACTGCAAAGCCGAACACCAAAAGACTACCTGGAAGACCACCCAAGCGTTGGTACGATAGCTGGACATCAGCGTCGCAGGAATGAGGCTGTACGTTGAAGAGAACAGGACATCCTTGTCCTATTAAAAGAAGACGAAGAAGACAATGTCCAATGCATTTAATCAAGCTAATGATACTTGTGACTGTTCCAGTCTGTTTAAAATTGTCGAATATCTGTCCAAATATCCGTCTAGCACATGTCGCCACATTTTATTAACTTTCCTGTTATATTGCTCTAATTTTTTCTTTTAGTTGTACGTTTAGATAAATATGTAATTATTTTAAGTTATAACCAGTACTGCTTTTTAATTAATTATTTTCATATTTTTTCTTGTTTTCAAAAAGTCAAAGTCAATAAAAGCTTTATTGTGTAAGATCCTATAGTTCTTGTTGAAAAGGCAAAGAAAATTGTCGACTATAAATATTCAAGATTTATCACTAGTTACACCTAACCCTAATGTATCTAATTTGAAAATTTTCCTCACCTTCCTAAACATTTTAAAAATTGTTAACATTTTACATAAAATAAAATCTTAAACTTACCAAATAAAACAAAACAATAACAGCTAATTTGTCATATGATGGTTAAAATCAGATAACTAGACAACGAATATTAAAGTCACATAATTACTTACTTAATATGAAATTTTAACAATAAAATAAAACCATATAAAAAAAATCAACATTTAGTAGTGATAGTCTCAGTCAAAGGTCAAAATCGTGCTGAAAATATTCCCCCAGGGTATAAAATCCACAAGGCAATAGCAAATCCTTTACCATATGCCTAAATTTGGAAGAAGTCTTAATACCTTGAGGAAGGTGATTGTATATCTTTTTTCCCATATACCAAAATGAACTCTAGCTCATAGTGTGGAAGTGATAAAGGAGTATTCGCCTGATCCTGAATGTTGGTGTTTGTGACTTAAGTCTGCAGATTCTAAAATCACAATAGAAGAAAGAGTTAAGATTTTATGTGAAATAAATAGAGGCCTACAGTGTTCCCTTGGCCCCACTTTTGCCAAATATCGTATAGCTCTTTTTTGTAACACAGACAAAATATTAAATAAGCATTGAGAACAAAAACCCCAAAAGGCACTACCATAGTGAAGCCGAGATCCAATCAAAGCAAAATAGGCCGTTCTACCAGATTCATATGGTAAGTTGTTAGTTATGATGCGTAGGGCAAAGCAAGCAGAAGCAAGCCTCCTAGAGAGATCTATTATGTGAGTTTTAAACTTTAAATTTTTGTCAATATATACTCCCAGAAACCTACTCTACTCCTGTCTCTGTATAACAGCATCACATAGATGAAATTCCATCAGAGAGCATTGAAATTCCAACACAATGGTCTTAGAGATATTTAATAGCAAATGATTTGAGTCACACCACTGTTTGACTTTTATTAAATCTTCTATGTTGGAAAGTTCTGTATCATCATTTCCATGCCAAATAACAGTTGTGTCATCTGCGAAAATTGTGAAGTTACCTTGAATATCAACTTTTGCTAAATCATTTATATATAGCAGAAACAGAAGTGGTCCCAATACCGAACCTTGAGGAACACCATGTTTTATTGAAGAAGTTTCTGACCTTTGACCCATTACAGACACAATTTGGGACCGTTCACAAAGTAATGAATTGAACCAATCAAGCGTAACTCCCCTGAAACCATAATTTTCAAGCTTCTCCAGCAATACTCTGTGACTGACACAATCAAAAGCCTTTGTCAAGTCACAAGACAGAGCTGCAGAAGCTATCCCACAATTAATTTTTCCATAAAGAGTATCCAAAAAAGTAAATATAGCATCAGTAGTATTTTTGTTCGACCTAAACCCAAATTGAGACTCTGATAAAATACCATGGTAATCTAAATATCCTATCATTCTAGTTTTTACCAATTTTTCAATAATTTTCGAGATTGTTGAAAGTAGAGAAACAGCTCTAAAGTTACCTGGGTCATCAAGGTTGCCTCCTTTATGAAGTGGAATAATAAGTGAAGTTTTGAGGCACTTGGGAAATTTTCCAGATGAAAAGGAGATATTTATACATTCAGTCAGAGCATCAATAGGCTGATCTGGCAGTTGTTCGAGTAGTTTAGCAGATAAACCATCCAAACCACAGGAAGTCTTCCTCCCAATCTGAGCAATGGTCTTTCTAACCTCTACTGAGTCTGTGGGACCTAAATAGAAAGATTCTCTAATTCTATCACTCACAAAGCTTAAGGGATTCATGGTGTAAATGAGTAATCAGTTCATCTGCAACCGAACAGTAAAAATGATTGACTTTATTTGGACTTAATGTGCAAGAGTTGTTAGTATAATTCTTTCCACGAATACTATTAATAATGGTCCAACACTCTTTTTGCCTATTTTTGGATTCAGCTAGTCTTTTAGCTAGACATGATTGTTTGGCAAACTTTACTAGTTTTCGATAAACACTTCTGTATTTATTAAAATATTCGAGGAAAAACGGCTCACAGTAAAACTTTCTAAGCATACACAAAAATCTCAGATTTTTACCTGATGTCTGTATACCCCTTGTAATCCATGGTTTTTTCTGCCTAGATTTTTTTGGCCTTAGAGGAAATGCTAAGTTAAATAACCTTGACAATCTGCAATGAAATGCTTCAAGAGGATTATTCCCACGCAAGTCTGAATCCCATGGAGCCTCTCTGCAAACTTATCATAATTGTGCCTGCTGTTGATTCTTCCCAATTTTTTGTCCTTAGTTTTTACACAGATATTAAGTGGAACACTACAAACCACAGCATCATGGTCTGATGAAGAAGAAGTAACCACCCTGGTAAGAACATCCCCAGTACAAAAACTCGTACAAACATAATCCACTAGTGAGCTAGAGTACTGTCTCACTCTTGTCGAGGTACAAACATGCACTTTTAGGTCAAATGAAACTAACAAATTATTTAGCAAAATAGTATCTGACAATGCAGGCTTATCAAAATGTACATTAAAATCTCCTGTTTGTACTGATCTAACTCTATTAAAAATTGATACAGGAATATAGTTTTCAATATATAGAGTTCCACCAGAGCGGAGCCAGTGCTCCGTTAGAAGTAAAATGTCAGGATTATCAAGATCACCAAGCAATACAGAGAGTTCATTAACCTTATTTCTAACGGACTGAATGTTAAGCAGTACTAAGGAGATAGATGGTCCGGCTGTTTGTGACAGTTTTTTGAATAAATGTTTTCATTTGACAGTGATTGCTCCCCATTACTGCCCACCACATCCACAGATTGATTAGTGCTACATTGATCAATGACAATGTCAGAGTCATCAGAGGAACAATCTTCATCAACACTCACAACATTTGAATCTATATGTTGAGAAAGTTCATCCAATGAGGCTTTGCAATTTATATGAATTAAATTTTTGCATCTTTTTAAATTAGGAGATTGTTTTAACAGGTCACTAATCAACCTTGCAACAGCAAAATTTGCTAATTTAAAACCGTGCTTACTACCTATGTTTAAAAATGAAATAGTATTCTCAACGTATCTATTAATATAGCTCAGAAAATCAGCACATTTACTATTAAATCTACGAGTATAATAATTACTACATTTATCATTTAAGAGGGTTGGAGACAAGAATATAATATTAGTATGAAGACATTCTTTAATTTTTTCATTAATGTATCGAATTCGCGGAAAACGGCCACAGTCAAGATCAACTGAACCGCCCGACACAATTACATAATCGCACTTGCCAAAAAAACTCACTAAAACCCCAATGTTCTCGAGGCATAAGTTTTAACAATAGACTCCTACAGCTGCATCCTTAAAGTTTTGACGGATATTATAGACCAGATCTTTTATGGTCTGATCTCCCAATACTAGAATTTTAATGGGTTCAGGAGAAGAGCTATGAACCTTCAATTGACCCAATTTGTCACCAGGCCTCTCACCACAATTTACCAAATTACTCTCACTAACTTTCATCTTTCCCATTTGATTGCTTTGTTCTATATTAATAGCCTGAAACTTATCTACTTCCAAGTCTAAACAATCAATTTTTGTCTGGTAAGTGTGATTGTCCATTTCCAGGAGGCTGATAGATGTCACCATATTACGATGAAAGATTTTTTGTTTTTTTTTTATGGCAGTGGCACACACACTAAAGGGAGATCCTATGGCGCTCGACGAGCGGTGTGTGTGCGAAGATGTTGATTGGAACGGTTCTTGAATATTTATAGGTTGTAATTAGTGGGAAACAGATGTCCTGGAAGTGAGTTCCACAGTGATGCAGTGCGCCAGACAAAGGAGTTCTGGTAAAGCGATATTCTAGGTGTTTCTAGTTGTACAACGAACTGGTGCGCTCCTGCCGTCTGTCGGGACTGTCTGACAGGAGTTGCCAGGGTCGGGATTATGCGGGTCAAATCCTGGGAACATCTGCCGTGAAAGTATCTGTAAAACAGAGACATCTCGGTCACATGTCTGCGATGTTGCAGACTATCCAGATTCCGGGTCAACTCCGGATCGCCGACGAGACACACAGCCCTCTTCTGAATGGAATCCAGCAGCTTTAGGGTATGCTTTGGTGCGGCACCCCAGATATGTGAGCAATATTCTAAGCACGGTCTTATTTGCGCTTTGTACAGCAAGAGCAACTGCTGCGGTGTATAGAGTTTTTTGTTGCGAAATAGCGCACCAAGCTTCTGGGAGGCTGATTTTGCGATGTTAGCAACATGGTCATGCCATGACATATTGCTGTTGACCGAGACACCCAGCAGCCCGATTGACGAGGATGAGAAGGAATGGTCGATCCTGCCATAATGATGTCAGGGCCTGCTGTATTGGCCCTCTTAGTAAACGTTGCTGCTTGGGTCTTTGCTGCATTGAACTGGACCAAATTTCGGTCGCCCCAAGTTTGAACTTTCTCCAGGTCTTGATTAATTGCTATAATCTGCTCCTGTCTGCGGTGATGAGTCTCAGTCGCTGGTAAGGGTTTTTCTGATCTAAAGTGGGAGACATCTGTCATCTGTAAAACTGTAAACAGGATTATTCGTTTCGATCAGCAGGTCATTAATATAGATGAGGAACAGAGTTGGTGAAAGTATTGCGCCCTGAGGCACGCCCGCGTTGATGGTGAATGTGTCCGAGATGTGTCCATCGACTGCAACGTGTAGGGATCGGTTCTTAAGGAAACTGGCCAGCCAGCTGCAGAGAGAGGCGGACAGCCCCAAGGACGGCAGTTTGTTGAGCAGTCCGTCATGCCAAACTCTGTCGAATGCCTTTGAAATATCCAACGCAATCGCTCGAGACTCTCCGTAGTTTTCAATTGCCCTACTCCATATATGAGTGACATAGGCCAATATATCTCCTGTCGATCTCTCTTTGCGAAAGCCGTATTGATTATCGCTGATTATTCTGCTGCTCTCGAGGTACTTGTGTAGTTGCTGGTTGACTACACATTCCATGACTTTGGAGATTATTGGAAGCAAGGCAATTGGGCGATAGTTTGACGGCGTGGTTTTCTTGCCTTTTTTTGGAATAGGTTGCACTCGAGCGACTTTCCAAGAGGATGGGTAAATCCCTTTTCTGTAAGAAAGAGAAAAAAGCCTGGAAAAAACGGGTGTTAGTTCGTTGGCGCAGTTCTTTAGCACGATGGCGGGTATCCCGTCCGGTCCTGATGCCTTTTGCGTATCTAGTTCTTTAAGGATTTTGCGAATATCACGATGAGAAAACTTGACTTCTGCCATGGTGATGTTGATGTTCGGTATAGTGGGGAGAGTCTTGCCTTGGGGCACGTCTAAGGTAGAGTGCGATGAAAACATTTTGGCGATCACGTTTGGCTGTAGTCGCCGTGATGCCACGTTCGTCCGTCAAAGGTGGGAGAGACGTTTTTGTAAAGTTGTTACTTACTGCCTTTGCTACCGATCAGAAATTCCTGGAACCACTGGGGCATTGTAAAAGTTTATTCCTGATCCTTTGATTGCGTTTGTCCGTAGTTTCGTCGATCACACGCTTGCACTCGTTTCTCGCTTCGATGAAATAATTGCGATTTTCAGCGGTCTGATTTTGCTGCCAGTACTTATAGGCTTGCTGTTTCCTTCCTACAGCTCTTTCGCATCTTTTGTCGAACCAGGGCTTTCCTTTTGATGGTAACTTGATGGAATTTGGGATGTATGGTTCCATTCCTGAGGAGATTACTTGCATGATCTCTTCGCAGCACACTGACGGGTCGTCAGTGGCAATGCAGACGTCGAGCCAAGGAAAATCTAGGTAGAACTGCCTTAGATCGTCCCAGTTTGCAGAATTGTAATGCCAGATTTTGCGAGGCAATGGTGGATCCTTCTGTATGGGTGGCAATTCACACACCGTTGTAATAAGTTTGTGGTCGGAGGTACCTAATGGCGGACCAACTGTAACCTTGTACTGGTGAGGATTGGTGATCAGAAAAAGATCCAGAAGGGCGGCGAATTCGCCCCTCTCTGAGATTTGAGTTGGTTCGTCTACAAGTTGAGTAAGCCCGCAGCTGATGGCAAATGCTTCAGCTTCTCTACCTTCGTTGACGGTCTCGTTGTGATGTTTGAGCCAGTTGGTGTTGTGGGCATTGAAGTCTCCCAGAACGATTATTTCTGAACTGGGGTGATCGATCTGTATTGAGTCAAAAGTGGTAGCTAGTGTTGAGAAAAGGCTTTGGTAGGCTCTATCGCTCGGAGGGCGATAGAGACAACATATAAATTTGGTTAATCCCTTGGCGGTGAACTTGAGCCACATGACGTCAAGGTTGTTCGGTTCGAGTGTTTCCTCGCGGTGACATGAAAGGTCGCTTCGGACAAAAAGGCATATTCCGAACGTATATCTATAATATCTAATGTCATTAAGTTCAGCTATATTCTTATCACGCTTGATTATTTCCTCCTTCTGTCTATCAATTTTATTCATAAGCTCGGTGTTCTGGACTATTAGCTTATTAATTTCATCAGTCAGTTTTAGTAGCTCCTTTCTCTTATTATTTAAACTGCTAACAAACTTTTTTTCACCCCCAGAACCTCAGTTTCAAAATCTAGAGATCGTGTACGCTGTTTACGATGACACTTCTCAGCAGTTTTATGACCACCTTGCTGCTTTTCTATTTCACCCTGTAAATCATTGATAAACAAATATTGTTCCTGTAGTTTCACCTCATATTCCTGCAAGTTTTCTCGGATAGTACTCTTCAATTTGTGATTCTCTTTTAATAGCATTTGGTCAACATCTTGATTAATCTCAAAAGAATCATCACTAGAAACCAGCAGCTTGCATTCTGTAGAACAGCAAATCTTGTTTTTCTATAATAGTGTGGTTACGAAAATTTCTTTGCAGGCAACTGGGGTGAAACGTGAAGCGCATTATTACACACTACACAAAAAAGAATTCCCAAGGGTTTATTAGCACAACACTTAAAACGAGATTTTTCTTTTTTAGTTTCTTCGGAGACTTCCAGTTTTAACTAAATACTATCTGTTGTTCCAAAACTTTTGCGAAAACACTAGTTACTTGTTAATTTGGTGCAAATTTACTCCAATAAAAATTCTAAACCAAAAAGTAGTTTGAGAATTAAAGTGGATTTGGAACACAGCTGCTACACAAGAATGTAAACAATACCTTTAGCGCCAATCACTCACAGCACAAATCAATGTATAACCTCCGAGAATTAGAGTTTTCAGGAATAATAACATACTACAACCACTAAATAAACACTCAGTAACTTCCAGCAGCCATTTTTAAAAATTAATTTTCACTATTTTAAGTAAAATAAAGCAATTGTCGATGAGCTGGTATGCGTACGTGTTGTCGCGACTACGTTCGCAAATAATTTAGTTAAGCATTAACGCAGAAAAGGCCAAAACTGTTCAAATATTATTGTCATTTGTAATTTCAATTTCCTGGGCATTGTACCTGGCTTATTGTTATTATTATCAATCGGATACAGGCAGACTGGTTTAATTCGTGTACCGAACAAAGTTACCAACTCTAAACAAAACTGACATAAGATTCACCAAGTTTATCAAGCTTTATGTTCCTTTGATATATGTCGTCTATTTTTCTTTCTTTTCCAGATGAATGGATTAAACCATGGACTGCGCAGTGCGACAAAATCGTCAATTTTAAAACAATCTTTGTACTATATGGATAAGTGATGCCACCATCGCGTAACTGGGACGAACCGAGCTAAAGTTAGAGGTCCAACCTGCCAAATCCCCAAATATCTAATGTAGAGGGTCGTAAATATCGAAACGGAAGCAAGAGCCTAGAAGGAAATATACTCCCACTTGGAACTTCCATTCCATATTTCCAAACCGAGTACATGGAATATAGTGATATAAACAGAATTCTCTTGTCGTCCCACTATTCCAATATGGCTTAACTCGAGCTTACTGTGATTTCTTGGCTATGATTAAAAGTGATTATAACGTATTTCTAGAAGCTTAATGTAATTTTGTGACAATTTAGATATTTTGTAGGTTTCCATATTGGGTTTTGGCAACGACGGTATTGAATCTAGAATACATTTTTTAAGGCGAATATCGGAATGTAGGTACGTGGTACATTTTTGACACCATGTTAGGCCCCATTTTATTCCATTACAGATTTAAAACAAAGATAATCTAAAATCTAGGTTTGCACGTGCAAGCTGCCATAGTGTTTGCATTTATCAGCCAACAAAATAGTTAAAAAGTGGGTTTATTTGATAATAAAGCCAAGTTTCGTTTATCCCTCTGTATATCTAGGTACTAAAAGCATTATTTATCAGTAAACGACATTATCAAAATGGTTGAGAGCTTATAAATTATAACAGTGAAGATACCAAACAAAATACTGATTCTATTTTTAAGTGTTGCAATATTGTATCGACGACGTACAGGCTTAGAAAACTTATCGTGTACTTAGAACCTGAAACAATCTCTGCAATTGTAGATAGTCAGTCACTGTACAAATTCATGTTTAACTTACCAAGACGTCCAATCTAGCTGCTGCGCACAATTTATAATTTATATCAACTAAAAATCCTTATATCTGAGCTCAAACTTGGTTCCCTACAGGATGTCCCTCCAAACATTTACATTTTCAGATCATGGAATATTTTCACGAGCCCTAAGCTGAATAAAATTAACCGATATTCGATCGCTATCGTTGTGGTCTTGCTAAGGAATTGGATGATCTCGATAAGTTTACTCGTTACCTGAAATTTGACAAGGTATTTATTATAGAGACGCAAGGCAATTGATTATCTCAGTTCCCTCTGATAGAATCTGAATATCTCAAAAACAAACAAGAAGAGGATTAGACGAGTTATGGCAGAATCACTACTTGCTTTTAAATAACGACTTGAAAAGAAGACCAACAACGATAGAAATGGATTATGGTATGTGCCATGAAGTGTCGGGATATCTAGACTCGAGCGAAGTAAGAACTATTTCCAGACTTCAATAGAGCACCCTAAAGGTACACACTGAAAAATCAAATGCAAATCTATGAATAAACCCAAGAATCTTTAAAGCCCCTGAAGTAATAGATTTCATATAGGCCCTAAAAGTCTAGTCTAGACTCGTTAAGAAACGAGGAATGAAGTGGTTTGGTATAATATAAGAATTCCAGAAAATAGGTAGTCAAAAACATCTTCTAGCGGAAACCTCCAGAACGAAGACTAAAGCGCTCGTAGAATGAGGGTATTAGAACTGCTATGGAAACTAACCTAGGACACTGGGAGAACAGCATGCCCTGAAGTGGATGTGCGGTACTAAGAGCTTTCAGTCATTTTGCTTTGTAAAATTTTGAAAAATTATGAGAGCGCAAGAATCAAAAATTAAATGCATCTATTCAGATTTTTTGACACTATTGGTGATAATATACTTTTAAGACATTGAATTGAATTGAATTGAATATTTTAAATTGTTAGTTCTAAAGTCCAAATAAAAAAGCCTAACATGAAATCGAATTTTTGCCATATAAAACCATATCGAGGTGTATCCTAGGTATTATTTCCTACTTGCTCCACAGCAGGATAATTACGGCTCAATATTTCAGATAGCTGATGATTCACCAGTCTGGCCCCCCTCACTTAACGAAGCCTTTGCAGGAGAATAGTTTTTAAATAGGAATTTTTAAATGTACGTGAATTTTTAATTGTTCGTTATATTTATGCATTTGTTATGAGATAGGGGAGCTACGAACTATTCTAGTTATGTCAATGGATGTCACAGAGGAGGGAGACCTCTATGTAACGCGTTATATCGAGTAGATGCAATATATTGAGTGTGCGGAAAAAGAGCAATAACGGTAGAATAAAATATGACAATGGAATTATTTGAAATTTAAACAAAGTCTATGTGTACACGTATTGCTATTTGACTCATTTGCCGAGGTAGAATAACGGGTAGACAAGAATTTTATGAAACTTCAAAACCTGCATAAGGTGGTTCTCGAGAAAAAATAATCCGGAGCTGGGCGGTACCCGATTACTGTAATTGCCAAGGTAGAATAACGGGTAGACAAGAATTTTATGAAACTTCAAAACTTGCATAAGGTGGTTCTCGAGAAAAATAATCCGGGGCTGGGGAGTACCCGATTACTGTAGTATTGGAATAATTTTTGGGTATCCGATGGATGTATTTAAATAATTTGTTTTATTTTATATCTGTCATTAAATATCATTTTGTTCGCCTGCTTGGCCGTTGATATTATTTTGTAAACTAATTTTTAGACCCCATAGATATATGTAATTAATTACCATATTATTAGTTGGATATTTGAAGAGCGACCGGGCAATGTGATCTAAGTGCCAACTAACCCAAACTTTTATTATTATTTTTTTTTTGTAAACTTATTAACTTCTTCCTCTTCTTTGTTGTAGGATTGCATCCTGTTTGTCTTTACCGATTACAACCGTAGTTGAGACGCCGAGCTCCAGCTTTCGTGCCATCGTATTGGGGGTCTTCCAGGAGGTCTTTTCGGTACCGGGAGTCCCTCTTTAGCGATTTTTGGTAGTCTCGTATTATCCATCCTGTCGACATGGTCTCTCCACTCTCTTCTTCTATTGCGGCCCCATCTCACCACATCTTGAATGTCGCGCTGCGTTCTAATGTCATGGCTTCTAATGCGGTCTCGCAAACTGCAGCCTGTTATGCTTCTCAAAGTTCTCATCTCTGCTGTTCTGAGGAGTCGCTTCGTTGTGGCGTTTTCTGCTCTGTTTTCGATATTGTATGTCATGATGGGTCTTACACAGATCTTGTATATTCTTGTTTTGTCTCGACAGACATGTACTTGTTTCGCCATAATATCCCGCAGATAGCCCGAGATCAACGAAGCTTTTACTGTTTGTGCTTTCACTTCTCTCTCCAAGTTCTTACTGCTTGTTATATGGACGCCCAAGTATTTGAAATTCATAGCTTGTTCTACGCTCTTTCCGTATACGGCGAGTTTGCATCTGCGCGGCTCCTTAGCTATGGTTAGACACTGTGTTTTGCTAGTCGATATCTGCAGATTGAGTTCTGATGCAATTTGTTCGAACTTATAAAGAAGCCGTTGCAAATCGTCTTCGCTCTCGGATATCAATACGGCATCGTCAGCATAGCATATTATTCTGATTTCGTTGTCCCCCATCCGGTATCCTCGTCCCACCTTCTTGACCTCTGTGATCATTTCGTCCATGATTATGTTGAATAAGGTGAGGCTTAGACTGTCTCCCTGTCTTATTCCAGCTACGGGTATTTTCTCGGACAGCCTATCTTAGGCTATTGATTATGTCATATAGAAAGGAACTAAGACGTTCACGAGTTTTTATTGCTGGAATCGATCAGTGGGTTATAAATGAAGAAAAAACCGCGGAGTGCTATTAAATTAGAGGGCGGAAATTGAAGATAGGGGTGAAAAACCACCCCTTTTGGTTTTTTCAATATATGTCGTAAATAAACCAAAATTTCGATATATCTCATATGAAACTTTTTGTAGAGAATCAAATTTTCCATCGGAATAGCATTTTTTGAATATTAAAAAAAATAATTTGGTGCCGAAACAGTCGAAACAAACATAAAAAAAAGCGAAAATTTAGATTTTTTAATTTTTTTTTGCTTTTTCGCCTGTATCTTTTTTTTGGGCTTAGATAGGTATAGAGATTGCTTCAGATAAAAAAAATAGATTAAATTTCCTTTAAAATGGTTGTCGGAACAATTTTTTTACATGAAAATTGACCGAGATATGGCCATTTGAACCTTGCTGTTTTTTTTTGGCATTTCATCCCTCTTGTACGAATATTGTTTTTGTTCGCATTTTATTGAAAAAATTTCTGTTTTACTCAATTAAAAAAACTTTTTTGCGTTTATTATTTAGTGATACATAACAAGTACGACAAATTAATGTTTGGAACAATGGTCATCATTTATAACTTTAAATTAGATGGTACATCACATCAGTACAAAGATGCTGGAACCTCCCGCATTCAGAGAGATGCAGATGATGTAAAACCTTTGTTGGAATGGTTCAAAGAACACCCTCCTTTTCTGCAATCAAGTGATTTGACTTCACTGAGCACTGGCGTGATCGGAAGTTCGGACATTGATTGTCACGAAGCACAAGAAAAAGGAATTGCTCTAATTCCAGACGTGTTTAAAAGCACAATTGATGACGTAAAATTTAAAAAGGCAATAAAAGTACTGCCGCTAAACAATGCATTTTCAAAAATTAGATTAGATTCAGACGATGTTGTTGTTGTCGACTCTGACACACTCTTTAGAAGTATGCTTCTATGCAAGCCTTCGGATGCTGACTTCGAAAAGTATTTTGAATTTGAATTTGACGGATTCAATATGAGGAAGAATACTAAATCAGATTTGTATGAATTTTTTACACCACTTGAAGATGCTCCTCTCGGTAATATTCACCATATTATTGATGGTGGGTATTCGGTACATAAAATCGTATGGAACAGTAATCAAACTTTTGCAGACATAAGTACAAAATTTATTTGTCATTTGCAAACCTTTTACCCCGAATGTACTGTTGTTTTTGATGGTTATACAAGCGGCTCACACCAGTACGAAAAATGCAGAGAGGCTGCGTCGAACGCAGCAAATTGGTCCAGGAGTTCAAATTAGAGATGACTTAAAACCACTAACAAAACCAGACAACTTTCTATCAAACGAAAGCAATAAAAACAACTTCATTGCATATTTGATTGACAAAATTGAAGGGAGTATACAAGCAGATGAGGACGCAGATTTTCTTATTGTCGAATGCACAACAGACAAAGCATTTATGTTAAAAAATGCTGTTATTGTTGGACAAGATGTGAACCTTCTCATTATTTTATCTCAGTTGGAAAATGATAATGTATATTTCTAAAAACCACTCATCTGTAGCATCAAAATTGTTTGATAGAAATAGTTTGTCAGCAGTGGATAGAAAATATCTCGGACCCTCTGAGTTGGGGTTGGAAAGGTCCAAGTACGGGTTAATTGCGATTCGCACAACGGCACCTCCAGCGCCAGAGATTTTGCTGAAAAAAGTTGCTTGTGGTTGCACTACAGGTTGCCATGGTAACTGTGGTTGCGGAAAAATTAATATTACTTTCTCATAGACGCGTATTAAGCGCGACGTACGGAAGGTGTACGCCTGGTGTACGCTCGCTTGTATTTAAATCAACAACTGCACACGAAGACGCAGCAGCGCGGATTCGGTGCTCCAGAGAAGCTGCAAGACGCCGGGCGTAGAGCGTTGTTAGTCGCTTGCTGTACGCTGTGCGCTGTCACAGTAGGTATACAGGGTGTCCATTTAGTGTGTAAGCGGACAATATCTCATTGATCAGCAAGAACAAGAAAAAATGTTCAATACAAAATTTGTATAGAACCTTAAGGTCCATACTTTAAAACTATTTTCGAATATACAAGGTGCTCCAAGAAGTCGTGGCGAATCAAACTTATGTTTTCTTAAATACGATACGCTGTATATTTTTTAATTTTTGAATTCTATGATTTAATCCAAATATTTTTGACATAACATGACATATCTCTAAAGTCAACTGTTTTCGAGATATTGACGTTCAAAAATTGACAATTTTCACCTTTTCGAAAGCTGGGGAATCTAAACGGGTAAAGATAGAGCAAAATGGTTTGCACTTTCCTAACTTGGTTTTTCATAAGCTATCGTTTGACACTAATTTTTTTTATTTAACTAGAAGATAAATTTAACCGGAATTTCTTAACTCCTTGGCGCCAATAAATAACCTCATAATAAAAATTTTTTGGAGGTAGGGACGCACCCAAAATTTTTTTCGTTTATTCTTTTTGCGATGACGAAGATAAGATAAGATGGCCTAAATAATGCATGGAAATTAATTGTGACAATATACAAGAAACTGATATTACAGAAGACGACCTTACTAAAGGTATAGATGATGATATCGATATGCAGTTTGACAATATTTTTGAAATATAGTAGCACCATTGTTCCAAACATTAATTTGTCGTACTTGTCATGTATTACTAAAAATAAACGAAAAAAACCTTTTTAATTGAGTGTAACAGTAATTTTTTCAATAAAATGCGAAGAAAAACAATATTCGTACAAGAGGGATGAAATGCCAAAAAACAGCAATGTTCAAATGGCCATATCGCGGTCAATTTTCATGCAAAAAATTGTTCGCGCTCCATTTTAAAGGAAATTTAATCAATTTTTTTTTATCTGTAGCAACCCCTATACTTATCTAAGCCCAAAAAAAAGATACAGACGAAAAAGCAAAAAAAACTAAAAAAATCGAAATTTTCGCCTTTTTTCAAGTTTGTTCCGACTATTTAGGCATTTTTTTTTTTTAATATTAAAAAAATGCTATTCCGAAGGGAAATTTAATTCTCTACAAAAAATTTCATATGAGATATATCAAAATTTTGGTTTGTTTACGATATATATTGAAAAAACCAAAAGGGGTGCTTTTTCACCCCTATCTTCAAGTTCCACCCTCTAATTTAATAGCACTCCGCGGTTTTTTCTTCATTTATAACCCATTGATCGATTTCTGTAATAAAAACCCGTGAACGTTTTAGTTCCTTATTGTTAAGACATAATCAATAGCCTAATCTGCTTCTTTTATGGATGTGTAGTTATAGGTGTTTAGCTTGGCAATGATAGTTATTATGCGGGGGTGTATATCTCTCTTCTGCAGAAGCGGCACGACATCATCTAGCCTCACTGTCGAAGGCTTGGGCGAGGTCGACGAAACACATAAAAGCAGGCTTGGTAAATTCTATGGCTTTCTCAGTTATCTGTCGTATGGTAAATATTGCGTCTATAGTGGGCCTGTTCTTTTTGAATCCTCCTTCTACGCATATCCCAGAGGCAGCAACTTCCTCCTCGAAGACCTTCGTGAGGAGTTTTGACATTGTACTTAGGAGGCCAATTCCTCTGTAGTTTGCTGGATCGGTCTTTGCTCCCTTTTTGTGTATTGATATTGTTACGCTGTGTTTCCACTCCGTCGGTATGTCCTTATTGTCTAGTATCTTGTTAAAAAGGACCTGAATCTGATCCAATAGTATATTGCCGCCGTATTTGATCATTTCGTTGGATATCTCGTCCGCCCCGGACGACTTTCTGTTTTGCAGTTTGTTGGCTACTTGTTCTATCCTCTCCCGGGATATGTTCCATGATCGGTAGGTGTTATCGTCTATTTGTGTTAAGGTATTTTCGGTGTTGGCTTCGGCTGCGGCGTACAGCTCCCGAAAGTTTCTCCCAGTCCTCGATTGAATTCTTCGTAGTTTGTATGAATTCGTTTATGGGTTTCTTCCTATTTGTGACCATGTTCCACACCATTTTCTGTCCTCCGTAAAGGTCCCGCTCCATATCCTTGGAGAATTTATCCCAATGTGCTGTTTTTATTGCTTGTATTTCGCTGCTAATTCTGCTTTTTACAAGCTTGTACTCATTTTACGTTATCGATTTTGATCTGTACTGTAGGTAAGACCTTCGTTTCTCCTCCGCCAGCGTCTTGACCTTTTGAGTGAACCACGGTTTGGTAATTGGATTCCTTCCCCCCGTACGGCGCCTTCTTCCTAGTGCTTCTTCCGCAGCTCCAATTATGTTCAATTTCGGTTTTTGCCAAACGGTTTCTACTTCGTCTGGCTGTTGTATTTTGCAGGCCTGGATTTTTTCCTCCAATCTCCGTTGGTACAGATATCTTGTTGAGGCATCAGATATAGAGACTCCACGTTGATTTTGTTAGTTCCCTTCGTCGGTTCGCTGTTTTTCAGTTTCAGAGTGACTGCAATTTTCGCCAGTACTAGGCCATGATTAGTTCCGGCATTCGCTGAGGTCAGAGTCCCGACGTCTCGGATTCTGCGTGGGTGGATGTTTCTGTTGGTGATTACGTAATCTATTACGGATTTGTGTCCTCGCGTGTTTTCAAACGTGAATTTGTGTTGCGGTTTGTGTGGGAAAAAGGTGTTGTTTATTCGTGGCTCGTTTTGAGCGCATAGTTGGATTAATTATTCCCCGTTTTAATTCTTTGCTTCTTATTATGAAATAACAAAAACTCATAAAGTGAATAATTTTTATTAAAATAAAGAAGGTAAGTAAAAAGTAAGGAGATAATAATAAGTCCATTTAGGTAAGTCCAGGACATTACTTGCAACTTGAAATATGGTAAATATGTACCCTTAAACAAAACTAATAAGAACACCTACATACTGGTAAGTAAAAAAGTGTTCAAAACTCAGATTACTAAAATGTTTGAGTAGTATTCCCTATTGTGATCATCAAGAAACTCTAGCATTGTAGTAATGTCCTTCTTTTTAGACGCACTTAACATGGGCGTAGGCAGGGAGGGGCCAGGGGGGGGCCATGGCCCCCCCTGGGAATTTAACAGACTCATTTTGCAACAAAACATTCATGCCATGCCATTCAAGAGGGTGACGAATCCTTGTTTTTTTTTTAACGATTTTAACGACTTTTGGGTGAAAATTGGGCGTGGCACCACCAAAATTTTCCGCCTTCGGCGGCTTAGCCTCCGTCCCCTGCTACCACTGCGGCCTTGCCTACGGTTCGCCCCCCTTGGGAAAAAATGCTGTCTATGCCCATGGCATTTAATGTTATGGCAGTTGGCAGAGATATCAGCGTGGCATTCTTGATGTTAGCGATAGTAATACCTGGTTTCAGTACTCGGCATCTTTCCCAAGGTACAATATCACTGTAATTCCTTTTATACAAAACTAACCCGGGATCGTCTTTGGAAACTCGAAGCCAAGAAGCTTTTGATATTCCGAGTTTAGGTGTGTCTAGTAACGCGGAAGATGCAGCGTCGAAGTCCAAAAACGTCTTCTTGTTCCCCATATTGAGCACTTTAAAAAGACGGAACAGTCTCGAAGTGACTATAGCATTCATCACATCTTGCATGTCGTACAACTTAGATCGGTTTGCTCTCTTCTCAATAAGTGAGGAATCCCGGTCAGATGCTGAGAATGAGTGTCCCGATATAAGAAACTTGTGGTCAATTACATCGAAAACTCCATGACATATAAGAAAGATGTATAAGAACAAAAGCATTCTGTTCTTTAACTGACGCACAAATTGTTTTTGTATGTGTTGATCAGCCCGCAGTTCAGTATTTGCAAAAGACATGACGCCATTTGGTTGCCCCCCTTTCCGATTGCCCCTCATGCTAAACACATATCAAGCCATCATGTACATCAGACACATGGATCCCAAAGTTGTAACTAGATAATTGGAGGCAGTAGTACATGTTATTGTTAATTTGGGTAAGGCAAACACTTTTTGTATATCCATAGTTAGGGTGCAAATTTCACTTCCTGGCAAACTGCTTGTAATAAAGTCGTTTTTTATTGCTGCAAAAACAAAGTCAACTTGGCGGCGATGTAACTGAAGTTCTAATGTTGCTTTTTGTTGAGTTGTACGGTTCAAACTTTTGGTTGATATGTTCAGCCGAGCCGATCACAGGTTTGCAAGGATATTTGCAAACCTGTGGGCGACAGAAGGATAGGTTCGGAAAATCCTTCAAAAATACACACCGGTAGACCGTGCTTGAAATTTGAATGTTGGGTACTTTTCTTTGAATACTTTAAAAAGCCTGTTTACATTGAAATCACCGCTCAAATACTCTTTCTCTGACCTATCTTGATTGTAGTGATCAACATCTCGGGGAAAGCTATCAATATGTTCGTTCACCGCCTTTCACAGTGAATTTGTATGTTTTAAAACCTCCACGCCTTTTCTTATAAACAGATACTCCAAGTTTCTTCTTGTTAACAAGAATGAGGAGGACTAGCGAAAATTTCCATGAATGTCTTTTTGCATAATTTTTAAAAACTCCCATTACCATCAAGTAATGAGCATTGTCGTGGGCTCCCTGGAGGGTCATTGTAGGTACCATGTCAACGTCGAATTACAAAAAGTAGCTGCATCAGTCCCATCAGGTAACTACTCCGCTCAGGGATGTTCAGTGCATAATACAATTCATGGAGCTGCTTCTTAATTCCAGTAACATCTTTACAATCGTTTTTACTTTTGCACGCCAACTAGAACAGATAAAACAAAAAATTAATTTAAGGTATTGATCTAAATAAGGTATTACCTTTAATAATAAAAAAGATAATACTGGGCCAAGCATGAACCCGCAATCCCCGCGACACAAAGCCAACGTCGCTAGTCGTAACCTTTACACGACCGAAGCAAACTTTCATTCTTTCTTCTTCTTCTCAGCCATCATTTATCCACTCCTGGATGTAGGCCTCTTCCTAAGATTTCCATGTCTTCCTGTTTGCTGCAGTTTGTATCCAGTCCTTTCCTGCGATCCTTTGGATGTCATCTCGCCATCTTCTCTGGGGTCTGCCAACGCTTCGTTTGG
The DNA here is from genome assembly GCA_016904865.1 of Pissodes strobi. Taxonomy (NCBI): domain Eukaryota; kingdom Metazoa; phylum Arthropoda; class Insecta; order Coleoptera; family Curculionidae; genus Pissodes; species Pissodes strobi. Next base: position 44,019 of record MU182543.1, on the reverse strand, counting down.
TCTCTCTCGGGCTCCAACTTAGGATTCTTATGTCTACCTGTCCGGGTCCTGCCTTGCTATGTGACCAACCCATCTCCACTTAATCTGCGCCACTCGAATTAGCACCTCCGTCACGCCCGTTCGTCTTCTGATCACCTCGCTTCGGACTCTGTTTCTCACACTAATTCCGAACATAGCCCTTTCCATTGCTCTCTGTGTGGTTTGCAGTCTGCTGAATGTCTTGCGAGTTATGGACATTGTTTCAAGGCCGTAAGTGAGCACCAGCAGTACACATGACTCGAATACTTTTCTTCTAAGGTTTATAGGGAAATCCTTGGATTTAAGAATGTAACCCAATTTGCCAAAAGCCGCCCAGGAAAGGCCTATTCTTCTTGAAATTTCTGAAACCTGGTTTTCCCTTCCCAATTTGATTTTATGACCAAGATAAATATATTCTGATACTTTTTCAATGGGTTGGTTATCAATTATTACCTGGATATTTACTGGGCTCATGGCTTTGGTTTTTGTTAAGTTCATTTCAAGACCGAATTTCGCTGACACTTGGTGGAGTTCTTGAAGCATGATCTTAAGTTCTTCTGCAGTGCTGCCGATGACCACAATATCGTCTGCGAATCGCAAGTGGTGCGTGCCCTTAATTTTTTAGATTATGGTATGATAACGTGCATCTAGCCGCAGTAAAAAACATGATGCTAAACTCATTTGCGCCTTGCGGGAATCTGTTTTCTACTTTTATCTGTACGATACGATTTTCCACTAACTCGCGCTTCATTTACACTTTCCTATTAGGTACGTTTTTTCTCTCAAGTTTCACCACGAGAAAATGCTTTTTCACTCATTTTCTTGGACGGTAATACAGTACTTGAACGCGTCTGTGTGTTTATTGACGAGAAAATGACTGATATGACGAACAGAATTTTGGCAATTTGGCACTTAGTTCACTTTGATTGAAAAGTTGTGGGTGGACCTATAGGTAGCGCAATATTGAGTACTGTTTTTAAATCGCAGGGAGCACAAAAAGGCACTTAAATCATATAGCACGCTAAGGGCGATGGTACATAGATCACATTAGAGCATTTTTTTGCGTTTTTGGCACTTAGATCGCTTTGCCCCGTCATTCTTCAATTTTGTCATATTGTTGGACTTATGTAGGTACGTTATAGCCTTTTTGTTATGGAAGATTCTAAAGCAGTCGAACCAAATGAAGTAAGAAATCGAAATTTTTTTGTTAATCAGGCGTTTTACTAATTTTGTCTTTCTTGTTGCCCATTCTATATAGACCGTCAGATAGTGACAGACTTAGGTGCCCCATTTTCGCATACAAACCTCGAATAGGGTTGAAAAGTACATCGATGTTGACTAAAATGGAGGGAAATTTACAAGTGGCCCCTGGGTATAACATATGGAAAATTCGATTTTCCAGAACAGAAATAAAAAGAGTCTGTTGCCCATATTTTCACGCAAGCCGTGTGCACTAGATTATTAATTAATAGAACCTGGCTTCGAAATACCAAAGGCTTGAGTGTTGCAGGTGGCTGAAGGGTTAAAATAAGGGCGTAATCTTGTAAGGAAAATTTTTTCACACAAGCCCATCGAAAGTGTGAAAACTTACATCGTCACTAGACCGAAAATAGTTATTTGTGTACTTAGAGCGCAAAGTAACGGATTGCTGCTTGAGAAAGAATGTCACTGCGCGACGCGTAGCGGACTCATAGCATTCCGTTTCTTTCTTCATCGAGTTAGGCGTGGCCTCTTACTCATTTGTTGAGATTAGCAACTTGCTTCTATGTTCAGGATATGGATTTGCACCTTTTGGCTGTTTTGTGTGTTCAGTTGTCCGGCTTGTCCGGTATTAGGCGTCCATCACATAGCTGTAGATTCTTCTTCCTATGGCTGGGTGTTGAAATGAGTCGCGTTCTGCTTCATTTGGATTGTTTGTTATAATTTCTTTGATTTGTTGTATTTGTTGTGTCTGTAGTCTTCAGCTCTTCTCGTATTGTTGTGTTTCTCATGTATCTCGCTGCTTCGGCTATCCATCTCATTATTCGGTTAAGTTTGGCTTGTAGAGCTTTCTTGTTGGTCATAGACATGCTTCTCCAAGCTGGTGCAGCCTACATTACTGTGGGCAGGTATATTTGCTTGTATAAGGCCACCTTGTTGGTTGTGTTGAGGTTATTCCCTCTCATCAGCAGCGGGAAGAGTGAACAGTTCAGGGTGGTTATCTTCTTCAGTTGTTCGGAGTGTAGCTGCTTCCAGCGAAGTTTTCTGTCAAACAGTAGTCCTAGATATTTTGCTTCTTGTTTCCATTCAATTGCCTGGTTGTTCAAGTTTAGTTGTAGATTGGTATTGTCTCTTCCCATTGCGAAGATCATTGCTTGAGTTTTACCTTCATTTATTTTTATCTTCCATTTCTCCGCCCATCTCGCCACTGCGTCCAGGTCATTTTGAAGGATGCTGACTGCTGTGTTGATGTTTTTGTGATTTGCTGCTAACGCAGTGCCGTCGGCGTACGGGTATTTTCGTCTTGTTCTGGGAATATCTGCTCCAAAGATATTGTAGAGCAGTGCTCTTACCCTTCTAAATGTCGAGGTTGTATCTTCGTGTTTGATTTGGAAGGATCTGTCCGTTAGGAATCCTTGGATTATTTTTATGATTTTCTTCGGGAGTCCAAAGTTGATCAGCTTTAGTATCAGCCCCGGGTGCCAGGTCCTGTCGAAGGCGTTCTTGATGTCTAAGAAAATCGTGGCATGTATTTTTTTCTGATTGAAGGCTTCGGTTATGTCTTCTACTAGTCTTGTGGTCTGCAGTGTAGTGCTGAAGTTGGCTCTAAATCCAAATTGTTCCGGTGGTAGTATATTTTCGACTTGTTCTAGATCTTGAATTCTGCTCAGGACTATTCTTTCAAATATTTTTCCTATGGAGCTTAACAGGCTGATAGGTCTGTAGTTCTTTGTTTCATTTTTCGGCTTCCCTTTCTTCTGAATCAGGATGATCTGTGCAATTTTCCATTGGCTGGGGAAATGTCCTGTTCTTAGGCAGGCGTTAAAGATGTTTGTTAATTCTGCAATTTGTTTCCTTGGTAGGTTTTTCAAGGCTCTATTGTTGATATTTTCTTTTCCCGGCGCTTTCCTGTTTTTAGTTTGGAGTATCTTCTTTTTGGTTTCATTGGTGGTTACATATGGGATGTCTTCGTCTGGTAGGTTTTCTATGATGATGTCAATGTCTTCTATCTCACAGTCGAGTAGGAGTTGAGGTTGGTTTCTTGTATTTTCTTGGAACGTGTCTTCGAAATGATTTGCGAACAATTCCAGTTTTTCTTCAGTGTCGCAGATCTGCATGCCGTCGTGAATCAGAGCAGGAATTGTTTGTTTGGGTTTGCTTCTGAGGTCTTTTGAGATTTTCCAGAGTTTCATGATATATTCTTTCATTTCTTGCATTGTGTTCTCCCATCTTCTGTTTCTGAATTCGGCGATTTTTTGCTTTATTTCGTGGGTGATTAGGCTAGCCTCTCTTCTCGCAGCAGGATCCCCTATCGCCCTGGCTCTGCTTAGTAATCTGTTTTTTCTCCTGATGTCTTCTTTTAGGTCCCTGGGGAACTTGAGGTAGTTTTTGGCCGGGATTTCTGTGGTTATAGTGGCGTTGCTTAGTGCGCTTTTTATGTCTTCAGTTATTTTTCTTACTGCTTCTTCTAGGTCTATTGCATTGTTTATCCTGGGGATTGGTCCTGTCCGGTTTAGTGTGGTTTTATATCTGATCCAATTTACTTCTGTCTTGATTACTGTTTGTTTTTCTATGTCCTCGGGGTCCCCTACTGTCAGTACTATTGGCAGGTGATCCGAGGTTCCTGTTCTGCAGACTCGTAGCGTTGTTGGTTTTGCTTTGTTGCAAAGAAGTCAAGCGTTGATGCATTGTCTCCGTGGAAGTGGGTCGGCTCTTCCGGATAATCATGCTCCATTCTTCGATTTTCAATTATTTCGCCAATGTCTGTGCCTCTTCTTGTTGTTCTGCTGCTTCCCCATAGCCTGAGGTGTGCGTTGAAGTCACCTCCTGCTATGAGTCGACCGTTTTTCTGGGTGAATAGATCGTCAAGCTCTTGGGTGTTTAAGTCCTCTCTCGGTGGGCAGTAGATTGAGGCTACTCTGTATGTCGTTCTGTCTCGCAGTTGAAAGATGATCTGGGTGGATTCCATTAGGTCTTGATTGTCGTTGTTGGTAAAATTGTCGTGTCTTATTGAGTTTTTGATGGCGATCGCAGTGCCTCCTCCTTTGTCTCGCAGCCTGTCGTTTCTATGAACAGTGTAGTTGGGAATGGTATACTTGTGTGATGGTTTCAGTTTAGTCTCCTGGAGCAGGATGATGTCCACGTTCTCCTCCTCCAGATGGTTGATTAGTTCTAAACGGTGCTGTCTTGCGCCGTTTATGTTCCACGAGGAAATTGTTGCGGTTCTTGGTGCTATTTTCTTAGTTCTTTCCATTCAATCCAGGGAAAATTTTTGATATGTTTTTCTGCAGTTCCTGCTGGAATTGCTTCGTGGCTTCCTCTATGATTTTCTTCATCATGTCTGGTTGTTGGGTTTGCGGTGTGGACGTGTTTGTTATTCTGGATGATTGTTGAACTGTTGAGTCTTGCTGTGGGCTGTTATTGTGATTTTTCGGGGTTGGTATTTTCGGGCATGCCCTCGCATTCGTAGTATGCGGTCCCCCGCAGTTGGCACATGCGCAGTAATCTTTCGAAAACGGCAATCTCACTTTGCGCTCGAAAAACACACAGAACTTTTTCTACAGCCGCATTTTTTAAAATTAAATGCACATTTTTCTCTATACTTATTCTAAAGTTTGCAAATGGCTGTCAGTTTTGACATATTATGTTCGTGCTTCGGGCATATTAGAACAGAAGTGCCAGCAACAAACTAACAAACGCACGACTGTCATTTATTTATCTTCGGTTTCCATAGACGGAAAAAGTGAGAATTTCCTTTTCCATGTTCGCGCTAGTGCGCAAAATAAGGATCCACGGCATTCGTCGATTTTGCGATTTCATTTCCATTTAGTAATTAGTTATTTTGCGCGCGGCTGTAGAAAAACATATTGCCTTGAGTGACACGAATGGATAAGTAGATTTTGGAGTCGGAAAATTAAAGGTAATTATTTTCAATTTTTTAGTTATTTTTTCATGCAAGCCATTGAAAGTATAGAATGTTTTTGACGTGTTAGACATTACAATAAAATTGGCATGACAATCGGATGTGGCCAGAACGAAGGCTTGCGTCGGAAAGTTGCAGGAATATTGTATGGAAATTGTCTCTATTTTCTCCCGCAAGCTGTTTGGCATATACTTAGAAAACGTGATTCTAAGACTAAATAACAAAACGCTTGAGTGTGGGACATGGTCATCAAATTATTTATACATAATTTATTTAACAAAGAGCTGACAAAAAAATCTAAAAATTTCCCCCATTTTCCCACACAAGCCCTTTGGCATATGCTTAGAAAAATTGATTCAAGACTATATAACATAAGACTTGAGTGTCGGACGTATCATATTAATTATATATTTTGATCAACATATTCTCTTCATCCACTAGATATACAGAAAATTTGTTTTTAGTGCTTCAATGAACCATAATCTTACAGTAGGAAAATCATGTCATTTTTATGAATTTTCTTCTTTATCATGGAAAATCCTTGTCAGATGGCATGTACGAATGTCTCCTTATGGAGAAATACTGGTTCACACTTTGAAATCGTCCGAGGTTTGCGAGGCCTAAGCACATTCTGATAACTAAATGGTTCTTATTCTGAATGTTTGGTGGAATTTCCCTGTTTATAAAATCCATAATAAGGACCAAATGAGGTTTATTTGTTCTTTTTTTGTCCATACCTTCGTGGTATACATAAAACATGGTTTTTCCAGTTTTAAGGTTGTGGATATTAAAAATATTGACACTTAGTTGATGCAGGTAAAATGTGTCACAGGGATGGCAAGATTTTCCATGTAGTCAACATAAATAATTGCTTCTACCATGGCATCCGCATCTGACTAACTCTTGAATCGACTTCATCTTGGTACAGAATGTTCTGGCTTTTCTTTGTGGACAACTTTTCCGTCACAGCTACACGTTTAGCAACGTCGTTTAGGACCTTAGACTTAATTTTGTTTGAAAGTTTCTCACATATGCAGCAGGTATCAACCTGTGGTCTACCGAAAGACAAGAATATCTTGCGGTAAAAGCTGTACTTTATAGATGATTCGAGATTTTTCGTGAGAAATATTCATGCATCTTCTTAATATACAATTTTTCACTAAGGTAGTGATAGTCACGACTACCATAATGTGATTTTTACGGGAAATGGACGAATATATTCCTCGACTTGCCTGACCTGCCTTTCATGTTTTGCATTCCCTGGGGTATTTTTTTTCTTCTGTCAATGTCCCAATAAGTTAGCCAAGCGCCGCACACGGTCTACAGTGATCACATGGATACTAACAAAAGTCGTTTTACACGCACTATACTTCCTAAACTAGAGGGCACATAGTATTTATATGATTTGCTTGTGGTCTTTGCACTATTTCCATATACTCTAGGTCGTTTACGTGAAATTTCCGAACACTCAATAATTAAAGCCTACAAATATTCATCTTGTTCATTTTTGGTCTCTAAATCATAAAATTTATCAAATATCTCTTGCCGATCACCCTCGGGAATTTTCAGGAAACAACATGCCCTCACCTAAAAGTGAAAAACTTACTTAAGTGAATCACCCATTGTCCGTTCATTTACTTTGACGCTTCTGTAATTCAGATATTCCTTGCCCTTCACTCGTGCACTTTTAATCACTTCATTTTTATAAATAATTTGTTTTAGTCCCTTCTCGCGTTTTTAGGAATAATTTCCAGAGGAAGATTCTCCTCGGATGACGATATTTTCAAAACTATGTTATTCGTCACGTCGGCGTCGCGTCGGCGTTAGGAGCAGTTTGTTCGAGAAACATCACATGTCCGGGCTGCGTAAATACATTCTTTACTACGGTACAGATGGCGTGTACTCTGTACCGCAGTAACCAATATTACCGAAACAACGCGCAAATCTCACATACATTGCTTACTACGCTGCAGATGTTTATCTGTAAAGGTGCGTACAGACCTGACGAGACGCGCGCGCGACACGCACGCGACGCGCCGACCGCGCGCCTGCTACTCGAACGCGACGCGCACGGTTTTCTCGCGCGCCTGCTGTGAGCCATGTAGAGAGACGCGCGCGCCACGCGACTAAGTTCTATTCACTGATTCTAGCGCGATTGCTACGCTCCTACTACTACCCGTCCACTCTGTGCCTAGCTCTTTCTTTGATCTGCCGTCGAAAAACCGACAGCAGACGGGTAGCGACGCGCCTTGGACAGGCGACGCTAGCGCCGCGCGCGCGCCCCGTCCACACTTAGAAATTTTGGACTGTCGCGTGCGTGTCGCGCGCGCGTCGCGTCAGGTCTATACGCACCTATATGTATTAAATACTGTAGGTCAAATAACGGCATACTGATCATCCGTTGCTTACGACACCATATACGATATTTATTGTTCAATATTTTTCTTCAAATATACACAAAGTTTCGAGATGTTATTTATTGATTCCAGAGGATTTTGCGACCAAACGAATACACGTGTGACGATTTTGTTTGCTGCTGCTAAAATTGGCACTGTACGTACCTTTAGCATGCTTTTAACCCTGAACAAAGTGAAGCTAACTAACTACACACTCATGTTTAAGTTATACCCTACGAAATCAAGAATTCGGAGGCCGAGGCATCCCCAACGTCATCATGACAGACGATTATTTAGCAGAAAGAAATGCATTAAAATTCCCCGAGACCAGTTTGTCCATTTGTATAATCCATGTACCCCAAAAATTTTGGAGATGGTTGTTGAACACTCAGCACATAGCTTCTAAAGACCCTCGAATGCCCATAATTAGAGAAATTCAACGCTTATTCTAATCCACTAGTGAGGAGGACGCCCAAGAAATGAATGAAAAGTTTGTACAAAACGAATGTCTTTTATTGTATCACAATTTAATTGGCCATATAAAAACTTTATGGGAACGCAAGTAAGATATCCAAAGTAAGTAACCTACTTATTAGAATATTTCACAAATTAAACATTATTTTTACTTAATAAAGCACTTTCGAATACCCTCAGAGCCTAATAATTAAATCGTAAAAACTTAATTTGCGAAATCTTCGAATAATAGGCCAAAAACCATGAACAAGTATAGCACTGTTACTTACCACTCTCGTCGGATAATTTCTCTCAATGTTGTCTCATTTGTTTAGCTACTTTACGAAAACGCAATCAAAAGACGATAAGTGCTTGTTTCTGCAATAATTGATGTAGTAAGTATTCAGAATGTTTAACGGGGCCAGTGATATCACATAAAAGGAGAAAGGCACTAAAAAACCGCTGCCAATGTTATCCATATTTTCACATTTTTAGGATTTACAACAAAAAAACTAACACCAACCCAACCCTCTATAAAAAATAGTATGATAATCGAATTCCTTAGCCTCGAAAATATAGGAAACGAAAAATCAAATAGTTTTGCAATGTGCATACGACAGATATATTTAAACTATTTCTACCTATAATAGAAATTGTATATTATGCTATGCTGCAGTGAGGAAGGGATGAGCAGTACGCAGTTACTAGGCCTACATTATTGACTACGATACAGATAGTGTAAACATCTGTAGAGTAGTAAGAAATGTATGTGGGATTTGCGCTTTATTTCGGTACCATTGTTTACTGCGGTACAGAGACCAAGCCATCTGTACCGTGGTAAAGAATGTATTTACGCGTCCGGGCTCGTGGGGTTTCTCAAATAAATACGTATTTTAAAGTAGCGCTGAAAGCGTTAAATGGATTGGACTTGTGGGATTTATCTTTAAAAGATGCGTCTATTATTGAAGAACATGTTAAGCAAAAAAAATCGAAATGTCAAATGTAATGGACATGTGGGATTTCTCAAATAAGTGATTCAAATAATATTACATATTCAAGCTTATTAAAGATATAATATTAGAGAAATTTAAAATATTATAGGAATAATAACCGAATAATAATACGATTTTTTTTTATGGCAGTGGCACACACACTAAAGGGAGATTCTATGGCGCTCGACGAGCGGTGTGTGTGCGAAGATGTTGATTGAAACGGTTCTTGAATATTTGTAGGTTGTAATTAGTGGAAAACAGATGTCCTGGAAGTGAGTTCCACAGTGATGCAGTGCGCCAGACAAAGGAGTTCCGGTAAAGCGATGTTCTAGCTGTTTCTAGTTGTACGACGAACTGGTGCGCTCCTGCCGTCTGTCGGGACTGTCTGACAGGAGTTGCCAGGGACGGGATTATGCGGGCCAAATCCTGGGAACATCTGCCGTGAAAGTATCTGTAAAACAGAGACATCTCGGCTACATGTCTGCGATGTTCCAGACTATCCAGATTCCGGGTCAACTCCGGATCGCCGACGAGACGCACAGCCCTCTTCTGAATGGAATCCAGCAGCTTTAGGGTATGCTTTGGTGCGACGCCCCAGATATGTGAGCAATATTCTAAGCACGGTCTTATTTGCGCTTTGTACAGCAAGAGCAACTGCTGCGGTGTATAGAGTTTTTTGTTGCGAAATAGCGCACCAAGCTTCTGGGAGGCTGATTTTGCGATGTTAGCAACATGGTCATGCCATGACATATTGCTCTTGACCGAGACACCCAGCAGCCCGATTGACGAGGATGAAGGAATGGTCGATCCTGCGATAATGATGTCAGGGCCCGCTGTGTTGGCCCTCTTAGTAAACGTTGCTGCTTGGGTCTTTGCTGCATTGAACTGGACCAAATTTCGGTCGCCCCAAGTTTGAACTTTCTCCAGGTCTTGATTAATTGCTGTAATCTGCTCCTGTCTGCGGTGATGAGTCTCAGTCGCTGGTAAGGGTTTTTCTGAACTGAAACTCTGTCGAATGCCTTTGAAAAATCCAACGCAACCGCTCGAGACTCTCCGTAGTTTTCAATTGCCCTACTCCATATATGAGTGACATATGCCAATATATCTTCTGTCGATCTCTCTTTGCGAAAGCCGTATTGATTATCGCTGATTATTCTGTTGCTCTCGAGGTACTTGAGTAGTTGCTGGTTGACTACACGTTCCATGACTTTGGAGATTATTGGAAGCAAGGCAATTGGGCGATAGTTTGAGGGCGTGGTTTTCTTGCCTTTTTTGGAACAGGTTGCAGTCGAGCGACTTTCCAAGAGGATGGGTAAATCCCTTTTCTGTAAGAGAAAAAAAGCCTGAAAAAAACGGGTGTTAGTTCGTTGGAGCAGTTCTTTAGCACGATGGCAGGTATTCCGTCCGGTCCTGATGCCTTTTGCGTATCTAGTTCTTTAAGGATTTTGCGAAAATAACTAATAATAATAATAACAACGCAGGGTTGCTATAATTTACGCAGGATAAATAAATATTTTTATATTTTTTGTCAGCTCTTTTATGAATAAATAATATGCTCTCTGTGGGACACTCAAGCCTTTTGTTATACAGTGTGACCAGTAAAGTCCGCATTATATGGGCTTTTTGTTAATTAATAGGTTTATTCAAAATTTGACTCTGGCATCAATTTCTGCTTCGATCTAGATGAATAATAACCAAAAAAATAATAGTCACGTAGTTCGTCTTAACTGTCAAATTTTAATTTTGTTCGGAAAAAAGTTCAAAAGTGGGGTTATTTCTCAAAATATCGAAAAAAGTTATTAGAAAAAGTTTTTCTAAATACAATTTTCAGCCCATATGCAAAGTTTTAGCTACATCAGATAATGTTGTTTTTGCCTATTTTTTTTTGTAAATTGGACCGCTGTGGCAAAATAAGACTCAACGCAACCTTCATACAACTTCTTAGTTTTGACAATACTTTATTCCAGGTACATTTTCTTCAAAGTAACGCCATAATAAGTGTGTGTTTTTCTACAAAATCCAAATTGGCCTATTAAAATTTGGTCACATGTGATGCAAAGTTCATTTGTTTTCGACCCTGTATAAAGTAGCTTCATAAAATATGAATTTTTGAAAAGGTAGTTGGTGTCTAAAAGTAATACATTATGATTAAGGAAATAGTTTAATTGAAAAGGGTCCAATTATCTAATAAATAATCGTAAGTTATATCACAAGTGTTAAATATTTTTTGAATATACTTTGACATTTTTGTGTCAAATTTGTTATAAAAAATATCACGAGACTAAATTTCTTTAAACAGAAATTTAGTCGAGTGGAATTTTTATAACAAATTTGGCGGAAAAATGTCAAAGTATATTCAAGAAAAATATTTAACACGAGTGGTATGTGACATGACTATATACTGAGAAATGAATACATAATATTATTATGTTAATAAATAATATTTATTTTAATGGAAAAACATAAACAATAAGGAATATAAAATGGAAACAACAAGGAAAATGAACTTTTATAGTAATAGTTAAATACACAATTATTATACACGGAAGCAGTTTCTTGACGATGATTGTACGCCATTTTCGTCTGAAGTAGTTCGCATTAACGGTTAAAACAATCTTGGTGATTTTACATTATATCCTCTCTTAGATATTAGCAGGTGAAAAATACTTACAGGATACATATATTGTTCCTTACTATTCGGAACTAGCCATTTTGAGTCTGCAATTTTTTTGTTTCCGCCTTGAGTCATCTTGGAAAATATTGGGTTGTATTCAAGTCGGCTTGTTTCAACATTCAACACCATCATATGTAATTTTTTTTTTTTTAAATTAACCATACATGCATAAGCCTCGCCTCCTCTCCATGCTAACTCAACCGAGGCAATATGAAAACATTTTCTTTGTAGGTCTTCGGGATTATTTTCCTGATAGATTTGCAATATTTTCTTGTATTCCTCGTAAGTCAGTGCTTTTGAACTAACTTTTCGTTTTTGTACGTCGGTTTGAAGAAGTTTTCGTTTAGCATTTCTAGCCTTTCTGGCCTCTTGAAATACTATGTCTTTGAAAGGGTCGATTTTTATATGATACAAGTTAAAGTACCTTTCTTGAAGAAACTGTGCTGTTTGGTTCCAGATTTGTTTAATGACGCCTTCTTTGTAGTCTGAGCCATCCCTTTTCCTCATATTAAATGCCCAGTCTTCCATAATTGAAGCCAGTATTGTTAATGGCGTATTTTCTTCTAGTTGAACATTTCTGTTGACACAAAACTCCTCAAATTGTGCCCATACAAACTTTTTGGTTCTTGCAGTATTTACTGGAACAGATTTAATTGCATTTTCTCGTATCTCCTCAAAAGAAATATTAGTAAATCGATTTAAAGTCATTATGTAAATTACGATATTTTTGACAAGCGTCTGACGAAAATGGTAGGTAGGTAGTCGACTGGTGGCGCGGGAAATAATTTCGAATATAGGTTATAGTAGCAAATATTCCCTGATATTTGAATTTGATTGGTTGAAAAACAGAATTTGATTGGTTGAAAGAAAACCGAGATATATAGTCGGTAGAAAATTAAAAGCATTTAAAATTCCAACTTTTTAATTAATAACTAACTCAAACTATTTTTGATATTTGAATATTAAACTAAAAGCCATTTAAAAACTTAAATTTTTTAATTACATTTCTGTGTGCCTTCCATTGCGTTCAATACAAACAATTGTTCTTCTTGACACATCTTTAATGGAATTTCTGATACTCCGGGGACTTATTTCTAAAATACAGTTACGGATCACCGTTTCCAAATGATCAATATTACGGAAAGGTCTTTGTTTGTAAACTTTTTGTTTAAGGTAACCCCACAAGAAAAAATCAAGTGGAGTTAAGTCCGGAGACCTAGCCGGCCAGTATTGCTCCATATTACGCCCAATTACTTTGCCCCTAAATATTTCCAAGAAGCGTTCTTGAACCTGTCTTGTATTATGGATGGAAGCGCCATCACATTGGTACCACAAATTAACCATACATGCATATTACAATAGGCATATTATCCAAAACTTCTAGGATATCTGTATTAAGGAAGCGTAGATATTCTGCAGAATTTAAATTGCCCCTAAAAAAATATGGCCCAACAACTTGATTGTAAAACACCGCACCACACATTTGTTTTAAAGGAATACTGGTTTCTGCATTCTATTGTAAAATTTGGATTTTCTTGAGACCACCATCTACAATTTTGAGAGCTAACAACGCCATTTGAAGTAAATGTGGCCTCGTCGGTCCATAAAATGTGAAAGGGAAAATATACATCTTCTTCTTTTTTCCCCTGGTACCAAAAAGAGAATCCCAGACGAATGTCAAAATCTCGCTCCTTTAGAGTATTTATAAATTTAGGTTTATAAGGTTTAAATTTATTTTTGTGCAAAATACTCCTTACACTCTCTCTTGGAACGCTAGTTCTGCCAGAAACATCTTTGACACTAGTTTTTCCATGTTCCACAATATCTAGGCAAACATTTAATTGGACTTCTTCACTATGTCTTATAGGATTGTGAGGTTTCTTGAATGAATTTTCCACCGATCCAGTAGATTTAAATTTCGTCATAATCCTACTTACAGTAGATTGTTGCACACTTTGACCTGGATGCCTTTCATTAAAAATGTTGGCTGTGACGCGATGACTTGTGTTTTCACCACATATTAATACAATTTCAATTTTTTCCTGTACAGTTAACATTTTGTTTGAATTTAAAGCGCAGTATTAATTATTAAAGGCCACTATGGCAAACAGAAAGCGATTTGAATGTCATTATTAATGCAAGGGCTTGTCAATATTTTTTTCAAATGTTTCACGGCCAACTTAAATTTTTGATGCATTACTGTAAGATAAATGCTAATTAATTTATTGGAAATTGCATTCAAATAATAAACGGCTATTTTACTTTTTTGATAACACAGCTTCATAACAAATTTTAGTACAGGCATTTTAAATTAAATCGTTGAAACTAGATACACATTTTGTGAAGTTAAATGTACATTTATTCTCCACTTAATGAATGCAGACTTCACTGATGACGCTGTGTACTTGATTGTGTTAATTACTAATAATGTATATTACGTTTAGACACAAACTACCTTTTCAAAAATACATATTTTATGAAGCTACTTTATACAGGGTCGAAAACAAATGAACTTTGCATCACATGTGACCAAATTTTAATAGGCCAATTTGGATTTTGTAGAAAAACACACATTTATTATGGCGTTACTTTGAAGAAAATGTACCTGGAATAAAGTATTGTCAAAACTAAGAAGTTGTATGAAGGTTGCGTTGAGTCTTATTTTGCCACAGCGGTCCAATTTACAAAAAATAGGCAAAAAAACAACATTATCTGATGTAGCTAAAATTTTGCATATGGGCTGAAAATTATATTTAGAAAAACTTTTTCTAATAACTTTTTTCGATATTTTGAGAAATAACCCCACTTTTGAACTTTTTTCCGAAAAAAATTAAAATTTGACAGTTAAGACGAACCACGTGACTATTATTTTTTTGGTTATTTTTCATCTAGATCGAAGCAGAAATTGATGCCAGAGTCAAATTTTTAATAAACCTATTAATTAACAAAAAGCCCATATGATGCGGTCTTTACTGGTCACACTGTATAGTCTTAGAATCACTTTTTTACGTATATGCCAAAGGGCTTGTGTGGGAAAATGGTGGAAATTTCTAAATTTTTTTGTAAGCTCTTTGTTAAATAAATTATGTATATAATTAATTTGATAACCATGTTCGACACTCAAGCCTTTTGTTATTAAGTCTTAGAATCACTTTTTCTAAGCATATGCCAAACGGCTTGCGCGAGAAAATGGTCAACTCCCATACATTTTTCCTGCAACTTTTTTATTTTCTGAAAATTTGAAGATCACGCTTTACACTCAAGCTATTATTTTTAACGGATTCTTATAATTCATGAGTTTTTATTGCAAATAATTTCTTTGATGGGAAAATAACTGAAAAATCGAAAATAATTTCCGTTAAATTTTCCGACCCCAAAATCTACTTAGCCAACATATTTTTCGGGCTAGTGATGATGTACGTTGTCATACTTTCGAGGGGCTTGTATGGAAAAATGTGTCAAAATCTCGATTTTTTCTTACAAGATTGCGCCCTTATTTTAACCTTTCATCCACCTGCAACACTCTCAGGTTCAATGAATTAATAATTTAGTGAACACTGCTTGCGTGAAAATTTCGGCAACAGCCTCCTTTTATTTATGTTTTGGAAAATATAATTTTCCATATGTTATCCCCAGGGACCACTCTGATCCATCCCTCCATCTTACTCAACATCGATGTATAGTTCGCCCAGCCGTTGTTGACCCTCGAAACGCATGCAATTGCATGCGTTTCGAGGGTCAACAGCGGCTGGGCGAACTATACTTTTCAACCCTATTGGAGGCTTGTATGCGAAAATGGGGCACCTAAATCTGTCACTATTTGACGGTCTAATAGTAAAAATTCTATAGGAGCTTTTGTATATGAAAGGAAATTCATGTTTTGAATAAAATAAAGCATTTCCGCGGAAAAAATATTTAGGATATATGCTAGTAATCTTGAATAGAATCTTTCTATAAAATGCTCCACCTCTAACTGATTTCTGCAAGAAAAGTTAGAACTGAAATTTTTTGCATTGTAAATGGAAAAACATTTCCCCAATCGACTCGACCCCAATATCCCTGTAGTAGGCGACATATGAGGCGATATTATTTTAAATTAATGAAAATTATTTTTGTCGCCCACTAAAACCTAAACGTTATCATAATACCTTATTACTACATTTTGCTTGTATTTTCACTTTTTGTTATTTCAATTATGCCTGATTTTGGGCGAAGTTATATTTAATTTTTTTTAATATCTATATACCTATCACATATAATTTGACGAATATTTTGTGAAATGGTAATATTTAAAAAATATTCATTTGATAACCTAATCTAGATGCATCCTTTAAAGGCCTTACTCTAAAAATTATTAGTCGAAGTGAAATTATGTTTATAAATAGCATATTAATTAGAATCTGTAGTAAATCGAGATTACGAAGAATATACCATTAAAAGGTCTTATATTGTTAAAAGTATTCAAATACATTTGTAGGAAAAGTATCGACCATTTCGTATTCGGCAATCGACATTCGAACACAATAATTAAAGTACCCGTATGCAGGGTCCGAATAAATTTTACCCCAACCCAGCTCTGGTGTATACAAATTAGTATTTTCATAAAATTCTTCAAAATATTTCCCATTGTACTGCTTTTCTACGTCTACTGATGGTAGGTGAGATAGCAATATAAATATAAGCCCAACTTGGGACGCACTGTATATATGTAGGATATGTTCTTCAATCACGTTTGTATTTATTTTTGCTAGTTCTCGCGGTTGTGGTTCGAAAACATTATGTGAATTCTTCATTATTTAATGATAATTCGGCAGTAGCTTTATCTTTATAATAGAAAATAATCTGTATGAAACAAGATGGTTACGGTGAAATTTGTAAGATAATCAATCCAAACTATTAACAAAAGGTAATAAAAATCCAGAACAGGCTATACATTTTATTTCTTTTTGAAAAGCTTGTAAAAACGTATAGTAAATTATCAGTATAAGGTATGATTTGAATTAGATTAATATCTTATTGATGCAATGTAATCAGGACCATAATATAAAATGAAAAATGACAATTTAATATCTTAAACAAATAATAAGAAAATTAAACTCCTAGCAAGTGGACCGTTATTTTGTGTGGCATTCATTTGTTTCTGTACATATCCCCATCAACTTTTGGATAGTGATAATATCTCTATATACCTCTTTTGAATATTCTACATCTTAGTTGGACGATTCCCAATCCAAACCCTAGTACTAATTAAAGTCCCTATTATTATTCAAATTCATTCTTTATTGGTGCTAGTACACATAGTGTTTACACAAGTCAAAATCACATTCATCAATGTTACAATATCTATTTTTAAAAGAATGCGATACTTAGATCTATGCTACAATCTTAGGAGAAACAACCACAAATAGAAACAGCTAATCAGTCTAAAAAGTTTAACAGTCATATATGACTTAAGACATACAAACAAATAAATAAATCTAAGGTACTTGGTACAGTTAAAAATATACATGTATTTAGTTTCAACAAAATAGATGTTTTTATTCTACATATAATGGCTTTAATAAATGTAACTGATTTGAAATGTTTAATCTTTACCCGGATCGTACTTTGTTATTCGACCAACTGAGTGTGGAGTTGCAATACTCATCTAAGGAGTAGAAGGCACTACCGATAAGCAGATCTTTGATTTTTCTCTTAAATAATGTGTTGCTTAGGCTAATTACCTGTTGTGGTAGTTTATTAAAAAGTTTAACAGCATGGTATCCTGGGCCATTCTGACACCTTTGCAATCTGTGATAGTTAGGTCTTAAACTGTTTTTATTTCTTGTGTTATGGTCGTGGATCTCAATAAAGCTGGTATACAAGTCAAGATTGTTTTTAACATAAACAAGATTTTGCAAAATATACTCAGATGGTAATGTTAATATTCTGTGTTTTATAAAGGCTGGCTTGCACTCTTCTCTGTAATTTAAGCCTGCCACCACCCTAACAGCTCGCCTTTGCATAGCGAAAACATTTTGAGCACCACTGGCGTGGCCCCAGACTAGCAGTTGGTAACTTAAGTGGGAGTGAAACAAAGAAAAATATGCTTGTTTAACAGCTTTCAACGAGACACACAGTGACAAGCTTCTCAAGAGAAAAACACTTTCACTCAATTTTTTTGTTGTTATTTCCGTATGGGCATCCCATAGGAGCTTTTGATCAAGAGTTACCCCCCAAGAAATTTACATTATCTTCCATGGGATCAATATTTTTGAGTGAAAATACGTACTTCTGAGTCTTGGACTCGTTTAAAAAAAGTTTATTGGTTGAAAACCACTACCTAGGCCTCGACTGTGCCTCGCCCGACATGTCTATAGCTGTCTGTAAGTCTGTGTCTTGTACTTGTCCGGTTGTGTCGTCAGCAAAATTGAAATACAACTCATTTACAGCAATTTTTGGCAAATCGTTAATAGAAATAAGAAACAAGATTGGGCCAATAATTAAGCCCTGCGGAACACTAGTGGTAACTTCTTGCTTGTTCGATGTTAAGTTGTTATAATTTACTGTTTGGAGGCGTTTTGTAAGGTATGTTTTAATGAGAAGTATACTATCTTGTGAAAATTTATAGTATGGTAGTTTGTCAAGTAGAATGTCATGGGAAACACAGTCGAAAGCTTTGCTCAGGTCACAAAATACAGACACTGTGTGTAGTAAGTTCTCAAAACCCTCCATGATATTCTCTACAAGTCTCAAAATTGCTAGTATTGTGTTTTTACCCTCGCTAAATCAAACTGACCAGGACTAAGAATGTTATTTTGTTCAAGGTTTGTTTTGCTAGGCATTTTTCATATATTTTTGATAGAATAGGTAGTAAAGCAATAGGTCTGTAGTTGCTTGGGTCATTGGCATCCCCTTTTTTGTATATAGGTACAACTTTTGCAATCTTAAGACAGTCAAGAAAAATGTTCTTCCTAATTCACAGATTAATCAATTTTGTCAGCGGTATAGATTACAGGTAGTAGATTTTTTACTCCCTTTATCAATGTTATATCCAGATTGTATATATCTTTACTTGTTTTGTTCTTAAGCTGACCAATCACCTCCCTAACCTCGTTAAAAGACACTTCTTTAAAAAAGAAAGGATTATTATTTAATGCTATGTTTTTTAAGTTTCAATCTGCTGCTACTTTGCTAAAGTAGTTGTTAAAATCTTGTGCAGTTTAGTTAAGTGATTGATCTAATGGTCTTGTAGGCTTTTGACGTAGTTCATTAATTACTTCCCACATGCATTTGATTGAGTTAGATGAGTTTTTTATTTTTTGTTTCATTACATTGTATTTTTTATTCATTAATTGCTTTTTTGTACTCTTGACGATGTTGTTTTATATATTCTTTCAGTTCATTAGTTGGATGATGAGTGCAAGTATCATTTAAGTAATTTAAGTAGTCCCGTTTGTCTCTAAGGGTGTTATTAAAACAGGTAATGTTATAGGCTAGGTTTTTTTTTGTTTTATAGGTTTTTTTAAGGAATAACTTGTTAAAAGCGAACTCAACCAACTGCCTGAGGGTTTCAAATTTTGTTTTTGCATTGTGCAATTTAGTGTGATTAGTTGACCATTGTGATCCGACTCACCAGGTTTTACTATGCTTGCATGGAAATCTTCTTCTGAGAAGTTTATAAAGACATTATCCAAACAATTCTGTTCTCTTGTTGGTGCAAAGACAGTTTGTGTTAGCCCATATGAATGAAGCATATCAGTAAGTTCCTTAGAGGTTTTTTTACTCGTGCAAAATTTGACATCGAAATCTCCTGCCAATATAATTTTTTGTTGTATCCCTATGAGAGTCAAAATCTGGTCAAGAACATTAAGAAAGGTGTCAAAATCACCCGAGGTTGACCTATATACTGATATTATTGTAATATTGTATTTACTAGATTTTGCAGCACACACCTCAATGCACTTCTCCACGCTCAGTTGTTTAATGTCACTCAGTTCCGTAAAGTGTGTTCCCTGCTCTAATAAAATTAGTGAGCCCCCCTTAATATACATTGAACGACAAAAGGATGCTGCCACAATGAGATTCCCAATTTTTAGAAAGTCTATTTCTCCTGAAGTTAGAAAATGTTCAGTAATACACATTACTTTAATGTCTTTATCACAGCTAAATGCATCCAGCTCATCTGTGATATCCCTTATCGATTGAGCGTTGCAGTGGAATACTTGAAAACTTGCTTTGCATTTTTCTTGTATAGGTTTCAATATTTCTTCTGCACTATCTTTTAATTCGCCTGTGTTTGTAGGATTCGTCTGGCATGCGTAAAATGGTTGATTATGACCCCCTCACCCCATATATCTGAGCTCATATTTTTTCCTGCATTTTTCTCCAATACCTCTATTTTAAATGAGCATTTATAGTTGCTACTCTTGGTTTTCATTTTATGGCATTTGGTTTCTATTTGTGTGGTGTTTATTACGTAGTTTTTTACGTCTTCTTCTGTCACCGTAGGCGATAGGCCTGTAGGCTAAAGTTTTTGTAGCCTCCAAGTATTGGCTTTTGCCTGTTGATGGGTCCATTTTTTCTATGTAGGGCCCCTGCCAGTCGTTTTCCCTATTTTCTGTTTGCCTGTTTGGAGTTGACTTTTGCCTGTTAGTGGCACCTTTTTTTACGGTTTACAACAGTTATACCCACAATTCCATGTTAGCACCATCAGGAGATGACTAAAGTTGTTTTAATTATCTCCTGACGATGCTAAACATGGTTAGCGAAGAGGCTAAACATTCCGTGTCGGGATTATAAAACTCTACAGAGCTTTCATTTCTGGAACTGAAATAACTGTGGATAGGCTATTGATTATGTCATATAGAAAAGAACTAAGACGTTCACGGGTTCTTATTGCTGGAATCGATCAGTGGGTTATAAATGAAGAAAAAACCGCGGAGTACTATTAAATTAGAGGGTGGAAGTTGAAGATAGGGGTGAAAAACCACCCCTTTTGGTTTTTTCAATATATGTCGTAAACAAACCAAAATTTCGATATATCTCATATGAAACTTTTTGTAGAGAATCAAATTTCCCATCGGAATAGTATTTTTTGAGTATTGAAAAAAAATTTGATGCCGAAACAGTCGAAACACACTTGAAAAAAAAGCGAAAATTTAGATTTTTTGATTTTTCTTGCTTTTTCTCCTGTATCTTTTTTTTCGGCTTAGATAAGTATAGGGATTGCTTTAGATAACAAAAAATAGATTAAATTTCCTTTAAAATGGTGGGCGGAACAAATTTTTTACATGAAAATTGACCGAGATATGGCCATTTGAACCTTGCTGTTTTTTTTTGGCATTTCATTCCTCTTGTACGAATATTGTGTTTGTTCGCATTTTATTGAAAAAATTACTGTTTTGCACAACTAAAAAAACGTTGTTCTCTAACCCTAGTTTAGAGACAACGTATTCTTGACTAAATCTCTATTAGAATTCGTTCATTCTAACATACTGTATCACCTAGGAAAAATGATAATGTATATTTTTGGAAACCACACATCGGTAAAGTAGCGTCAAAATTGTTTGATAGAAATAGTTTTAATTTTCCTCATTTGCAGAGTATCTAGGATTTATTCATGCCTACAATGGCGTAGCTAGGCGTCGGCGACATCGGCGACTGCCGACGGCCTCGCGCCCTTTGGGGCCTCGCAAAAATTAGGTCTTCAAACCTAAAAATGTGCACTTCTGGATTTCCCAAAATAAAAACATAAAGCAAATAAGCTTGATACTATACAAAACTCTTAAGTATCACAGAACTTATTAAAATTTTGATTTTATCTACTGCAAATTAACAAATTTTCCACGAACTTTCAAATCATATAGTTTTTATTATTAATTATAAAATATTAATCCAAGAGAATTCTTTACGCCTTGTGGTTATCACAGTTGGAATTGGCTATTGGTAGATGCAGCAAACTTTTCTGTAACTGCTAAAGTATGTTTTGGCTTTTGTAAATAAAATATATGTGCTCTTTTCAGTAAACGCTGGGAGCTTGTTAAATGTAAACTGAAATAGGCATTAAAAGCTATGTCTGAGACAAGATTGGAGAGTCGGATTGGAGCAGCTAAAGCAATATTTTTGCAATTTGATGATATCGTAGATTGGGTAAATGATCTACAAGATAAAGATTCTGAAACTCTGAGTGACTGTAAAGCTATCTTAAATGAAATGTTCACTTTTGAGTTTTTTGTAGCAGTACACGTCTGGTACAAAACTTTGCTACGTGTCAATAATATAAGCAAACTATGGCAGTCGGTGAATGTTAACTTAAAGGGCGTCATTGACATTTTACGTTCTTTTTGTACCTGGATACAAGAATATCGTAATACAGGATTTGAAGAAGCTGTTGCACAAGCTCGATCGTTTGTAGAGAAAAGTACTTATGAAATCCTGCCACAATTTAAAGACAAAAAAATAGCGAGAAAGAAAAGAATGTTTGGGTATGAACACATTGATGAACCTGTACAATCTAAAATGCTAAATTTATGTAATTGAAAAAATTCTGAATACATTCTAAAAATTTTTAATTAAATTCTATAAAATGCTAAAAAATACTGCAAATACTAATTAATTTAGATAATTCTAAGAAATGCTACTAACTTCTAAACATTCTATTAACTGATGGGACACCAAAATTCTAAGGTGATTTCGGGGATAATACCGATCCAATTTTGTTCACCAAAAATTCTAAAAAATGGTAATTTTTATGTAATTGTTTTAAAAAATTCTAGAAATTCTAAGAAATTCTAAGAATTTCTGAAAAATATATATTTATTGTGCAATCTCGCCGGTGTGACCGGGCCGCTGCGCGTGAGTTTGAGCATGCGCAATAGGTTCAAATTCTGAATAAATTCTATACAATTCTAATTAAATTCTATAAAACGCAAAAAATGCTAAAAATACTGAGAATTTCTGATAATTCTAAGATATGATAATAAGTTCTAAAAAATGCTAAAAATTCTATTACATTGTACACCAAAATTCTAAGGTGGTTTCCCCCTCGCCATCTATTGAAATGCAGTTCCATCTATTTGGCTTTTTCATTACCATGATAGATGCTATCCTAGCCGACACTAAATGTCGATTCAAATCACTTAACGACTATTTTCAACGATTTAGCTTTATTTACGACAAAAATTATTTGAAATCTCTATCAGAAGAAGATCTGCGCAAGCATTGTAAAGATTTGGACACAATACTACGGCAAGTTGAAAACAGCGACATTCAGCCCTTCGAGTTATTTGAGGTATTCCAGCTTTTCAGGTCTAATTCACCAGACTCTGTAACAGATGTAAAACAACTTTTACGATATATTTGCAAGAAATATATCCAAATTAGAATTATGCTGACAGTTCCGGTCAGTACCGCTTCGATTGAGAGGAGCTTTTCAACGCTGAAACTTATTAACAGCCATTGAAGAAGCATGATGGGCCAACAGATACTATATCTGCATTGGCAGTTTTATCGATTGAAGCTGAAATAGCGTCTCGCTTAAGTTACGATTCAATACTGGAAAAAATCAGTCAAGCAAAAAGCCGAAAAGTACTAATTTTATGTTTTATACTATACTGTTTGTAAAATGTTTGATTAGCTTTAAATGTTTAGAGGTAGCTGTTATTTAAAGGTTAATTAACAATAAACTCGTTCTTATCAGGTATATAAATAATAAATAATTGCACTAATAAGCACTTTTCATAACCGTCAACCGAGATATAAAAAGGGCCTCGCAAAGCGGATATCGCCGACGCCTACGTTTGGTTTAGCTACGCCACTGCATGCCTACAGTGGTTGTGATACGACTTCAGCTTTCTATAACATTGGCAAAAAAAAATTATGAATTTTATAACTAAAAATAGTGTACGACTTGAGCCATACATGGAAATATTCTTACGTGACAATGCAACTGAACACGATATTAACTTTGCATCGGAATACATTGCAGCTTGTTTGTATGGGGCAAAGACCAACATGACTCTGAGCAACTGCCGATTTTTAAAGTTTTGTAAGCTGTCTAAAAATGCCAAGTTTTCTCTGACACAATTACCACCAGCACGTGATGCTATCCAACAGCATGGCTTGAGGACTTATCGTCAAATGCAGCAGTGGGAAAGAAATATCTTGGACCCTCTCAGTTGGGGTGGAAAAGGTCCAAGTATGGGTTAATTGCGATTCGCACAACGGCACCTCCAGCGGCAGAGATTTTGCTGAAAAAAATTACTTGTGGTTGCACTACAGGTACAAGTTGCCATGGTAACTGTGGTTGCAGAAAGATGAATATTGCTTGCTCATTTTTTTTTTGTAAAGAATGCATGGGGATTAATTGTGACAATATACAAGAAACTGATATTGCAGAAGACGACATTACTAAAGACATAGATGATGTTATCGATATGCAGTTTGACAATATGCACTGTACATTTCGACAGTAGCACCATTGTTCCAAACATTAATTTGTCGTACTTGTCATGTATTACTAAATAATAAACGTAAAAAAACTTTTTTAATTGAGTAAAACAGTAATTTTTTCAATAAAATGCGAACAAAAACAATATTCGTACAAGAGGGATGAAATGCCAAAAAAACAGCAAGGTTCAAATGGCCATATCGCGGTCAATTTTCATGCAAGAAAATTGTTCCACCCACCATTTTAAAGGAAATTTAATCTATTTTTTTTTTATCTGAAGCAGTCCCTATACCAAAGCCCAAAAAAATGATACAGCCAAAAAACATAAAAAAATCGAAATTTTCGTTTTTTTTTTTTCAAGTTTGTTTCGACTGTTTCGGCATAATTTTTTTTTTTTAATATTCAACAAATAGGTTTCCGATGGGAAATTTGATGCTCTTCAAAAAGTTTCATATGAAATATATCGAAATTTTGGTTTGTTTACGACATATATTGAAAAAACCAAAAGGAGTGGTTTTTCATCCCTATCTTCAAGTTCCACCCTCTAATTTAATAGCACTCCGCGGTTTTTTCTTCATTTATAACCCATTGATCGATTCCTGTAATTAATACCCGTGAACGTCTTAGTTCCTTATTGCCCTGTTTTTTAAGACATAATCAATAGCCTAGGAATGAAAAACAGCGCAGTAGATTTTAAGAATAATAATAATAATCGTTCAAAAATAACAATTGTCAATTCTCCTACAACTTTTGTAATAAAACTTGTATCTAGCTGCAAACATAAAAGTTGTAGGTGTGGGGCAAAATACAAGTTTTAGTTTTCTACTTTTTATAAAAGTTAACCAGTGAAATATTGTACGTGTGCAAATTTGTGAATGATATAACTCTAAATGTTAGTTCGGTACTAGGTCTAAAAATAGACAGTATAAAAAAAACTAAATTAACCTACGCCCTCCGGCGAATAATTCCTTAAAATAATATAGCCTGTTTCAGGAAATAATATTGAACTTTATATAAAAAATTACCGCATCCGTTATACTTAATAAAAATATCTTAATACATTGATGTTCTTATCTATTAAAATACGAATAAGCTACTGCCGAATACCACGAAAAAATAAAGGAGATATACAAGGGGCACCATGGACTTTTAAATCACTAAATATTAGATGAAAGCGGAAAATTAAATATATTCCAGTTTTGCGAAAGAGTTTTGTTATACGCAACGTTATTTTGTATATATTTTTATAAATGTCGCCACATATTTACTTCATCTCGTCAAGAGATGGTTCATGTTAATTTATTTTAAATAGATCACACTATATTTAATTAATATTATATATCATTTTATAAAATGTATTCTCAACCGTATCTCTTAAGAAATTTAATGAAGTCGTATTCATATTCTAAGAAAGTGAAGACATTTTGTTATACCGTGCAAGTTTTTTTAAAATCCGTGACGCATCCTATAAAGTTTTATATGCACATACAGAGTTTGTTCTAAGTCGAATAATCATTATTATAAGAGCTACCTATATAGTATCGACTCAGGAAGAAATGCTGTTGTCGAGTTTACTTTCATTTATATAGTTAAAAAAATATATATATAGTCCTTTAAAACCAAAATAATTTGCCATGTCTGAAATATATCTTTAAATTGGATTTCTATTACTATTTGTGCAGGTATTTCGGTCATTTGTATTGACCTCAAGTTGTGGGCACAATTTGTTCAAAACTACACATGAGCCAAGTGAACAAAAAGTAGTAATACTATTTAGTAAAGTAGAGTCTGGCAAGTAAAAGCAAATACTTAATTTAGAGAGAATAATCGTTAACTTTTACTAAGTAGCATTTGCTGGAAAATTATAACTAATTACTAGCACGTTGCCACCAGCATGCGGCAGTCACTGCCTGACATTGACAGGGAACTGCAAATCGGCGCGAATAAAAGAGAAAAATCTCTAAAAATCCAGAAAATCTAACAATATTTATCAGCCGTACTATCATATTTAGTAGTGAAGAAGAAAGTAGTAAAGATAAAAAAAGAAAGCTGTAAAGATGAGACGAGTAATACACACAGTAAAATGCTATTTGTGAGTTTAATACAAAACCACCGAATGGTATTAAATAAATCTATGTTGCCGAAAATTGTGGCATCGAAAGAAAAACCTGGAATTAAATAAAAATAGAGTACAGTAGAGGCATTGGTAAAATAGTCACCATAGCACAACTTAAAAAAACTCCTTAACAACATAAAGACGAATATTAAGAGGAAAACGGATACAAACGCGACGGGTAATAAACCAATCAAATTGATTGGCTCAGCTTTCTTTTAGCTGAAATGGGTTATGTAAAAACTGTGTTTTTCTTTGTTTATAAAAGGTCTGTCTGAACATAGAAACACAAATTATTTTTTTCGGAAATGCGTCATTTCCGTTTTTCAGACTTTAGATTAGCTGAAATCGGTCACATAAAAATTAGTTTTTGTTTAATGTTCTAGACATTTATTCAGAGCCCAGGAATAAAAAAATTTTTCCGGAAATGCATCATTTCTTTTTTTTTTTTAATTTAAAAAAAAAAAAAATTTTAGCTTAGAATAGCTAAAATCGGTTACATAAAAAATAGTTTTACCTTAGTAATTGAGACATTTATTCTAATCGCAGAAACTAATAACTTTTCTCCGAAAATGCGTCATTTCCGTTTTTCAAGAAAATTTAATTTAATTTAAATAACTTTAATTTAAAGTAAACTAATTGTGCAATTTGGGTCAGGTTGGATTATCGTAAGCGCTGAAACAGCGCTTATTTAATTTTGCAATTTGGAGTTGGGTTAGTTTGAGTTACGGTAAGCGGGCGCAGCGCGCTTGTTTAGCTTTGTAATTTGGGTTAGTTTGGGTTAGCTTGGATTAGTTTGGGTTAGGCTGGGTTAGTTTGGATTAGCTTAGGTCAGTTTGGGTTAGTTTGTTTCAGTTGGGTTGCTGCAAGCGCGCGGAGCGCGCTTATTTAATTTTTGCAATTTGAAGTTCGGGTTAGCTGGAGTTACGGTAAGCGCGCAAAGCGCGCTTTTTTAGCTTTGTAATTTGGGTTAGCTTGGGTTAGTTTGGGTTAGTTTGGATTAGCTTGGGTTAGTTTGGGTTAGTTTGTCTCAGTCGGGTCACTGTAAGCGCGCGGAGCGCGCTTATTTAATTTTGCAATTTGAAGTTTGGGTTAGCTTGGGTTAGCGCGAAGCGCGCTTGTTTAGCTTTGTAGTTTGGGTTACTTTGGGTTAGCGGGGGGTAGTTTGGGTTAGCTGGAGGATAAGGGAAAAACATATAACGAAACTTTGAAAGAAGTCAAATCGCTTCTACAAGTAAACAATGCAAGTAAGTTCGTCAAGCAAATCAGGAGCACAAAAGAAGGAAAACTTTTAATAACTACAGACAGAGACGAAAGCGGCCTAAAGGAGATGCACCGAATCCTCCAAGGAGAAGCAGCAGGAAATAGGCAAGTGCACAAGATAGGAGACTCCACTGGCCTAGAAACCCTCTTTATAAGAGGAGCTGACTCACTTACCACCAAAGAAGAGGTCCACGCAGCCATAAACGAAAACATACAAGACTTGGAAAATAAGCCTTACAAGATCAGTGACCTAAGGCTTATGTCAAATGACAGGCAAGCTTTTACGCTTACTATCAATAATGAAGATGCGGAGGTCCTCATTAAAAGTGGCTTCCTAAGAATAGGGTTAGTGAGATGTCGGGTGGAAAAGAGAGTGACTGTTAAAAGATGCAGTAAATGCTGGCAATTCGATCATGTGACTGAGAATTGCACGGGGCCTGATAGAAGAAGAAATTGCTACAACTGCGGTAATGAGGGGCACACAGCCAAGGAATGCACGAACGAGGCGAAATGTGTAATATGTAAAGAAGGTCACAGGGCTGGAAGCGGTAGGTGTAACGCCTTCCGCAGAAGCCTCTCCTACGCGAGAAGAACAGATAAGAGAGAGAGGAACAACAGAATGACTGGCCCTAGCTCAAGTCCCCCGGTACACATAGGCCATAGGCCGGCTGGACCAAACAAGTAAGCAATCAGCGCAAACGATGCAACGCCGGATTCCCCACAAATGGCGAATAGCCCAGGACCACCACCAGCCACAAAACGAGGAAACTATCTTCGAGTGCTGCAGATAAACGCAGACAAATCCCGCAAGGCGCACGATATGGCATTCCTGGCGGCGTCCGAGGAGCAGGCAGACCTAATAGTGGCGAGCGAACCGAATCGCAAGCTACTTGGGAACAGTCGATGGCTGTCAAACACGAGGGGAGACGTGGCCATCTATCTGGTCAACCAGAGTACGAAGATCAGCAAGAGAAAAAAAGGAGAGGGCATATCGTATATCTCGATGCCTGAAATTGATATCTACGGGTGCTATGTCTCACCAAATATCCCAATCACAGAGTTTGAATCCTACGTTGACACATTGATGGAGATGGTCTCAAATGGCAAAAGAGAAGCCTTAATATTGGGGAATTTTAATGCCAAAGCCCCGGAATGGGGCTCGCCAATCACTGACCGAAGAGGACAAATCCTCACGGAAGCGGGCGCGACGCTCAACCTAGTGGCCCACAACGTAAGAGGTAGCCCTACGTTCATCAGGAGAAACTCAAGCTCGTTTACTGACATCACCTTTTCGACACAAAAACTAGCCAGAAGTGTAACGGACTGGAAGACGCTCAAAAATGAGCCACTGTCTCCACACGTCCATATTGTGTTCAACGTAAATGGCGTAAACATGAAAAACGCCTCAATAAAAAATAAAGTCAGCTTCAACAAAGAACACTTTGCGAACTGTATAAACGAAAGCATTGCGGATGTCTGGGGCGACCCTGACATTGACGATATCACAACAATGATCAAGAGAGCTTACAAGATGTCAAGTACCAACCCGAGGCATAAACATGGAACCTCTCCGTACTGGTGGAACGACGAAATAAGCCAACAAAGAACGAAGTGCATAAAGGCCAGGCGTATTTACACCAGAGAAAGAGACAACCACGGCGGTGGTCCGAACATAGAAGAGAACCCCTCTTTTTCCCCTCTATGTGAACTATGTGAAGAACTTAATAATGACATCTGGGGAGACGGATATAGGATAGCAACAAAAAGATTTAAAAATACGGGCCCAAATATCGACCTATCTCAAGAAAAAGAACTGGAAATCGTAGAAGAGCTATTCCCATTGAGAAGAAACCTGCTCGAGAAACACCGGATCACCGAGGTATACACTCCGTTCACCATCGAAGAACTGAGCAGAGCGGAAAAGGAAATAAAAACCGGAAAAGCACCTGGCCCTGACGGCATCCCGCCTGAAGCTGTTAGGCAGCTGTTAGAAACAGCTCCAATCCCCACTCTAAATTCCCTCAACCAACTCCTTGCTACACAGAGCTTTCCCACAAGCTGGAAAAAGGCTAGACTGGTTCTTATATACAAGATCGGAAAACCCCTACAAGCCCCTAACGCATACAGGCTTCTATGCCTCATCAACACAATGGCAAAGCTCTAGGAACGTCTTAGAAATAAGCGATTGGAGGACGAGCTGGAAGCATCAGGAGGGCTATCCCAAAACCAATACGGCTTCAGAAAGGGTTTATCGACAATCAATGCGATACAACGGGTTACTGACATTGCCGAAAGGCAAAAATACCACGGTGACGGAGAGAGATGGTGCAGCCTCCTCACACTGGACGTGAAGAATGCCTTCAATTCTGCATCATGGGAGAGAATTCTTGAGGAACTGGCAAGAAAAAAGATATCACCATACTTAATTAACATCATAAGAGACTATCTGGAAGAACGCTACATAATAACAAACAAAAACGACATCTACCAAACTACAGCCGGTATCCCCCAGGGCTCAGTCCTGGGCCCAACACTGTGGAATATGTGCTATGATTCGGTACTCCAGTTGGACTATCCGGAGCGTGTGGAAGCTATCGGCTTTGCCGATGACTTGGCCATAGCGGCTACAGCTATGAATGCGGAGGACCTAACACGAAATGTCAACATCAGTGTAAGAAAGATCCAAAGCTGGATGGCAAAAAACTGCCTTCAATTGGCACCTGAAAAGACTGAGGCGGTCATCCTGTCCAGAAAGAGGTACCGAGGAAACATTAGCTTCCAGATAGGAGATACTGAAATTAAACCGTCGAAGGAGGTAAAATACCTAGGCATAAGAATTGGGGAGAATCTTCAATATAGGCAACAGGTAGTAACGGCAGCCGAGAGGACTACAGAACGCATGGGGGCTCTCATGCGACTGATGCCAAATGTCGGGGGCCCAGAGAGCACAAAGAGACAGGTCCTGTATGGAGTAATGCAATCGATTCTACTGTATGGCGCACCGATATGGCACGGCATGATGCGGATAAGTAAATATCGAAACTTGACAACAAGTGTGCAGAGGAAAGCTCTACTGAGAGTGGCATGCGGATACAGGACCGTGTCGTCCGAAGCAATTCAGGTAATTACGGAACCCCCCCCCCATAGACCTAATTGTAAAAGAACGAACACTACTTTACAAAACAGGCACGGGCCACACAGAGGAAACCCGAAGACTGACTAGACAAGCGACAATAAACAAGTGGCAAGAGAGATGGGACCTGATCACAGATAAAGCGCAGTGGACGAAGACTCTGATAAGAAACATCGACAATTGGGTAAATTGCCAACTTAGACGAATAGACTATTACCTGACACAGGCTCTATCAGGACATGGATCTTATAGGACATACACGGCTAGGCTTCAGAAAACCGACGATATCTGCATATATTGCAACGAAACAGACACACCTGAGCACACACTGTTCGTATGCCCAAGGTGGCAACGACAAAGACTGGAGGCGGAAATAAAAATAGGAAGCCAGCCCCAAAGAGACACCATCATAACCATGATGCTTCGGTCGAAGAAAGACTGGTGCACAGTACACGAGATGATACGAGAGATAATGAGGACGAAAGAGGCTGAAGAAAGGGACTAGAAAGAACGAGTGTCACTGCGACGAATGCCCGGCAGGGCGGTACCACAGCAGCAGCTCTAACAGAGGGGAAGTTTTTAGTCGGTAAGCAGACCTTTAGAAAGGCTGAATCCGACACAGGCCGGCCACCAGAAAGATCAGGCTGGTACGTCTTATTGAAGATTTTTTACCCCTCCCCAAAAAAAAAAAGTTTGGGTTAGCTTGGGTTAGTTTGGATTAGCTTGGGTTAGTTTGGGTTAGTTATTTAATTTTGCAATTTGAATATGTTGTAAATGTACGATTTTTATGTCAGTGGAATTTTATACGTAGGTACTATTATTAAAAAATTTCAGTTAAATCGCGTACTTTTGTCGTTAAATTTAAAAATGTAAGAGCATTTGTAATAAAATATTGAAATAATTGTGAAAATTCTAAAAAATAATACAATGATTAAAGATACGTCACGCCACCCATGGTTACTAATTCTTAATTTGTATAATGTCATCTGACATGGAGAGCTGTTGTAACAAAGGCATCTTGGATGTTGCAAATAGGGATGTATTGTTTAAGGGACGCATACTTAAAAATTATTTTCATTACCATTTCCTGAAAAATTTGCATTTTTTAAGCTGAAATTCAGTAAGACTCGTTAATTTATACTAGAAACGCTGTAAATTACATTTTAATTTTGCGGGACATAATAGGTATAACGTACAAGACTTTTTTTTAATTAGCATTTTTTTGAAAAACGAGAATAACGCATTTTCGGAGGAAAGTTTTTAGTTCTTGCGATTAGAATAAATGTCTCAACTACTAAGGTAAAGCTTATTTTTATGTAACCGATTTCAGCTAATCTAAAGTCTGGAAAACGGAAATGACGCATTTCCGAAAAACAAACTTTGTGTTTCTATGTTCAGACAGACGTTTTATAAACAAACAAAGACACAGTTTTTACATAACCCATTTCAGCTAAAAGAAAGTTTAGCCAATTGATTAAATGGGAAAGTGAATTTCTGAAAATTTTAAATTTTTAAGAGATTCCTGTCTTTTCAAAAATTCCTGATGGCGTTTCAGCTGGAGTAACAGTGGACAACTCATCTGATGCATCGCTTATAGGAATCCGAAATGCGCCCTCCCAATCAGATGTAACCTTAAATGGGAACAGAACTGCGCCATTCCGTAAGGAAGTTGGTTTGGAAAAAGAAACTAAACGACGAAAGCATCATCTGGAGCAGAAAACAGAGGAAACATCTAAACTTACAACTCCTGACTTGCAACGCATTGTACTATTAGAACAGTTGGCAACATCGAGATTGCAACAGGAAAACGATAAGTTAATTATTGAACTATTTAGACAGCGTTTAGTTCGAAATGAAAATGTAGAAGCGCCAGTTCCCGAAACGCCCCCACCTCCCCCCCGCCCGCCCTCTATCTAACCCGCCTCAGCCTCCTAATGCAAACTGCAAATGACTCATCATTCGGCGCCCTCGAAATAGCTCGCCCCTCCCGCCCTTATATCCACGGCACGCTACTGCATTTTAACAGAGCTCGGGCAATATTCAATGTTTGACAAATAATAATATTTCATTTTTACGTATTCATTTCTCAATAAATAAACGTTACATAATACAAGAAGTATGTTTAATTCAGAAAACTACATATAAGTATATTACAAATTTAAAACTGCAATAATGTCCTTGCGTTTTCGTTCTCCTATACGCCGCAACCTTACTTCTTCCAAAGAATCATCTTCAAAGGCTTCTTCTAGGCCAAAGTCATCGTTCAAATATTTTGCAATATTATGCAGTGCTGCGCAACACAATATTATTTTTGGTACCTTTTCACTTGATACTCTGATAGTATTGCTGAGTATAGGAAAGCGCATTTTGAGTTGTCCGAATAGTCTTTCTATTATCACCCTTTCCCGAGAATGCAATGTTAAACCTTTCTTGATGTATATTTCTTGCAGGATTAAATGGATTCAAGAGCCATGGAGAGATTCCATATCCAGAATCACCAAGGAGACAAAATAATCCATCAAACTGTGATAATACTTGATTTACTGTACTTTGCCTCCAAATCCTGCCGTCGTGTACACTTCCCGGCCAATGCGCATCTATACTTGTAAATTTTTCGTTCTATACTTGTAAATTTTTCGTTGGCATCACAGGTAGCTTGTACATTTATACTTGTATAGCCTTGCCGATTTACGTACTCGTCAGCAAATCTTCCTGGCCTTTTTATTTTTACATGAGTACAATCCAACGCACCGATCACAGTAGGAATTGTGAAGCGAGAAGCGAGATTACCATTTTACTTTCGTATCATTTAGTTCAATTAAAATCTCCATTTTGTTTTCTTGCAGATAGTGCTCCGCCTCTGCGTTCATTATTTTCTGGCAGAAACTCGCTACATAAGAAATATACACTTTCAGATTCACACTTTAACAAACATTTCGAATCACTAGGGCTAACGCTCCTTCTTTTTCCATATTTGTTACGCGCACGTAAATGCATGAAAGCTGCCATTTATCAACCGTAAGTACACTGTTCACCTACTTTAGAAATTCTCGAGTGTTTACTAACAACAGAAAGTATTAACTTCGCATGATTCACTCAATTTTAAGTGATTAGTTGGAAAAACCGAGGTTTTACTACATTATGCTAAGTAATTACTTCAATGAGAAGTAAACGCTTGATCTTAAGTATTTACTCAATATTTTATTCACTTAATCCTAAGTATTTACCTACAAATGCCCTCGTAGTACAAGCATTTACTACTTTTTATTCACTTGGCTCGTGTGTTTTTAATATTAGTTTTATTATTTAATGACAAAATTATGAAAGTTATGGTACATAATATGTTATATTTTTAATAGAACGAACTCTACATGCGGATATAATGGAATTGTTTTTAGACAATGCTGATGGATGTTTATTTTATTCAAGACCTAGTTGAAGTAGAATATTTCATTAGTTACTGCCCAATTGTTATACAAATAAATAAGACAGTTGACTCTACCGTCTGTTTATTTCTCAAATTCCCAAATAAAACAAAAAAGTTGATGGACTCCTAGTTTAAAAGTTGTATGTTCGATTGTAAATAACACGGCATGCGGCAGTCATCTTAGTGTATTTACTAAAGGCTCCTAATCCACTGAGGCAATTACTTGACGACCAACGCTCAAGGTACCATTATTTTAAAATATTACTGGAGTGATTAGTTACCTGCGATTATTTGGAAAATAATAGTATATTTCCAAACTAGTGCGCAAAGTAAGTCTTGTTCGCATGCTGGCTGCAGTTGACCGAACGACGCGAAGCGGAGTTCGGGAAGCAGTCGAGTGCGAACAAGACACTTTGCGCAAGAGTTAGGAACAGTATTTTTTCTAGGAGCGAGAACATTTATAAAAATAAAAAATGAGACAATCAATTTAAAAGTTGGAGTTGGAATAATATTTTCTTGTAAACGATTTTCAGCAATATTTGCTGCATTTAGAACATTGTTATGGTGGGTCTCGGCGCTTATAGAACTACTGCTAGTATTGGTAGTACTACAAGACATCTGCAAGATTTTAATGACTCCTCCAAATATCCCTGCCTGTGGATTTCCAACCTCCGAGACGTTTAATATTAGTAATTTGTTCTCCATTATCGGCTAATATTGTCGCCGAACTGCAGCGGAAACTAGGTCCTGTGTATAGCCACCGAACATTAACAAGAGACTAGAAGGTCCACTCTCAGCACCTGCTAAACCGAAGATTGCAGCAACTTTTATCCTAAGATAAATTTCGTTGGGGGCTTCCTCCATGAATTTGGTTATCTCTTCTTGAGTAAACACTTTAGATTTTTTAGGCCTGTACACTAAATTTTATCTCCTTAAAAAGGCGATCAATAATAATTTTATAATAAAATAATTTCCAATGTCCAAATTCAACTTGATTTTGCACATAGTTTTCAGCACCGAATACTTGGACCATAGCGTTGGAGGCTTATATTTTTTGACTGTTCCGACAAATAGGCTAAGAATACTTCTTCTTTAAAGGGCTTCACTTTATTTATATCACACCACTTGCTAAATTCTGCATATTGCTTTTCATATTTTTGGGACAACCAGACTAGGCGGCTTCGTCTAAAATATGTACCGGTATTTCCTCGTTTTCTTCTACTTCATTGTTTTCCATTTTTTAAAATAAAATCTGGCTTGGACTTACTTAGATGGTTTTTTTTTCTAAGAGGGGTAAAAAGATCTTCACAAGACACCTGTCCGAGCATTTAGCGATCTTATGTGGACGGGTAGTGTCGGATTCGTTCTCTTTCAGATTCGCCTACCGACTAAAAAAATACCCCTCTGTCTCCCCATCATTCCGGAATTGCTGATGTGCATAACGTCAGAATGACTTGTGTCCTTTTATCTTCTTTCCTCTCTTTTCTTACTCTGCATTATCTGCCGGCTCAGACCCTTTATTATTTGCCAGGATTCCCTGCTACGCGTAAGCATCTCTAGCAAATTTTCTGGCTTTAGAGTTATCCCCAGGTTGCTGTTGGCATTTTCTCTTTCTGTAGTCCACCTTGGGCAGTGGAAAAACGTATGTTCAGCTGAATCCTGCGTCCCACAATATACGCACAACTCATCGTCTGTCTTGCTCATTTTCTGCGCGTAGTCTTTAAATCTCCCATGGTTGGTAAGTATCTGCGTCAGATAGTAATCCAAATATCGGTGTTGACAGTCAATCCATAATCTGATGTTTGGGATCAGTCTTTTTGTCTTTTGTGCTGTTGTGGTGTTCTCCGTCCAATTTGTTTGCCATTTTTGCATCGTACTACTCCTAACAGCTTTTTTGTCCATATTTGTTGTTGTCTCTAATTTGTGTAGCTCCTTTCTTTCCTTGATTTGCAGGTCGATAGGTATTGCTCCTGCGATTACTTGCATTTGTAATCGATCCTGACTGCATTTAATGTGAAAAACACGTTCTCCCTTTTTCCCCTGGATCTAGGACCCCTTAGTGTAACGGCTTCCGTCTTGTGGGGCGCCAATTCTAAGCCATGGTTTCTGATCCACACGTTAATCCGCCTCATCGATTCATCAACCTCGAATGTGAGATTTTCCTCATCATCCGCCGTAACGATCAATGCGGCGAAACCTACCGTTTTTGCTTTGCACGTAAGTGTTAAGCGTAGTATTCCGTCGTACACCAGATTCCAGAGGGTGGGCTTAACACAGATCCCTGCGGGACCCCAGCTATTATAACCATTTCTACATTTTGTTTACAACTAATCTTCCTGTCTTTAAAGTAGGAACATATTATATTTTGCAGGTATTGTGGTATGCTCCTACGTCTAAGCTCTTCCATAATTGATTTCCACGGGACAGTGTTAAAAGCATTTTTAACATCTAGGGTTATCAGGGCGCACCATTTTTCCCGGGTATCATTTTTTATTTTCATTATTGCCTCAATAGCCTGTATAGTGGATTTTTTCCTCCTAAAACCGAACTGGTTTTCCGACAATCCCACACCTTTTTCGATTTCCTTTATCAGTCTGTTCCTTATTAGACCTTGACACAGTTTGCTGATTGTGTTAAGCAAACAGATTGGTCTAAATGACGACGAGAGTTCCAATGGCTTATCTCCCTTTAATAGCAAAATCAGTTTGGCGATGCTCTTTTAGTATCTGATTATCATAGGTTATCAAGAATCCAGTGCGGAGCTATTTCTATTGCCTTTTTAATCACCTCTGGCGGTATGCCATCCGGGCCTGGAGCCTTCCCCGATTTCATGGATTGTGCAGCTTCCAGCATTTCCTCCATTGTGAATGATTGAATTTCCCTATCAATGGGGCATATTCTTAGCTCCTGCTCCCCTTGCGGGAACAAATCGGCTGCAATCTCGGTCATTCGGTCCGCAGATAGTTGGTAAGGCATTCTATTTGTGAGTTGGCCGGTCACGATTTTATATCCAGCACC